>JBBDGP010000082.1:0-470000 GCA_037952835.1 Lithobates septentrionalis | reverse complement strand
TTTACAGTGTGAGGTAGATTGCTCAGTTTATTTTTGAATATTCGGGCTTACAACAGCATGGCTGGTTGTAAGGGACAGGGGCCATTTTAGATTGTGTCATCCCTACCCCCTTCAAAGGCTAGGAAGCCACCTTTTCATATCATCGCACCTGGAGGACCTACTTTGCTCGGTGCAAAATGAGGAACTTATAAATCATAAAAATACTCCATGGGACGCATTCTTGATCTTCCCAAAGTCTGGTCTGGACCAAAAATTTGCCTAGAGTATAATGAAAAGGCAAATCTAAACCTTGGCCATTCTGTTTGAAACTTTTGGCTTTTCGCTCTCTAGTTAAGGCAGCAGCACACATATTTCTCCTGTTTGTTCCCCTGTATCTTCTTGGACTCTCAATCTGATTCTATATGCTCTTCAGAAGCTGCCCTTTGAGCCTATCAGGCATATTCTCTTGTCTGGCTTTACATGTGCAGTGACCTTTTTGTGGCTATTGTCTCTGCGAGAAGGGTGTCTGAGCTGGTGACCTTATCCTGTAAGGAGCCCTTCTTAGAAGCATCATAGGAAAATTCCTCTCTACTATCTGGATGCGGTACATGTGGTAAGAGTTTACCTCTCAACTACTGTCCTTTTTTAAGTAATCGGATTCACTCTTTATGCTTCCTGAGGTTATCGCCCTTCTCTTACAGCCTTACTCAAAGCAGATGCAATGTGTAAGGCTGTAATAGCCGAAACATGTCAGCATTGATCCTGCATATATGATGTAGCAGTATAAAGGATAATGCCAAGGAGTTATCAAGTTGCCGGCTTCATTTCTGCTTTGGGTGTTCGAACAGGTGAATGGGGATTCCCCAGCATGAGAACAGAATCTTGGCAAGTATTTTCCAGTTGTGCAGTTGAGCTTGGGTATCGTCTACTTGCATTTCATTCAGTGCATCTGGAAAAGATTTACAGCGCTTCACTTTTTCCACATTTTGTTTGTTACAGCCTTATTCCAAAATAGATTAAATTCAAAATTCTACAAACAATACCCCATAATGACAACGTGAAAGAAGTTTGTTTGAAATCTTTGCAAATTTAATAAAAATAAAAAATGATAAAATCACTTGTACATAAGTGTTCACAGCCTTTGTCATGACACTCAAAATTTAGCTCAGGTGCATCCTGTTTCCACTGATCATCCTTGAGATGTTTCTACTACTTGATTGGAGTCCACCTGTGGTAAATTCAGTTGGTTGGACATGATTTGGAAAGACACATACCTGTCTATATAAGGTTCCACAGTTAACAGTGCATGTCAGAGCACAAACCAAGCCAAGAAGCCCAAGGAATTGTCTGTAGACCTCCGAGACAGGATTGTATCAAGGCACAGATCTGGGGAAGGGTACAGAAAAATGTCAGCATTGAAATTCCTAATGAGTATCTGTGAATGTAAGAAGTTTGGAACCACCAGGACTCTTCATAGAGCAGGACGCCCCAACCAAACGGAGCGATCAGGGGAGAAGTTAAGGAGGTGACCAAGAACCTGATGGTCACTCTGATAGATCTCCAGCATTTCTCTGTGGGGAGAGGAGAAACTTCCAGAAGAACAACCATCTGTGCAGCACTCCACCAATCAAGCCTGTATGGTAGAGTGGTCAGACTGAAGCCACTCCTCAGTAAAAGGCACTTGACAACTGCCTGAAGTTTGCCAAAAGGCACCTGAAGGACTCTCAGACTATGAAAACAAAATTTTCTGGTCTGATGAAAAGATTGAACGATTTGGCCTGAATGGCAAGCATCATGTCTGGAGGAAACAAGGCACCACTCATCACCTGGCCAATACTGACCCTTCAGTGAAGCATGGTGGTGGCAGCATCATGCTGTGTGGATGTTTTCCAGCGGCTGGAACTGGGAGACTATGCAGGATTGAGGAAAAGATGAATGCATCAATATACATGAAAATCTTCTCCCGGACTTGTTCATCTTCCAACAGGACAACGACCCTAGGCACACAGCCAAGATAACAAAGGAGTGGCTATGGGACAACTCTGAATGTCCTTGAGTGGCCCAGACTTGAACTTGATTGAACATCTCTGGAGAGATCTGAGAATGGCTGTGCACCGACGCTCCCCATCCAACCTGATGGAGCTTGATGTCCTGCAAAAAAGAATGGGAGAAACTGCCCAAAAATAGATGTTCTAGCTTCATACTCAAAAAGACTAAAGACTTCAGGCTATAGGGGCCAGAGTGGCTTCAACAAAGTATTTAGCCAAGGCTGTGAATACTTTTGTACATGTGATTTTTTTTTTTTTTTTTTGCAGAGGGGGGGGGGGGGTATTTTTAAAAAATTAGCAAAGATTTTAAATAAACTTCTTTCACATTTGTTATTACGGGGTATTTATTTGTAGAATTTTGAGGAAAATAATGAATGTAATTCATATTGGAATAAGGTTGTAAGATAATAAAATGTGGAAAAAGTGAAGCACTGTGAATACTTTCCGGATGCACTGTATTGCGGTATCTTTGGTAACCTTTTTGCAGTCATGTTAATAAGACTAACATGACTGCACTATTCAGATGATTTGAGCTGGTTGCTTGAGCAAGAAGCAGGCATTCAGCTCAAGTGATGCCTGCCACAATCTCCAGCAGCAGCTTCAATCTCTACATGGTGCAGTCATGATGTTCCTTTTTTCTTTTTTTTTTTTTTTTTTTTTGTAATATTACTGCAGAAAATTAGCAAGTAAATGCACCAGAGGCTGTCCTGTAAGCCCACACACGTAAAATATATTGAGAGGTGCAGGGGAATGCAACAAAGCATCGCTTGAGTAACAGCTCTATGGTGTCCGTTTTATGAAGCAGTGAAATCTATTCACTGCTTCGTTCTCCAGCATTCACAGTGAAGATCTTTCTCCTCTGTGTGCCAGTTTATGAAGCTTTGTAGATCGCTTCACCTTTGGAGGAGTGAAGCGATCTACAAATGCTTCAAACAGTGGAGAACGGCCCCTGATACTGGAATCTCGTGAGACTTTACGAGATTACAGTACCAGATGTCAGTTTATCAAGCAGTGATAAATTATCACCGCTCAACGGCGTGGATTAATGTTAATAAAATAACGAGTCCCCCTACATTATACACATATGTATACACACACACACATTATATATACATGTATATACACACACATGATATATATATATATACATATACACATTATATGTATATATGTATAAATATGTATACACATAAATATGACAGGGGGACATGCTTACAGTGTTGGGGGGTCTGAACGAGGCATAAGGAAGTTAAAAATCTTCCTCCTTCCCCCTCAGATCCCCCCAGATTTCCTCTTCACTCCCCGATTCACCACCTCTGAGCTGGTGAACCTGGGAGTGTGAATTCTGACACAGATCGCCAGTGAAGCGGTGAGATCACCACTTCATAAACTGGCCGTTTCTGTGTCATTCAATATAGATTCTCTGTGTGTAGAGATAATCGGCGGGAGAACAAGTTCAAACATGTTCTCCCCCGATTATCACTGTTTCATAAACTGTTTATGGACTGTGATCAGGGGCGATCCTCGGGATCACCGCTGATCACTGCTTCATAAACGTACACCTAAGTCTGCTGAGAATCCTGACTTCATTTTCATGCTGGTGGCTGCCAGTAATAGTCTCAGGCTTTTCACATGTTCAAAGACCAGGTAGGCCTTGAGAGTGAGATTACCGTGCCTTGAAAAAGTATTCATACCCCTTGAAATTTTCTCCATTTTGTTATGTTACAACAAAAACTGTAAATGTATTTTATTGGGATTTTATGTGATAGACCAACCCAAAATAGCACATAATGGTGAAGTGGAAGGAAAATGATAAATGGTTTTCAACATTTTTTCACAAATGTGAAAAGTGTGGCATGCATTTTTATTCATCTCCCTTTTACTCTGATACCCCTAACTAAAATAGTGGAACCAATTGCCTTCAGAAGTCACCTAATTAGTAAATAGAGTCCACCTGTATGTAATTTAATCTCAGAATAAATACAGCTGTTCTGTGAAGCCCTTAGAGGTTTGTTAGAGAACCTTAGTGAACAAACCGCACCATGAAGACCAAGGAACACACCAGACAGGTCAGGGATAAAGTTGTGGAGAAGTTTAAAGCAGGGTTAGGTTATAAAAAAAAATAAAAAATATCCCAAGCTTTGAACATCTCTTGGGGCACTGTTCAATCTATCATCTGAAAATGGAAAGAGTATGGCACAACTGCAAACCTACCTAGAGATGGCCATCCACCTAAACTGACAGTCCGCGCAAGGAGAGCATTAATCAAAGAAGCAGTCAAGAGGCCCATGGTAACTCTGGAGGATCTGCAGAGATCCACCGCTCAGGTGGAAGAATCTGTCCACAGTATAACTATTAGTCGTGCAATCCCCAAATCTCTTCTTTATGGAAGAATGGTAAGAAGAAAGCCTTTGTTGAAAAAAAGCCATAAAAAGTCCCATTTGTAGTTTGTGAGAAGCCAAGTGGGGGACACAACAAACGTGGAAGAAGGTGCTCTGTTTAGATGAGACCAAAATTGAACTTTTTGGCCTAAAAGAAAAATGCTATGTGTGGAGGAAAACTAACACTGCACATCATCCTGAACACACCATCCCCACTGTGAAACATGGTGGTGGCAGCATCATGTTGTGGGGATGCTTTTCAGAAGGGACAGGGAAGCTGGTCAGAGTTGATGGGAAGAGGGATGGAGCCAAATACAGTGCAATCTTAGAAGAAAACCTGTTAGAGAGTGGAAAAGACTTGAGATTGGGGCAGAGGTTCACCTTCCAGCAGGACAATGACCCTAAACATACAGCCAGAGCTACAATGGAATGGTTTAGATCAAAGCGTATTTATGTGTTAGAATGGCCCAGTCAAAGTCCACACCTATATCCAATTGAGAATCTGTGGCAAGACTTAAAAATTACTGTTCACAGATGCTCTCCATCCAATCTGACAGAGCTTGAGCTATTTTGCAAAGAAGAATTGGCAAAAATGTTACTCTCTAGATGATGTGCAAATCTGGTAGAGACATCCCCAAAAAAACTTGCAGCTGTAATTGCAGCAAAAGGTGGTTCTACAGCGTATTGATTCAGGGGGGCTGAATACAAATGCACACCATGCTTTTCACATATTTTATTTGTAAAAACTTTGGAAAACAATGTATCATTCACCTTCCAGGCTGGTTGATAAAGGGGTTTTGTCACTCTCAACTGGCCTGAATGACAAGCGTCATGTCTGAAGAAAACCAGGCACTGCTCATCACCTGGCCAATACCATCCCTACAGTGAAGCATGGTGATGGCAGCGTCATGCTGTGGGGATGTTTTTTTTGCGGCAGGAACTGGGAGACTAATCAGAATCAAAGAAATGATGAATGCAAGAATGTACAGAGACATCCCTGATGAAAACCTGCTCCAGTGTGCTCTGGACCGCAGGCTGGGGTGAAGGTTCAACTTCCAACAGGACAGCGACCCTAAGCACACAGCCAAGATAACAATATGTAGTCTTATATGAAGATTGTTGCTTAACTGAATGGTGTGAGGACAGGGGTTTTATCACTGTTACCTGTTTAATTTAATGTTGTCTTTAGTAGAAATTTCTTTAGCCACTGCTCCATCTCAGCACAGCAGATTTTAAAGTCCGGATCCAATCTGACTCAACCCCTTGTTGTCATGTAAAAGTTAATGCATTTTTACGGTTAACCATTTAGCAAGGCCTTTCTGTGGATAAATGGAGTATAATCTGTCATGGACCTCTTCTTCAAGATGCACATTTTACTGACTTTCCTTCCTATTGGGACAGTCAGTAACTTATACAAATTGATTTGCACACTTGTCACTGTAGTGGTGGTGATGAGATGTTGCATGGCACTGCACAAGCCAAGCCAAAACTTGAAGAATGGTCCGGTTTTAAAAAGCTTCTTAAAAGCCGAGACTGTTGGCCTGTGTTTGCTGCTAAATAAAAGATTTCTGGTAGTGAATATGAGGCTTTGATTATGAACATTTGCCACTATGTTTTAATGTTATTTTAATTTCAAACATCAGTGGCTCAGTGGAGCCTGGGTTTATGCTGAACACACATAATAGTATATAGAACTAATCCAGTGGTAAGGCCATCTCTTTGAAGTGTAGAGATCTGGTTTGAATCTTCACTGTTTTAGTCCAAGCCACGTTGGTGCCCTAGCAGACATACTGGGAAATAACTGCTTGGATCTGAAACCATCCACAATTGCAGGGTTTATTTTAATATTAAAGTAATTACAGCAGGCATGTCAAAATGAAGGATAAAGTTATATCTAAGTTTCAGTATTTATAGAAGGTGAAGATTATTGCCAGGGAATTGGGAATACAGAATTCAAATATTGCTTCTGTTCTATGAAGTGCTTTCAATCTTGAAGCTATAGACAATAGCATCAGTTTCCACCATATTATGGCAATATACAGTTCACATTTTGTTCTTTTAGATAAACATTAATGTTTTTAACCTGTTAAAAATGAAGCTGTAAAACAAGAGGGGTTTGCTTTACTTAAGAATTTGGAGCATTTAATGTGATTGTTATACTCAGTTGACTTACAACTGGGGCAGTTGGTTTGGGAGGAAGAATGTCTGCATGTGTGTTCAGCAACAGTGGGTACAACTTATTGCCAAACTAATCGCCACTTTTACCAAGTCATTTTAGCACATGATTACCTGAATAGTTGTTACAAAGTAAGTTACTCACACTAACCCCAAGCCCTCATGCACACTCATTTAGCCCCTGTGCATGAGATTCCGGTGTTTTTGTGTAGTCAGAAGGACAGTCTTGGTGCCGCAACCTGTGACACACTGGGGGGGCTGAAAGGTGCTGTAGCTGGAAGGTGCACCAAATGGTACTTCTGCGATACAGGCATTCATTCCTGGAGCATACTGCCCTACATGTTAATAAAACTCAGTGCACCGCCTTCTCTCATAAAGTTGTACAAGCTGCTGATCCTCTCTTGTCAATAGATCCTGACCTAAAATTCACATGCAGATACAGACCTTCTGGTCCCAGACTAGTGAGAGTAATAAGACCGAAAGAGCAGCTTAACAGCAAGCCTCTACAATGTGACTATAAAAGTTGCCATTGCTAACATCCCCTTCTAAAAAAAATAAATAAATAAAATATTTAAAAAAAGGAAAAAGTTTTGGGACTTTAAATGAGGCTAGCACCAAAGGGATGCTTGCCTCCATCCCGGTCATTGGTTATAAAAAATGGAGAAGAAGTGGGACTTTAAATGAAGCACACAGCAGCACAACGCAGGTCAAGTGACCAAAATTCATTTATTTGGTATAATCCATGGTGTATAAAAAACATTTAGGGCATCCAACCTCTAAAATGCTGTGGGCATCAAGCCTCTATATAGTAAACCATGGATTGATTATACATAAGATACACATAAATTGCACAATAAGTCATGATCCATTGTCACACAGAGAGCAGAGATAACAATCAACATACATGTGTACAATTATTACTGTGATTAGACCCTCAGAGAGCCATGAAGATTAGGACAAATAATGCAAATAATAAAAAGATTTAATGCCATGACAGATACTTATGGAGGTGAATGGAATCATTGAAATCTTGGTATTGCATGATGTGTGAAGATTGGTAATAATCAAAGCTCTACGCGTTTCGCGGTATAGCAACCGCTCATCAGGAGAATACGTCATGGAATGATTCTTAAAAAATGTATTTAAGCTTTATTTAAAGTCTTCCATAAAAACAGTTTGGTCTTTAAAATAGCCCCATAGGGTTTGACAACATGTGAAAGTGGTGTACTACATTTGGCATATTGCAAATTGACAATCATAGTATACCATTTATTACACCAAATGACAAGATATATTGTCCCAAATATAGTATTCCATAATGGAATCCTGACACGACCCAAACATCTTCACGCGTTTCACGGTACAAGGCCTGCTTCTTCAGGAAGGAATTACTGTCTTATGTCTGCTGCAAATGCTGGAAACATCTATACACATATAAAAACATAAATTGCTTCAATGGATGCCACTTCTAAACAACTGGACCCCCTAATAGTCTTATGTATTCTTCTTTCTTGGCAATTATGACTATATCTAGAATAGCTTCTCTGACCAATATAAAAGAGAGAGAGTCAAAAAAAGGAGGAATAAGAAATTTCCTGGATAAATATAAAGTTTAACAGTAGTATCTTCATGGGTCCTCCTTTAAAAATCAATATAATTCCCTAGCAAAAATGCGCAGGGGGGAGATGTAATGGAGTGTAAAGTTACTAAAACAATTGACCCATCCCCCGTACTATAGAAGTCATTATTGTATTCATTTTGAGCCAAGTAATTCCCATCAACACCCCTACTCCCCACATTAGGTAGACATCAAAAAGCTGGCCCCAAAAATCTAGTTCATATACTGGAATTGGATTGATATAGAACAGGTGAATCTGTTAATCATCTAATAATGGGGCATATTCAATATATTCTGTATAATTCTCCATAAATTATGCCCCCACTGGTAAAAGATTCAAATGACTAAAGTATATATTTATATCTGATGTAACAAGTACCTGATCCACCAGTAAGAAAAAATAGGGGTAAAACAGCTTGCCAAAGTGTGTAATCCACCCAGGAACTTTATTTCTATGCTCATCCAGTGATGTCCTATAGTCTGGGGAGCCCACTGTGATCTGTGGCGCCTGTATGAGCCCAATGACTGTGGTTCTGGATATATAGAAAAAGATGGCACCTTAAGTGGCGTTCCGACGCCACTGTGCA
Source organism: Lithobates septentrionalis (assembly GCA_037952835.1). Classification (NCBI taxonomy): domain Eukaryota; kingdom Metazoa; phylum Chordata; class Amphibia; order Anura; family Ranidae; genus Lithobates; species Lithobates septentrionalis. Next base: position 461,212 of record JBBDGP010000082.1, on the reverse strand, counting down.
TGTGTACGCGGTGAGGTCATCACGCATATTGCCAGCCATCTCAGAGCCGCCGGATGTCTGACTTTACTCTGGCTCTCTAATTTGCAAACCTGTTCTGGGTGACTTAAAAATTATGCATGGCAGAGACAGCCAGGCAACTAGTATTCATCGGAGATCAGTAAATGGAGATCATCACAAATGTATAACAGGGGAAAAAACCTGTATGTGCATACCCTATAATGCATATTTTTGTGGTTAATGGATCTTTGTTTTTTTAAATCTCATCTACTAAAGATGGGAGTGCTGCAGTATTTTATACTTGTACTAATGTGTTAATTGATTATCATTTTACAGCAGGAGATTCTCTATCAGTATCCTATATCCGAAGCCTCACAGAAGCTGAAGAGTATAAGAGGATTATTTCTGACACTGAGTGATATGCTACAAAATGTGTCTGGATCCCGTATTGTTAGGTAATTTTACAGTCCACACTAAGCAATCTCTGAATCGTTCTTCTTGGTGTTTTTTTATGGCTAGGCTCAGAAATGATATCAAAAGTGGACCACTCTTTCTGGCTCCTTCTTGCAACAGCTTGAACATGTACCTTGTCAGGTGTTTTTTTTTTTTGATTGCATGCTAGTCTGGTCTATTTCATTGAATTGAAATAAAATGAAAAATGGCACTAATGCAGCTTATGAAAGAATTGTGGGCAAAGGACTACATTCATGTACAAAACATGTATGAAAGTGAAAAATATTATTTTGTTTCATTCATATAATATTTTTTTAAAGGGCTTGTACTGTATACTGCAGTGCTCTCTGTACCAATTGTATTAACCCTAACCACTTCCCGCCCGCCATATAGCAGAATAACAGCCGGAAAGTGATTGTATTATCCTGACTGGACTTCATATGACGTCCACCCAGATAAGCCGCTAGCACGCGCCCGTGGGGGTGCATGGCGCTGCAATCGCCAGTGTGGTGTGTCAGTCTGACACACCACATCTCCGATCTTGGAAAAGAGCCAATGATGTAGGCTCTTTACCATGTGATGAGCTGTGTCCAATCACAGCTCATCACATGGTAACCAGGAAGTGGTGCTTATCGGCTTTTCCTCTACTCTCGCTGATCAGCTGCTCTCCTGACGGGGGGTCTGCACTGAAGTGTAGGTTTTTTTTTGTTTTTTGTTTTTGTATCTCAATATCTGGTAAAAATTCCCCCCCCCCTCCGAGCCTCCAGACTGCCCACAGCAGCTGTCTTCTGAGGCTGTGAATAAGCAGGGGAGATCCTGTCATTCATCTGCTCCGCTTTAGAATGTACTGCATTGTGGGACAATAATGGTGCCAGTTCTGAGAATGGTGTAGAGGGCACATCTTTTCCCCGTATCAGCAGCTGCTGTTTAATCTCACAGCACCAAAAGATCCTGCCCCAGACCATGATAGTATCTGGCAGTTATAAAGGAAACACTGCAGGAAAGTTATATTTACCAAGAGCAGTTGCCTGCAGGTAATGTAATGCACACAATTTAAACATAACTAATGTGTTTGGTGCTGTATCTCAAAAAATCTCAAAAAACCCACACTAAACTCCGCCTTTAATACATCTCTGTTAAAGTGATTGTAAACTTCAATCTTTGACTTGTACCTATAGGTAAGCCTATAATAAGGCTTACTTATAGGTACTGTAAATATCTCCTAAACGTGCACCATTTAGGAGATATTTACTATAAATGCAGCCGATGACTTCATCGGTGCATGCGCTCTGAAGGAACGGCCACCCGGGCTGTTCCTGCGGAATTCTGTGACGTAACCGGCGACTCGCCTGCGCGGGAGTGACATCATCGCGGCTCCGGCCAGTCACACAGCCAGAATTCGTGGACCCGGAAGGAAGATGGGTGAAGATGGAAGCGGCCTCCAGCAATGACAGCTAGAGGCTCCAAATACTAGCATATTATGGCCTTACCTGTGTTCTGGTGGGGGGGGGGGGGCAGGCCAACCTGTGTGTGTTTGTGTGTGCGCTTTTATATCAATATTACATTGTATAGCCCTGTATGTTGTTTAGGTGCCTATCTAATTTTTTTTTTTTTTTAATTATCTATGCTGAAACCACTGCTTGTGGAAGAGGATTCCACTTTCTTACCATAAAGTACCCTTTACGCAATTTCCGGTTAAATCGCTTTTCTTCTAATTTTAGTAAATGGCTGCGAGACTTTTCTTTTTTTTTTTTTTTTTTAAATGCCCTTTCACAGAAAAGTTTTATCCCTATTGTGGGGTCACCGATATTTGTACGTGGAAATCATATCCCCTCTCAAGCGTCTCTTCTCCAGAAACAATAAGTTCAGTGCTTGCAATCTTTCCTCATATCCTCCAGTCCCTTTATTAGCTTTGCTGCCCTTCTCTGTACTCGCTCCATTTCCAGCACATCCCTCCTGAGGACTGGAGCCCAGAACTAGACAGCATACTCCATGTGCCCCCGGACCATGTAGTGGAGATAAACAAAGACAGACCTGTTTAAAGTCTAGCTTAGTGTTTCTCAACTCTAGTCCTCAAGGCGCCCCAACAGGTCATGTTTTCAGGCTTCCCATTATTTTGCACAGGTGATGAGTTTCACTGCCTTAGTAATTACCACAGCCGTTTCATCTGAGGGAAATCCTGAAAACATGACCTGTTTGGACGCCTTGAGGACTGGAGTTGGGAAACGCTGGTCTAGCTTGTATGACAACCAAGGCCTCCCCATAGATAATCAGTGTAGACATGAAGAAACAAAGTGTGTTGTTCACAGGATCACCGGTTGAAAATAAAGAAGAAAATCCCCTAAATAGAAAACTTTTGTTTTTGGGTTTACATGTTTAAGTAATACCAATTGTTAACATATTTGTCCTTAATCATATATTATAAATATTAAATTATACAATCTACATGGAAGAATATTATCCAGAAAGTAAATAATTAAAAGCTTAACCAAACTGAAAATACTCACCTACGCTGGGTCATCTTCTCCCTGGGCTACTTTCAGGTGCTGGGTTTTCATCTACTTGGCCGTTGTGCATAGGAGTCAGTCATTCTGGAGTGTGCCAGGAATGCACACTGAACTGCACATGCACAGCTCAGTGTACATTCAGTAGAGTGCAAACAGGCATGTAAGTGTGTGTTATTACAGAAGTCCGCAATAAAGAACTGCCTGCTCAAAATTTTCTAAAAGTTATGTCTAGTTCCGATATATATATATATATATATATATATATATATATATATATATATATATATATAAAAAATCGTTGTGCTCATAAGTTTACATACCCTGGTAGAATTGATGATTTCTGGGCCATTTTTCAGAGAATATGAATAACACAAAAACTTTACTTTCACTCATGGTTAGAGTTTGGCTGAAACCATTTTTTATCAATCAACTGTGTTTACTCTAACAAACTACCGAAATGACCCTGATCAAAAGTTTACATACCCTGGTGATTTTGGCCTGATAACATGCACACAAGTTGACACAAAGGGGTTTGAATGGCTATTAAAGGTAACCATTCTCACCTGTGATCTGTTTGCTTGTGATTAGTGTGTGTGTATAAAAGGTCAATGAGTTCCTGGACTCCTGACAGACCTTTGCATTTTTCATCCAGTGCTGCACTGACGTGTCTGGATTCTGAGTCATGGGAAAAGCAAAATGATTGTCAAAGGATCTGCGGGAAAAGGTAGTTGAACTGTATAAAACAGGAAAGGGATACAAAAAGATATCCAAGCAATTGAGAATGAACATCCGCAGTGTTCAAACTCTAATCAAGAAGTGGAAAATGAGGGTTAGGTAGACCAACTAAAATTTCAGCCACAACTGCCAGGAAAATTGTTCGGGATGCAAAGAAAAACCCACAAATAACTTCAGGTGAAATACAAGACTCTCTGAAAACATGTGGTGTGCCTGTTTCAAGATGCACAATAAGGAGGCACTTGAAGAAAGATGGGCTGCATGGTCGAGTTGCCAGAAGAAAGCCATTACTATGCAAATGCCACAAAGTATCCAACTTACAATATGCCAAACAGCACAGAGACAAGCCTCAAACCTTCTGGCACAAAGTCATTTGGAGTGATGAGACCAAAATTGAGCTTTTTGGCCACAACCATAAACGCTACAGTTGGAGAGTCAACAAGGCCTATGATGAAAGGTACACCATTACTACCGTGAAACACGGAGGTGGATCGCTGATGTTTTGGGGATGTGTAAGCTACAAAGGCAAGATGAATTCAGTATGTTATCAAAAAATACTAGAGGAACATTTGCATTCATCAGCCAGGAAGCTGCGCATGGGACGTACTTGGACATTACAACATGACAATGATCCAAAACACAAGGCCAAGTCGACCTGTCATTGGCTACAGCAGAATAAAGTGAAGGTTCTGAAGTGGCCATTTCAGTCTCCTGACCTCAATATCATTGCGCCACTCAGGGGAGATCTCAAACGTGCAGTTCATGCAAGACAGCCCAAGAATTTACAGGAACTGGAGGTTTTTTGCCAAGAGGAATGAGAAGCTTTACCATCTGAGAAGATAAAGAGCCTCATCCACAAATACCACAAAAGACTTCAAGCTGTCATTGATGTTAAAGGGGGCAATACACGGTATTAAAAACTGGGGTATGTAAACTTTTTTGATCAGGGTCATTTCAGTAGTTTCTGTTGTCATTATGATTTAAAAAGAGTAAACACAGTTGATTGATAATGAATGGCTTTAGCCAAACACTAACCATGAGTGAAAGAAAAGTATTTGTATTATCATTCATATTCTCTGAAAAATGGCCAAGAAATCAAATTCTGCCAGGATATGTAAACTTATGAGCACAACTGTATATGTCAGCTTAGAGTGTCTGATGGTTGGCAGTTTAAAATCCTAGACATTGTTCTTAACCTTTTTTATCCTAATTTGTTTATTTTAGCTCATCTCTCATTTTAAACAAGCAACTGGTTCATGTTTCATATTGGAAAGAGTCTGATCGCTTATTTCTGATTTCACTTCCAGCAGAGAGGTAAGAATTCAGTTCTGAACATTTTGGTAATTCTGTAACATTCATAGACAGGTATTTTAATTTAACAAATTGCTTCTGTGGTATTTTATATATCACAGGTATGAGTAAATTTGTATGGAATTCAGAAGCTACACAGTCCAGTCTGCAAGCATGTATGGAGCAGCAAACGTGCAGCTTTTGACAGCATAAGGGAAGACTCAGCTGATTAGTCATCACTACAATTGACAAAACCTAGTATAATGTGACCCCAGTGCTGACCAAGAAAAGGGCAAGCAAGGATGCTGTGCAAGCACCTGACGTGCTCCTTATCAACCGATATTAGCATCGGTTGTTAGGATGCCCGCAGATGGCTCCCATAGTGACCAATATTTGTAATGCTGCAGAATAAAAAATTGTGGCTTTGTGTAACAAAAAAGCATACTTGATCCACCCACTAGCTTGTTTACAGTTGGGCAATTTGAAGCAATCTTTAGGCATTTTACCACGCCACCCCTAAAGAATCCAGACAGCACCACAGTAAAAAAGGCTGCCTTAAGAGAGCTACGCAAGTTGTTGCCAGTGCTGGTCTGAGGTTTGCCATCGCGGTGTCCCATGATCTTTTTAAGATTCATCACAAAGTCCTGCCCCCTTGGGACGTAACGTGTACGGAACCATGTGACTTTTGTTTGTGACGTCACTGTGTCCTACACGCTGACTCTTGTGGAGTACACTACAATATGCTGTGAATCCTTTGCACTGAGGCTCAATGCATTATTTGTAAGTGCACCTTTTATATTTTAATAAATCTTTATAAAGATTATGGAGAGCACTAGATATTATTGCTTCCTCTTTTATGTACCTACCCACCCAGAGTCGATGGTGAGAGTCCTTATGATCTAGCAAGTTACCGGCATCTATCCAGTTCTACTCAGAGATCCTGTTTGCACATCCCTTAAGGGAACTGCCCGTCAGACCTAACTGATTTATTCAGGGGTCCATTTGTTGAGGTGAGATGCTAGGAGTATCGTTGGTGGAGGTTGTCACTCAGTCACCAAATCTATCAATATTTAATCACTTTATTGGACACTTGGTGCTTGCTGACCATCTTACGTGAAGATTTTATGTGAAGAGCATGGACTGTTTCTTTTTATCATCATTTATTTAGTATTGTTTTTAAATGTTTTGCGCTGCACTGCTTTTTTATATAGTTACGATCGGGGATTTAATATTTTGACCCTCTGTGTTCTAGCTGCTGTTTTAGGGTTTTTTTACTTGCGCTGGTTGGTTTTCTTTTATTAAGATAGCTTTACACTAGTAGAATTTTGTTTTGAAAGTTTTTGTTTTAAGAATGTTAGTTTGTTCTTCCAATCATTAGTGGGGTCATATTGGCATTCATTTTTGACCACAGTGACAAGTAAATTCAAAGGAGCAGGGTGGAACATTTTTCACTACGAATTTCTAATTGTGAATCAGTTTTTCCCCCAGTCGTCTTCCAGGACAGCCCTTGAGATATGGAGCTCCTCCCCGGACAGGAAACACATTGCCTCCAGCTCTTTAAAAGGCGGTCCCTCAGGCATCTGTTCAGTTTTTTGTGCTTCCTCAGTTGGAGGAGACATGTTGCCAGGAGGAACCGTCTTCAAAGGGGAGATGGAGTTGGAGAGCATCCATCATCAAGGGCTGTCCAGACTAGCTGAAAATCCCCCTCACCTTCGTTCCTCTCCGCAGGCCACGGGTTCCCTCCGCATTGGTATTCCGTCCCCCCTCTCTCTGGTGCCCAGTGAGGGAGTGGGTAGTGATGGCCAAGCATAGCGGCGGCAGTGAGCTCACACTCCTTGCTGTAGGACGCCGTGACCCAGAAAATGCTGGGCCTCAGGCGCAGAGAGCAAGGGTAAGGCTGAGCCAGTGTAGAGAAAGGCGCAACAGCATGGGCTTTAGACGCCAGCAGAAACGGAGTACCATGGAGGCATCCCACGCTCTGGGGGAGTCAAACGCTGACTCATCACAGGTAGGCTGGCCTAGCCAGAACCTTTTTTCCTGTGTATTAATTTATTATAAGGGGACCTAGAAGACCCTGGGGGAACCACCTCATAGCTCTGTGGGAACCTTAGCACACTGGGAGGAGGCCAGAACTAGATGAGGTTTCATTTGTTTTAAAAAGCCCCCTCTCTCCTTTTCCCCCTTTCAGAAAGAATCCAGATCAGAAACAGCCACTGCCAAGACAGATAAGAAGAAATGTCCTCCTTGTAATGCGAGGCTCTCATCTAGTTACACAAAAACTTTGTGTCCTACTTGCATTGCAGCCATGTAAAAGAGCGAGCAGGATTCCCCCTTTTCAAAATTTCTCTGCTCCTTCAAGGATGAAATGCAATATACTTTTTAATCAATCAGAAAATTTATCTCCGATACACAAGCCGTTAGCCAGCCGGATCAGGTGCCCACTTCCCCTACTATGGTAGCTTCAGGTTCAGGAGAGCCTTTAGAGAGTAGGGAGAATTTCCTTAAAAACACTGACCCGGATTCCTCCCAATCAGATTCAGGGCAGGAGGAAGGCCAGGAGGATTCAGGTGTACCCACAAGGTTCAAACTTTCCTAGGAGGATGTGGATGAACTAGTGGGAGCAATCTGAGACCTTAGAGATGAAGGAAGAAAGAAACATACCCAAGGCATGACAAAATGTACCAAGGGTTGAATAAAAAGAAACCCAAGCTATTCCTAGTACACAAAATCATGACACACTTAGTACTTAGGTAGTGGGAGGAACCAGACGAAACCTTTCTTTTCAAGTAGTCTGAAAAGATTTCCCTTTGATGAGGACCCCAACTAAGTCTGGAATCAATCCCCTAAATTAGATGCCCCCCTAGGAAAAGTGTCAAAACACTCAGATTTAGTCTTTGAGGACATGGGGTACTTGGGGGACCCCATGGACAAAAGAGGCGATGTAATCTTAAAAAGATCATGGGACACCGCAATGGCAAACCTCAGACCAGCACCGGCAAAAACTTGCGTAGCCCGAAATTTTGAATTTTGGTTAAAGCAACTACAAGAGCATCTGACGGCGAGTACCCCTAGGACAGAGCTGTTAAAATCCTTCTCCGTGCTCTTTAAAGCATTAGGCTTTATTGCAGATGCCTCAGCCGAATCTGTAAAACTATCAGCCAGAGCAGCCTCATTATCTGTAGCAGCCAGTAGAACCCTTTGCCTCAAAACCTGCCCGGGGGACACAGCCTCTAAGTTACGCTTATGTAGCATTCCTTTTTTAGGCAAGTTTCTTTTTGGCAACCACCTAGATGAAGCCTTAGAGCGTACAGCTGATAGGAAAAAGTCCTTTTCTGTTAAGAAAAAATTATTTCCCAGGAAAAAATGTTTGTCCCTATAAAGGACAAACGAGAACACAGGATAAGGGAAAGCCAAAAAATTACTGGTCTGCCCAGAAAGGGAGGCAAAAGTCAAACATGCTTTTTAACCCCCCTGACAAAAATCCCAAACCACAGTGATGCCAGCTGCCAAGTGGGAGGAAGATTGGAGGATTTCCTTCAACAGTGGAAAAAACCTAACCTCCAACAGTTTTGTCAGGGGAGTGATCGAGAAAGGATATGCCTTGGAGTTCAACCAAAGACCTCCCGCAAGAGTATTGATTCCTCAATTATCCAGGGACCCAGCAAAAGCTCAGGCATTACCACAACTCATAGGGGAACTAGTAGACCAAAAAGTTCCAATACCAGTCCCCAAACAGGAAGAAGGAAAGGGTTTTTACTCGCATGCGTTTTTGGTGCAGAAACCTTCAGGCAAATACCGCCTGATCTTCAACCTAAAGCCATTAAACACAGCCATACAGTACAAAAAATTCCAAATTGAGTCAATCTACTCTGTCAGGAATCTGCTCCAAAAATTTTCATGTCAAAAATAGACCTAAAAAACTCCTATCTGCGCTTTCCCATTAGGGAAAGCTCCCAAAAATATATCCGCATAGCAATACGGATAGGAAAAAAGGTCTATCACTTTCAAAGCCGAACCTTGCCCTTCGGCCTCTTCTCATCTCCGAGGATCTTTACCAAGATCCTGACAGAAACCCTGGCACCACTAACAAAGCAAGCCATAACAATTATTCCATACTTAGACGACTTGCTGTTCATAGCACCAACAAAACAGAAACTACTAAAAGATCTAATAGTTGCACAACAGTAGTTATCCCAGCTAGGATGGATCATTAACAGGGAGAAATCGAATCTCTCTCCCTCGCAAAAAATCCTGTTCCTAGGTTACACGATCAGTTCAAAAGAATAAAAAATAATACTCTCACAAGAAAAGGTCGATCACATGGGACAACGGATAGCACAAATACAGACAAATCTCCCAGTTACAATAAGATAAATAATGTCAGTTTTAGGACTTATGACATCCTCCATCCCGGCAGTCAAATGGGCCAGGTTTCACCAAAGACCACTCCAGTCCTTCATCCTACAAAATTTGTGGGGAAAAGACTTAGAGGACAAGGTAGACCTCCCAGAAAAAACAAAATAAGCCCTTTTGGTGGTGGAGAAACCAAATCAATCTACAAGAGGGACTGCTGTGGACCATCCCGATGGCACGCATATTGACTACAGATGCCAACAGTCAGGGATGGGGGGTCCATTTAGAGGGGCGATGGGCGTAGGGTACTTTGGACTCTACTAGAGAAACAACACTCATTCAACTACAAGGAACTCAAAGCTGTAGCCAGAGGAATCTCAGCATTCCAAAGTCAGCTCAGAGGCCAACATATACAGGTCAGATTGGACAATACTACCTCGATAGTGTACCTAAACAAACGAGGAGGGACCAGAAGTCCCATCTTGATGAGTATAGCACAGGAATTATTCTCCTGAGCAGAGAAAAATCTGGAATCTCTTTCGGCAATCCATCTCAAAGGAGTGCAGAACGACCTAGCCGATTTTTTGAGCATGGTTTCCAAGTGGGGCCTTCCAGAGATCGACTTATTTGCCAACAAAGCAAACCCCAAACTACAAAGTTTTTTCTCGCTGAACCCAAGAGATCAGCCAGTGGCAGTCGATGCCCTCCAGAGTGAATGAACTTTCAGGCTATGTTACACCTTCCCACCTCTATATCTGATCCCAAGAGTCCTTTCCAAATTCAGGACACAACAGACATCCCTTATCCTAATAGCCCCTTTTTTGGCCAAAGAGGGCAATGTTTTCACTTCAATCATTAGCGGATCGACCACCTTGGATGTTACCTTTCAGTTGGAACCTGCTATCCCAGGGCCCAGTACTGCATCCCAATCCAGCCATACTAAACTTAGCGGCATGGTATCTGAAACTGAGATCCTGAAGTCTAAGGGTCTATCAAACCGAGTGATAAAAACTCTGCTACAAAGTCGCAAGCCAATTACAAGAGCCACATACCTTAAAGTCTGGAGGAAGTTTAACCTCTGGCTAACAGAAAATGGAAAAAGTGAATATGGTTCTCCAATAATTCGAGTTTCTGCAGGAGGGCATTGATAAAAATCTATCCTTAAGCACAATTAAGGTACAGACTGCAGCCCTATCGGTCTACTTGCAGCGTTCCCTACAACAGGTTCCGCTCATAAATAGGTTTTGTAAGGCAGTCTCCAGACTACGACCTGTGCCATGTCCTAAAATTATGACGTGGGACTTGTCTATAATGTTAAAAGCAGTCATTGGGGAGCCCTTTGAGCCCTATCAAAGGCATCCTTAAGATTGATTACCCTAAAATGTTTTTTTCTTATCGCTATGACGTCTGCTTGCTGGGTCAGCGAACTACAGGCTCTGTCAGAGAGCCTTTTATACAGATATTGGAGTATAGACATTCTCAAGACTGACCAAGCATTTATCCCCAAAGTTGCTTCTACCTTTCACAGAAGTCCGGATATAAGGCTACCGTCCTTCTGTAGTAAACCATCAAACCGCAAGGAAGAACAACTACACCGACTAGATGTCAGGAGCGGTCTCATAGGCTATCTGGAAGCTACCAAGAGCTTTAGAACATCGGAGGCCCTGTTTATCCTCTTTTAAGGAAATCGGAAAGGTAAACAAGCTTCTAAAGAGACAATATATAGGTGGATAAAGATGGCCATCACAGAAGAGTACAAAACTTTACACTTGGACCATCCTCAAGGCTTGAATGCATGCTCCACAAGGGCGTTTGCCACGTCTTGGGCGGAAAAAGGCGGCGCTACCCCAGAGCAGATATGTAAGGCCGCCACGTGGTCAAGCATGTCTACGTTCATTCGACACTATCAATTGGATGTTTTAGGTGATCAAGATCAAGCATTTTGGAGGAAAGTCCTCCAAGCAGTGGTTCCCCCTAAAAATTTGGTGAGTACTTGTTCATCCTCTCATGGGCTGTCCTGGAAGTCAACTGGGGGAAAACCGGAGTTAGACTTACCGGTAACTCTGTTTCCAGGAGTCTTCCAGGACAGCACGTTCCCACCCTTTGTATGTATAAAATGAATTGCATGTACGGTTTAACTGTATTTCAGCTCCGTCCTTTGGTTCTTGGATAAAACTGACCAGATGCCTGAGGGACCGCCTTTTAAAGATCTGGAGGCAATGTGTTTCCTGTTCCGGGGAGGAGCTCCATCTCTCAAGGGATTTACCAGTAAGTCTAATGCCGCGTACACACGAGCGGACTTTCCGGCAGACTTGGTCCGGCGGACCAGACTTCGTTGGACAATTCGATTGTGTGTGGGCTCCAGCGGACTTTTTTTTCCCAAAAGTCCGACGGACCTAGAAATAAAACATGTTTCAAATCTTTCCGACGGACTCAAGTCCTGTCGAAAAATCCGCTCGTCTGTATGCTAGTCCGACGGACAAAAACCGACGCTAGGGCAGCTATTGGCTACTGGCTATCAACTTCCTTATTTTAGTCCGGTCGTACGTCATCACGTAAAAATCCATCGGCCTTTGGTTGATCGTGTGTAGGCAAGTCCGTTCGTTCGAAAGTCCGTCGGAAGTCCGTCGGAAAGACCGTCGGACCAGTCCGGTCGAAAAGTCTGCCCGTGTGTACACGGCATTTCAAATCTTTCCGACGGACTCGAGTCTGGTCGAAAAGTCCGCTTGTCTGTATGCTAGTCCGACGGACAAAAACCGACGCTAGGGCAGCTATTGGCTACTGGCTATGAACTTCCTTATTTTAGTCCGGTCGTATGTCATCACGTACTAATCAGTCGGACTTTGGTTGATCGTGTGTAGGCAAGTCCGTTCATTCGAAAGTCCGTCGGAAAGTCCGTCAAAGTCCCCTGGACCTAGTCCGTCAAAGTCCGCCCGTGTGTACGCGGCATTACTCCGTTTTTTTTGTTTAGGAAATAACATTTGATTTTAAAATGAATATAAAAAGGAACCAAAATTTTGAAGTATTTTAACTACATTTGTCCACTCATCAAATGTATAAAGAATTTTTGTACAAATGCTTGTTATAGCTTGTTGTACGTGCAATGATAATGAATATAAAAGTGTAAAATGTAGCGCTAGGTGAAAAATAAAAAAATTATCAAAAATTTTCAAGTCCACATATCTTAGATACAATGGTGCGTGAAATATTAAATAAATCATAAAGTCTCAAAGTGAGGGATTGTGAAATACTGCAGTGTCCAATAGTATCAGAACACAGAAGGGGTCAATTCTGGGTGGTGAGTGACAAGCGTGGGCTGGTAAGGTGGTATAAATCTGTGGAGGAAACCAACATCAGTAGTACTCCATATCGGTGGATGAGAAAAGATGGGTACTCTTACCGGATAAGGTGGACTCCCCTGTCAGCGACATGGAGTCAATCAGGCGGTGAGCCCAGCTGGGCAAAAGAAAGTATTTCAGGAGGGTAGAGCTGGTAGGATGGACTTCAAACGAATCTCCAGGGGTCATCAACCGAACCTCAAGGAATCTTCCAGGTAGGTCATCTGAGTGAGGATTCTGAACTCCAGGTTCTGGAGGCAGGAAATGCCACAAATGGCCCAAACAGGATAATCGCTCTCATCCAGGTAGGTATGTAAGAAAAAATTTAAAACTTCCGCATGGTGCAGGTTGTGGCATATCCTGCCTCCAGAACCTGGAGTTCGGAATCCTCACTCAGATGACCTACCTGGAAGATTCCTTGAGGTTCGGTTGATGACCCCTAGAGATTCGTTTGAAGTCCATCCTACCAGCTCTACCCTCCTGAAATCCTTTCTTTTGCCCAGCTGGGCTCACCGCCTGATTGACTCCATGTCGCTGACAGGGGAGTCCACCTTATCCGGTAAGAGTACCCATCTTTTCTCATCCACCAATATTAAGTACTACTGATGTTGGTTTCCTCTACGGATTTATACCATCTTACCAGCCCACGCTTGTCACTCACCACCCAGAATTGACCCCTTCTATGTTCTGATACTATTGGACACTACAGTATTTCACAATCCCTCACTTTGAGACTTTATGCTTTATTTAATATTTCACGCACCATTGTATCTAAGATATGTGGACTTGATAATTTTTGATATGTTTTTATTTTTCACCTAGCGCTGCATTTTACACTTTTCCTTTATTGTTTTTGTCAAAACGTATGTAGCCGCTTTTTTGTTTTTGTCATCCTAGTAAGCGCAGTGTTTTTGTTTAATTGATAAGGAAAGTAAGCTTCTCACTTAACTTTGTTTTTCAGAGTCTCTCTTCTACATTTGAAGAACATGACTGAAGATCTGGTTAGAACGTTAAAATTCATGTATAGCTCTTTGGATAGGTAGGTGCACATGGTGTTCTAACGGAAGGGGTTGTTTTTACTTAGATTTGTCAGATAAAAAGGAACTACATATTGTAATGCTAAATGCGCTAAGAATGTGTTTAATTACAAAGGCAGTTCTTTGCCCAATAGTTAAAGAACTCTGTGCCTCCTACAGTGTTTTTGTGTATGCATGTCTAGATAGATTTTTCATCTTGAATTTCCCTTTTTCTATTCCAGCATGATTTTGTTTTTTTGATTCAGGCTTTCATTTGTATTGCAGGGCTTTCTGTCAGGCGGAAAATGTGCCTCGTCTTGATCATTTCTTTAGCTTGGTTTTCCAGCGAGCGGTCAGACTGTCCATCTTAAATGCAAATCCAGGCCATGGGCCTCAATATTATGATGCCTGCAGTGCCCACATTGTGGAGAACCTTCCGGGGGTGCGGTGGTTGTCCTTACCTGAAGATGTCAAGGTTATTTATTTTTGTGTTTTCATTGAGGTTAACATATTGTATGTAAATCTTTTCAGCAAACAGAAGTATAATTCCCAGAAGTGACAGAAACCTGCAGAGCAGCACATTCCCTGCACTTGCTCCTGTTGCAAGCTCCCTACTTTAGTGTTTTTAGAAAGAGCCTATATAACTGTACAAGCTGTATTACCTCTGATATAGATGCTGCCTAGTTTGATTTTATTTGGAGCCTATGGACATACACCAAGTCGCCTTGCCACTTACATTTACCTCCCACTCTCCACTACTTCTTTGTTCAAACACTTGAAATTCTTTTTCAATACCACCATTGTCACATTAAAGTAGAACTTCACCTAGGGGTATTGTTACCCCCCCCCCCCCCCATTTGTCTTCAGTGCCACCACCTTCAATTATTTGGCACATGAGCAGCTGTGAAGCAGGTCTCTAAAACCCTGACAGAGAACCATGGCACATCTTCCTGCGTTCAGGTTGGAGGGGGTTGCTAAATTGATGCTTTGTCTCCTGGCTGGCCAAGTAAGTTTAACCTGAAATGCTTTGGGCTTTATTCAGTCTACCTCTATGCTTATCTGAGATGTTTGTTTGGTTTTTTCCTCTTCATCTCTTGGTAGTACATCTGCCCTAATTTGACTCATTCTTGTTCTTTCTAATTAAGTTCCCCCATTTGTTTACAGCTGATTGGTTCTAAGCCCGGACCCTCAGTCCCTTTCCTTTCCTTTACCTGACAAGCTGAAGGTCTTACCTTCGAATCTTGGTAACAGGTATGTTCCCCTCTACTGGCTTTTATATACAAACCTTACCATTCTGCATCCTTTAGGAATAGACACTATTGATTTAACCAGTTGTTACCTTTTCCACAACACTCCTTATCTCCATCCGTTACATGGTTGTGTTTCTGTCCTCAGGTCCACAGCCGCTTGGACCCCAGCCTGCACACAAACGCCGCGCCCAGTTTTTTGGGTGCGGCGATTTTCAGCGCCATTTGGGGTACTCCTTTCTCCCTGGCACACCAATTATCCGCTACACTACTAAGGAGAGATACTTTCTAATCAATCTTTAAGTGTACACTGCCTGCAGATTTGTGAAGCTGTTTTTATGCCATGGATACCTATGTAGCATTTGTATTTTGGAAGTTAGTGTGGTTTATATGTAGATTTGCTTCTGTTTTGCTCTTTTAGGGGGCCTTCATTATATCTGTATGTGATGTTAATTATCCTTTTGACTTTGTAATCCCCCAGATGTTAACTCTCACTTTGTGAACCCTGATGAAGGATTCTCTGAAACGCGTTGGTTCAGTGAGACTTATCAACTTTGACCTATGGTCCTTTTTCCACTATACCTCCATCTGTATTCATAACTACATGTACTTTGCTCCATATGTATTTTTTGTATATATTGTTTGTATTGATTTGTATATATTTTGTTATCTTTTTTTCTTGGCTATGCATTAAAAGTATATATTTTACCTATACTCTATTTTATGGTTGTGCCTTTAAAATCCCGTCATAGGGGAATCTGTGGTCTCCTCTTCTGCATGCGGGGCAACTCTGTGCATGCACGGACACACTGCGCTGAGTTCTGGCAGCTCTTCTTATGGGGTTGTAATTTGTTTGCACATGCACAGAAATGCCTTCATGCATGCACAGATGTACCATGGGTCTTTGCCAGATCCTGGAGAGGTGCTACACATCTGAGCACACGCAAATCTCACGGTTGTGCTTGCTCCCTGCATTAAGCAAATGGAACATCCTAGGAGGCAAGCAATATCATTTTGGCCTAGGCTGGAAAGCAGGAATGCTACAGAGCAGCACAAAAGGCACTAAACCTTTTTGTTTGTAAGGGAACTTCCAACTATTGTTTACCAGGGAGAGGTGAGGAACAAGAAAAAAAAAATTATGACTGAAGTTCCACTTTAATTTGAGTGACACTATTGTAACTTTATTTTTACTATGTTAGTTTGACAAACTAATATACAGTACATATACAAAACATTACCTAAATTCTTACCAAACACACCAAAATAAAGACATATTTTACAAGATATTCTACAGATATTGTGCAGTGTTTAAGTGAGTGTGTGTGAATATATTTATTTATTATGTGAAATAGACACAATTTTGTATTGCAAATGCATGCTATTATTTTTATGCACATTTCCTGTATATTTTAATAAAATCCAGTAGTAAGTGCACATTGAAAGTGCATCCATAGGCACTACAGACTGGTAAGCAAACATCAATATGAATTAATTCACCTGGGAAGTTGTGAAGTCAAGGGTTTAGACCATATACTGCATAAGAATCAGCATTTATGTGCTCCATCTGGCCATACACTGAATGGAATTTATTTATTCGTCATTCATTTAGTTGACTGTTGAAGAGACATGGTGGAATATTTTCAGACGATCAGCGGCTGCATCTACCAATCGGTGTATTCTGACAGGGGTTATAGTGCCACTGTCAGAATACAATGTCCCATGGGGGAAGATTCCTCCATCCACCTTGCTTGTGTGGCTGGAGGGGTCAGGTTTTTTTATTCAGCCCATTTTATGGCCAGCAATAGTTTTATGTGTGCAAGCACTATGCAAGTGTCAACCACATCTAGAGTGCACCCCAAAGGACTACATGCAGGCACACTTATGGCCACGTGTCACTTCAGCACATCTTCCCCAAAATACAAACCACTAGATTTAACACTATTAAATTATAAATAAATTGCCTTCATAGCAAGTGGTGCTGGAACAATCCTTTAACCACTTCAGTACCGGCGTATTGTCATATGACGTCCACAGATGGGATCTCCCATCCTGGGTGGGCGTCATATGACGTCCTGGGATTCCTGGCCGCCTAGGGGGCGCGCGCGTTGCTCGGGTCCCGGTGCGTGTGCCCGGCGGCCGCGATGTCCGCCGGGCACCCGCGATTGCCCGTTAACCAGGCCGGCATGTGGATCTGTGTGTGTAAACACACAGATCCACAGCCTTTCAGCTCTGAGGAGAGCGATCTGTGTTCCCAGAACGGAGGAACACTGATCGGTCTCCTCCCCTTGAGCGTCCCCTCCCCCTTCAGTTAGTAATCATTCCCTAGGAAACATATTAACCCCTCCCCGCCCCCTAGTGGTTAACCCCTTCACTGCCTGTCACATTTACACAGTAAATCAATTTTATAGCATTGATCGCTGTATAAATGTGAATGGTCCCAAAAATGTGTCAAAAGTGTCCGATGTGTCCGCCATAATGTCGCAGTCATGAAAAAAATTTGCGATCGCCGCTAAAAAAATAAATCAATTTTTTTTTTTTAAAAATGCCATAAATCTATCCCCTATTTTGTAGACGCTATAACTTTTGCGCAAACCAATCAATATACGCTTATTGCGATTTTTTTTTTTTTTTTTTTTTTTTACCAAAAATATGTAGAAGAATACGTATGGGCCGAAACTGAGGAAAAAATTTGTTTTTTTTAAAAAAAATTGGGATATTTATTATAGCAAAAAGTAAAAAATATTGTGTTTTTTTTTTTCAAAATTGTCGCTCTTCTTTTGTTTATAGCGCAAAAAATAAAAACCGCAGAGGCGATCAAATACCACCAAAAGAAAGCTCTATTTGTGGTGAAAAAAGGACGTCAATTTTTTTTGGGTACAACGTCGCACGACCGCGCAATTGACGTTTAAAGTGCGACAGCGCTGAAAACTAAAAATTGGCCGGGAAGGAAGGGGGTGAAATTGCCCTGTATTGAACCGGTTGAGGAATGGCGGCACTAGTTGATATCTGTCACAATGCATATTCCCCCAAAATGCCCAGAATGCAGAAATGTATTATATAATAAAACAAACGATAAAACACAACAGATATATGATTAATAAAAAGTCCCCTTTTCGAGCATATAATAATCTCAGAGGGAGAATAGAGATTATTTTCTCCATCACAATTGGTGCCTCTCCACCTTTTAACTGTAAATTTATAGTCGGTGTGCATCCACCTCCCACAAAAATCAAGCACTGCAGATGACCAGATTTTTTTGACCCTATAAGTTTAAGAGGTCATACAGCATTTTACTAATGAATGTGTCCAAGCTTTCTCAGGATCTGATTCCAGAATGTCTCCTGCACACTCTCCTATCACATTAAAATACATTCACCAGTATAGTACCCAGCAGGAAATAAGAATACTCGAATAATGTAGGTCAATAAGATATAATGTAACAAAATTGAAAACATCACTTTACTCATAACAAGCCTCCAACATGCTTAGCGTCTGACATCACACAAGTTAACTCCATCCAATGAGTTTTAGCCAGTAGACCATCATCAGGAGTTGGATGATGGCCTTTTGGCTAAAATGGCTTGTGAGGAGTCTGCTTACGTGTGTTGGTTTTTCTATAATTATTAATTCATGCCTATTTTGTCGGTTATGAATTGTGACTGATATCATTTGGCCCCACCGTTCCATATAGAATTGTTTTTATATAGGTTATATGTGCCATTTTCTAACAGGCTTCTTGTTTTAGAAAGTGTGGATTCATTTTACTACTTTTTAAGTGGTAATTGTAAAGTTTGATGGTGCCTGGACGCAAATACAATACTCAATTATACGTTTATAAAATGAATTCTATGCCAAAACAGAAAAATTTACAATTGCATATACAAATCAACACTTTTCCAAATTGGCCAATCAAGAAATCGGTTTACCTTTACTTTATTTGGCTTTAAAATGGTTGAAATAAATTAATCTCTAGTGATTGTCTATTTTTTGTAGTAAAGGTAGTAAATTTGCAGTACTGCAAAAAATCCTCATAAACCTCTTGTGCGTGTCTAGCTCAAAATCGTACTCATTGTGCTCTTTTATACAGTAGAATGTGTTTGGCTGCTTCTCCCACTGTTTGGCAACCAGTGTGTTTCGTGCAGCACGTGCAGTGGAAATTGGCAGACCTCAGCTATAACTCGATCAGTGTAGCTCAAATCACAAGTTTATTCTTAAACCTTGAAAATGCTTCAGCCTCTTAAGAGTTTAAGATCTTAATTAAAGCTGAGGGTGGCAATGCACGATCTGTATTTTGAAAGATTCCTTCCCTTTCTGGTTGCTTTGGAAGCAAGGTCTAATCCGTGTTAATTTTAGTTGCCTGTGCAACTGTGGATGCATAGCTGGAGTTTCCAAATAAAAGGCTATTGTGCATTTTGTCCAAGCCACAAATTCTTAATCTTACCGGAAGCGCACTGCTTCTTAAGTAGACATCCATCCCTCTTTCCTCTCAAGGTGTTCCAGTTCAGTTACCTTTGATTAGTTCTGTTCATCTTTTTTTTCAAACCGTACAAAAAGCACCAAGCCGTCAATATTAAATTGTATACTGGTATGCAGTGGAGGCTGGTGTTGTTTTCTTTTTTTTTTTTGGGGGGGGGGGGGTCGCAAGCAATCCGGTTGCAGCCGAGGAGAGGAGGACAGCCTGCACGACTAGCATAGCATTACCCACTGCCTGGCTGCCCCCCCTGCCACAAATTTAACCCTAGCAGCCCCATCCAGATGTACTGTCCCGGGAATGCACTTATTACTCTTATTAACCCTTCACTGCCTGGGGGACTCTCACTCTGCACTCCCCCTCCTCCTCCCCAGATCCAGTACTCATTTCAGTGATGATGGAGGAAGGTCTCACTTGAACTGGATAAAGGAAAACGTGCCCAAACTTGATGATAAGTGATCCACCACCAGAGAGTCAAAAGGCTTACCGGAGCAATTGAACCCAAATGAGTGTACACCCAATGGGTCAATCAGGCTTGTAGGGCCACACACCCAGGGGAAACTGTCACAGAGGACACGACTTCCAACCAGAAGAACAACTCCAACAATGGACCTCAATGGAATAGGTAATAGACAGAGAGCCACATTGATAGTTGCTCCAATAGGACAAATTTATGAAAAGGAAGAAGTAGGCACATCGTATAATCCCATTTAAATCTAAAGTAATTTATTCAATAAAAAAAAAGGAGGAAATACACTCACATTTTAGTAGATAAAAAAGCGCTTAGGAATAAAACCGTGACTTCAGCAGAGCGTCCCTAAGTTTGGGCACGTTTTCCTTTGTCACTTCGTTATCCAGTTCAAGTGTCAGTTATTTTGAACCACGTTTTGGATATCTACAATTTGTTTGGTTCACCTGTCCAAACACTAAGGACTATAATTTATTTTTAAAATAATTTTTTCCTTCACATTATTGGACATCATTCACTCATATTTTGATTGTCATAGTACATTCATTTTTTGTCTATTATACACGTATATTTTCGTGTTTATACACTACACATTGCCTGCATATATATGTTGTTTGAGTTTCTTCTTAGATCATTTATATGCACTTTTATGTATGTATGTGTGTGTGTATGTATGTATATATATATATATATATATATATATATGTATATATATATGTATATGTATATATAGATAGATATATATATATATATATATATATATATATATATATATATATATAATTTATTATTTTTCAGTTCATTCTGAGATCTATTCTGAGCGCTGCACTTACTGTTCACATAATATCAGTTTAGCCTGATCTACACTTTCCCATCCCTCCCAGATTCTCTCTTGCCTACTTTTACAGGATTGAGAAGCAGGGCATTTTGGTAATCCTCATCACACCAAATTAGCACAGGAGAACTGACATACTCGGACCCCTGGCAGGCGAAGGCGCTTCTGGAACACCCAGACCGTCTGTCCCAAGCACCTGTTTTCCATCCTTCTTCATCAGTCACTGGC
Organism: Lithobates septentrionalis; assembly: GCA_037952835.1. Lineage (NCBI taxonomy): Eukaryota > Metazoa > Chordata > Amphibia > Anura > Ranidae > Lithobates > Lithobates septentrionalis. The sequence goes on along the minus strand of JBBDGP010000082.1, from coordinate 440,273 downwards.
TTTAATGGCAGGACTGTTGATTCCACGGTCCTAAGGCTTAGAGGCTTTTTGGATTCAGTTATCCCTAGCATTTTAAAGGCTAGTAAAGTCCACTTCTCATAAAGTTCATCATTGCACATGCAAGGCCTATTGTGCTTGGTGTGGGTCAAGAAACTTTCACCCTTGAAAGTACTCCAGGTGACATATTCTGTCTTTCCTCTCTCTGGTTTGGTCTAGACACACATCTGACTTTGAGTATCATTTAAGTTTAAATCGCAGCCTTGGCCATTCTGTTTCTCAGACCCATTGGCTTTCCCACTTTTCTGGGTAAGGCCTTTGTTCAGGTCATAGCTCAAATTTTCCCCAAACGCTATCCCCAGTGCCCCTTGATCTGGTTGTTTTGGCTATTTGAACCCTTTTAGGGCTATTCCCTTCTCTGACCTTACCCATAAGGTGGCCTTTCTTGTGGTTATCATCTTTGGGGAGAGTCTCTGAATTAGCAGCCTTATGTTGTAAGGAAATTTTTTTGTGTTGCTCAAGGACAAAGTTGTCTTGAGGCCGAACGCCTCTTTCCTCACAAACGTGCTCCCTGCCTTAAACATTAATCAGGATATTTGTCCTTTCTCGCCACTGTCTGGATGTGGTGTGTACTGTAGGAGTTTACCTTTCAGCTACTTCTTCTTTAGGAAATCAAATTACCTCTTTATGTTTCTTGAAGGTTTTCTAATAGGTCTCCCTGCCTTTTCATATTTAGTGGCTGAAATGTACCGGTAAAGCTTTAAAACTAAATTTTACACTATATAAGATAAACATTATTATATTGTTAATGTTTCGCTACACCATTTTTTTTTTTTAGGTGTTTTTTTTTAGCATTTTTTTTTTTAAGTTGGCCACATGTGCAGGTGCCATATATAGTTATCTTGAAATTCTCTGCTTGTAATTTCAGGTGGAGATCGACACCGTACTTAGTGACCTGGAGGCACTTGATTTTGCAGAGCTGGTAAGTCTGCCTACATCAAATGTAAAACCTGAGCTGCATACAAGAAACACAACCTGTCTGCTCCTTATTTTTGCTATACACAGTTTGGTCCAGAGTACTACTTATTTTTACTAATTTTGTTGATTTCTAAAAAAAATTAATATTTAGACTTCCGTTTCTGAAAGTTTTTCAATCTCTTACTTGAGAACAGTTTTTCTCACCTGCCTAAAACTTTTGCACAGTACTGTATATATCTAATGTAAAGCAAAAGTCATTTCAAAAAATATGTAGATTAAAGGGGTTGTAAACCCTTAAGGTTTTTCACCTTAATGCATTCTATGCATTAAGGTGAAAAACCTTCTTTAGTGCAGCAGCCCCCCAGAGCCCTCCTTTTACTTACCTGAATTTGATCGTTTCATCGACGGGGACGAGCACAGCAGCTCCAGCTGCTGTCTCGGGTCCTCGTTGGATAGATTGATAGCAGCACAGCCATTAGCTCCCACTGCTGTCAATCAAATCCAGTGACACGGGGGGCTGGGCTGAGTCCTGCTGTCTGTGTCAATGGTGCAGCAGCAGGACTCTAGAGTGCGCCCGCACTGTTGTCCCCTTGGAATACGGGTCTCTGAGACAGCACCCGATGCAGGGAGGAGCCAGAAGAGCTGCTGGGGGACCCCAGAAGAGGAGGATTGGGGCCACTCTGTGCAAAATCCTTGCACAGAGGAGGTAAGTATAATGTGTATTTTTAAAAAAATGAACTTTTACAACTCCTTTAAGGTAAACTGAGTTATATTTTATATTTTAGCACAATTGCAGAGTTTTCTGGATAATGTTAATAGTTCACTGTTTTGATTTCACTCTTCTACAATTTATTTTTAAATAATATCAGGAAAACCAATTCTTGATAATCTTATCATTGTTCTTTCAGTCTGAAGACTACAATGAAATGAGACGACTCTACATGATGTTGGGAACTTGTCTGTTTTACAAAGTAAGCCTACATAAATACCAATCAGGAACTTTTTGCTTAAACAGAGATGCAGTTGAAGTCATCTAGAGAAGTTACAATGCCTTAGTTACAGAAAAAGTATTCATACCCCTTGAAATTTTCCACATTTTGTCATGTTACAACCAAAAACGTAACTGTATTTTATTGGGATTTTATGTGATAGACCAACACAAAGTGGCACATAATTGTGAAGTGGAAGGAAAATGATAAATGGTTTTTAAAACATTTTACAAATAAATATCTAAAAAGTGTGGCGTGCATTTGTATTCAGCCCCCTTTACTCTGATACCCCTAACTAAAATCTAGTGGAACCAGTTGCCTTCAGAAGTCACCTAATTAGTAAATAGAGTCCACCTGTGTGTAATATGGTTTTAGTATAAATACAGCTGTTCAAAAGTAGTGCAGGGGGCGTGACCTTGAGCTCGATGGAGTAGGATGTGGGTAGTGAGAGCTCCGCTTGCCAATATCCTATATTGCTTCTCCTGATCGCAGATTCATGGCCCTAATCAATCTACCTGGCTCTGAGTCCCCAGCACAGGGTAGATTATGTCTCCACCGAAAAGAGTCACCGAGACCAGTAATCAACTCGCTAGATCTTGTCGACAAGAGATCAACAGGCTGAAGATGGCGCTGAAGTCTCCTCTGACATGGAGCAACCTATGGCGGACACAGCTAAGGTGTTGGAGGCTATAGCTGCATGCCAGAATACCCTCACAGCTAAAATCAAGTTTTTTTTTTTTTTTTTTTTTTTTTTATAGCCACATCAGCGAGATTTACCATGGGAATAAATTTTTCAAATAGATATTCAAAAACGCTTCCCTTTTATCATCACATAATTATGGCTTTTGGTCTATTTCATTAATTGGGTTATTTCATAACACAAAGAATAACAAACCCCCATATGTTTCAACTATTTACCATTCATTTCTTCCTACCTACCCCCCTCCCCCCTCCCCTCCTCGCCCACCCCGAGACCGTACCTCCTCCCTCCTCACAATTTCTCTCTAGTTTCCCATTTACTCCCCCTGGGTCGGGATCTGCCCTCTCTACTTCTCAAGTTGTCCACATCTCAACTGCTCTTATAGATTTTTTAAATTTTTCCCACACTCCCCACTTTATCCTATAGGCCTCCATTTTTATCCCTTCACTGAACCTTAAGTACTCTAAATCCTGTATCTCATTTATTTTGTTAATCCATTCCCTCATGGTTGGTCTTTCTTTTCTTTTCCAGTTTTTAGAAATAAGGCTTTTAGCTGCGTCTACAAGATGGGGCAGAAGTGTTCTAAGATAGGCCTTAGTGGGCATCTCACTCAAATGGAACAGAAGAACCCTAGGGTCTTTTGGCAGATCGAAGTTTGTAATCTCTTTAGTATATTTTTTAACCACTTCAATACCAGGCACTTAGACACCTTCCTGCCCAGCCCAATTTTCACCTTTCAGCGCTGTTGCAATTTGAATGACAATTGCGCGGTCATGCTACACTGTACCCAAACAATTTTTTTATCATTTTGTTCCCACAAATAGAGCTTTCTTTTGGTGGTATTTGATCACCTCTGCGGTTTTTATTTTTTGCGCAACAAATAAAAAAAGATCGAAAATTTCGAAAAAAAACAAGTTTTTCTTTGTTTCTGTTAAATTTTTTTGTAAATAAGTACGCTTTCTCCTTCAATAATGGGCACTGATGTAGCTGCACTGATGGGCACTGATACGGCGGCACTGATGGGCACCGATGAGGTGGCACCAATGAGGTGGCACTGATGAGGTGGCACTAACGGGCACTGATGATGGGCACTGATAGGCGGCACTGATGGGCACTGATAGGTGGTACTGATGGGCACTGATAGGTGGCACTGGTATGCGGCACTGATGGGCACTCATAGGTGGCACCGATGGGCACACATAGGCGGCACTGATGGGCACTCGTAGGTGGCATTGATTGGTATATATGGGTGGCACTGATGGGTACTTATGTGTGGCACTGATGTGTGGCACTGATGGGCACTGATAGGTGGGCACTGATGGGCACAGATGGGCACAGATGGGCACTGACAGGTGGCACCGATGGGCAGTGACAGGTGGCACAGATAGGCAATGACAGGTGGCACTGATATAGCATTGCTGGGCATTGCTGGGCATATCATTGGCATAACAGTGCCAATCAGTGCCCATTTGTGGGTACTGATTGGCACAGATTGGGCACAAGTGGATGGCCATGGGGTACATACCTGGCCATCCACGTTGCCCCTTCCCTGGTGGTCCTAGTGGCATCCCTGGTAGTCCAGTGGGGTGATCTGCGGGGGGGCTGCGCTGATAAACAATCAGCGCAGACCCCCCCTGCCAGGAGAGCCGCCGATCGGCTCTCCTCTACTTGCGTCTGTCAGACGCGAGTGAGGAAGAGCCGATCAACGGCTCTTCCTATTGACAGCGTGATCAGCCGTGATTGGACACGGCTGATCACGTGGTAAAGAGCCTCCGCCGGAGGCTTTTTACCAAGATCAGTGTAGCGGTGTGTCAGACTGACACACCGCTCCACCGATCGCCGCGATGCGCGCCCCCGGGGGCGCGCTGCGGCATGTTATCCTGAAGGACGTCATATGACGCCCAGTCAGGATAACAGAACCACTTCCCGGACGTCAATCCGCTATAGGGCGGGCGGGAAGTGGTTAATCTCATCCCAGAAAATACCTATCTCAGGACACGACCACCACATATGAGCCATCGTCCCTGTTTCATTACATCCCCTCCAACAAAGCTGAGATTTCTCCCCATTAATTTTATGCATCTTATCCGGAGTCGTGTACATTCTTGTTAGGCATTTATAGTTTAACTCTAGCAGTTTATAGTTGACTGACGTGACCGAGAGTCGCTTCAATATCATCTACTTCTGTCTCTGTTAACGTTATTCCTAACTCCTTCTCCCACTTTCCTATAAAAGCCAAGGTATCTGCCCTCCTCAGCTCCACCAATATTTTATATATTCGAGAAAAAACACCTTTTTCGTCTGTTTCCATGCATATTTTCTCTAATGGAAGTAGGTTTTTTATTGTTCTAATTGGTTGAGGTAAAGATTCAACAAAATGTTTTAATTGACCATAACGCCATGGATTGATATTTATTTTATCTCTTCTATTCTTAAGCTCTTGTATTGAACATATTTTACCCTGGTCCACTACGTCTTTCAATTGCACATTCTCCTCTAGGAGCCATTTACCAAACCACTCTTCCTTCCCCGGTGAAAAATATTCTACATCTTTTAATGACATTAGCAGTGAATTGTACTCCCAGTGTTCCCTTTTGTGGATAGCATCCCATATTCTAAGTGTATGCCTAGTGATTTCGTGTGATTCAATGTTATATTTTCTTAGTTTTGGTGGACACCATATTATTTTGTGTAATTTTAAATTACTAATTTTGTTTTCAATTTCTACACATTGTTTTCCTTTATTTTTAACCCAATCTACTACTCTCGCAAGTACAATGGCTTCATAATATTTACAAATGTCTGGTGCTCCCCATCCCCCTTTACTTTTGGTGTTTATTAATTGAGTATATTTTAACCGTGGTGTTTTCCCTTTCCATATGAACCTTAATATCATTGAATGTAGTCTTTTGAGATATGCAGATGGAAGTGTGATTGGGAGCATTTGCATTTTGTATGTTATTTTTGGTAATATAACCATTTTGAATATATTGATTCTTCCCGCCCACGACAGTTGCCCCTGCTGTATTCTGTTTAATTCTGATTTTACCTCATTTATAAGCGGCATAAAATTCGCTTGGTATAGTTTTTCTATAGATGTTGTAATTTTGATTCCTAGATAATTTAAAGCTTCCTTCCCCCACCTAAAAGGAAAGTGTTTTTGGTATGCGTAATCTCTTGTCTTATTGGGGTTTATGTCTAATACTTCTGATTTAGTGGTATTTACTTTAAAGTTGGACAATTTCCCATACTCTTTTAGTGTAGCCAGGGCGTTCGGGAGGGAGACTCTTGGATTTGTTATATAGAGGAGAATATCATCCGCAAAGGCGGCGAGCTTATACTCAGTTCCACCTATATTTACTCCTCTAATGTCCGGATTCTGTCTTATCCTAATAAGGAGGGGTTCTAGTGCTAGCAGGAAGAGCATTGGGGAAATTGGGCACCCCTGTCTTGTTCCATTATACATATAGAAGGGCTCAGACAAGGTCCCATTTATTTTAACTCTCGCTGACGGTTTTGTATACAACGCCCCAATCCAGCTACAGATCTTCTCCCCGTAGCCCACTTCTTTGAGTGTCTCTATCATGAAGTCCCAGTCTACTCTGTCAAACGCTTTTTCAGCGTCTATTGACAGCAGTAGTCCTGGGACTCCACTCTTTTTAATTTCCTGGGTTATCAAAAGGGTTTTAATACTATTGTCCCTTCCCTGTCTGCCTGGTATAAACCCCACTTGATCAGGCTGGATGACCTTTTTAATCGTTTGCTTTACTCTACCCGCAATTACTTTTGCGAATAATTTTGTGTCGTTGTTTAATAGGGATATGGCCCTAAAGCTAGAGCATAGTGTATCATCCTTTCCCTCCTTGTGAATAATCGCTATGTTAGCTGCTAATGCATCTCTGCTCATTTCCCCTATCTCTCCTATCTCATTCATATAAGCACATAGTTTTGGCACTAAGTAATCTTGGTATTTCTTATAGTATAATGCTGTCAGCCCGTCTGGACCTGGACTCTTGCCTGTTTGAGTCTCCTTGATAGCCTTCCTTACTTCGGACTCTGTAATGGGGGCCTCTAAGGATGCTCTCTCCTCTTTTGATATTTTTAACATTCCAGTTTCTTTTAGATAGTTTTTAATTTTCTCTTGTTTTTGTTCTCTCTCTTTGCTCTTATCCTTTTTATTTATTGAATAAAGTTCCCCATAGAATTCTTGAAAGGTTTTTGCTATGTCCACATCTTTATATCTAAATTCTCCTGTTTTAGTCTTTATTTTATCAATGTATTTATTACTTTTCTTTTTACTTAGTGCCCTTGCCAGGAGTCGACCAGGTCTATTTCCAGCAATATATCTTTCTTTTTTGACTAAATTATACTTCTTACGGTTTTCTAACTCTATCTGCTGTCTCATGGCCTCTCTAGCTCCGTATAGTTTTCCCAGAATCTCTCCTTCCCCCGTTTCCTTGTGCTGCCGTTCTAGTTTTTTAACTTCCTCCTGAAGCACACGAAAATTTTTAGTCTGACTTCTTTCTTTCTCCACTCCCGCCTTTATTATAATCCCCCTAATATAAGCCTTATGGGCCTCCCAAACTATTGATTCTGATGTTTCCTTTGAGGTATTTGTTCTGAAGTAGAATTCCAGCTCTTCTTTTATTAACTTATCAATTTTCCTATCATGAAGGAGATCTTCATTTAATCTCCAATTATTTAAAAAGGGTATTTGTATGTTTTGTTTTATTCGTAGTGTCACCGGGGCGTGATCTGAAAATGTTATAGATCCTATATTTGTATTTTCTACCTCTTCTAAATACCTATGATCTACAAAAAAATAGTCAAGTCTTGAATACGTCGCATGTACGAGGGAGTAGTAAGTGTAATCCTTTGTTTTTTGATGTTGCATCCTCCATACATCTACTAACTGACAATGATGACGTTTTTTCTTAAGTTTGTTCAACCATACCCCTCCAGTCCCCCGAACACGCGACGTATTATCTCTGCCCGGCTCGAGGCACAAGTTCAGATCTTCTGCCACAATAACCCTCCCTCTCCTAAAACCCTCTAATTTCGATAAGACTCCAATTACATATTTACCTGGGTTGGTGTTTGGGCAATAAATGTTAGCTAAAGTATATTCCTCCCCATTTAGTTTGCCCCTCAAAAACAAAAATCGGCCCTCAGGGTCACTTAATCTCTCTACTATCTGGAAGCGAATTTCCCTTGCAAAACCAATCGCCACCCCTTTTGCACCCCTTATCGGGGAGTCACTAAATATCCAAAGCGGGTAGTCCCTAGATATTATCCTCTGATTTCTCCCCAGGTATAGATGTGTCTCCTGGAGAAAGACCACCTCTGCTTTATTGGATCTCAACTCGCCCATTATGTTCGCACATTTTATGGGCAAGTTGAGACCCCTCACGTTATATGTTACCAGGTTTATTCTGGCCATTTGTTCTGCCTTTCTAGACCTATCAGTGGGAGACAATGAGGTTTGTACTGGTCTCGCCCCTCCCTTACCCCCCCTCCATCCCCTCACTCCCCTACCCCCCCTCCCCGCCCCCCCCCCTCTCCGCCCCCCACCCCCCCCCGCTTATGGGGGCATCAGGCCTCCCAGTGGCCCTATCAACCGTGGCCCCACCTTCTCCACCCGGCCCTACGGTTGAGCCCCGAGGGTTGAGCTCGGTGTGACAATCATTGAATCCCCCAGCCCACCCCGGGATCCACCAGGCCCCCCCCCTCCATTCCCCCACCGCCCCCTCTCCCCCGCTCCAACAAAATCCAACCCCCCCCCCAAACTTGGGCTCAAGGCCCATTAACCCCCACACCCCCCCATCCCATACCACATATTTTCCGAAACCCCTGGTCCAGATTTAACAACCTATTCTTTCTGATTATTTTAACACTTGTTTACACTCCTCTCCTATTGTATACTGGTTTCCAGTTTTGTATGTCTTCTGCGATGTTCTGCCCACCTACTTTCTCCCACCATCCCGGGATTTCTACCAGTGGGATATCCAGCCAGAAATTGTGGGTCTCTTCTGGAAACCTTAACGTTGCTGAGCGCCCATCTTTTCGCCCAATCAGGCACGCTGGGAACCCCCAAGAATAATGCACATCTCGAGCTTTAAGTTGCTCCAATAGGGGTCTAAGAACTCTTTTCCTTGCCCGTGTCTCAGTCGCAAGGTCTGGGATTACCTGTAAATTAAATTCACCATATTTCACTGATTGATTGTTTTTCAAATTTTCTCTTTGTCTTGATGATTATGGAACCTCACTATCATGTCTCGAGGAGCCTCCTTGCTAATCTCAGCTGGTTTCCTGATTCTGTGCACTCTATCCAGTTTAATCCTCTTATCATTTGAGTTAATAAGGCCTCCAAAAATGTAATCCACCTTTTCCTGTAGATTTTCTCCCTCCCCCTGTGTCTCTGGGAGACCTCTAATCCTCAGATTTTCCTTCTGCTTCGGTTTTCCTGATCTTCTAATCTGTATCTTAAGTTCCTTTGTTCACGTTGCATCTCCTCTATCTGGCTTTTCAGGTTCCCCATCTCCGTCCCCTGTCTTTCAGCTCCTGTCTCAACTTCTTCCACTCTTCACAGTATATGACCCATGTCTCCCCGTATTGCTTCTATTTCAGCTTTAATAGAGGTTTCCAGTCTAGCAAACATCTCCGCTATTTCGTTCTTTGTTGGCAATACTCTTTCCCGTTGGCTCTCCATTAAGGCTTCTTCTACTATTACTGGATTTATAATAAGAGATTCTGCTTCCGCCAACTGTCTTCTTGTACTGATTTTAGGCGGGCATTCAGGAGTTTTACTTTTTGAACCGGACGCCTTTCCCGGACTTACATTGGTGTTTTCATGGACCATATACTTCCTTATTGTACCTGGACTGGAACTTATTCTGGCGGAAGTCCCTGTTGGGTTTGTTGTTTCCCCCTTTCCCGTCTTTCCTCTCATTCTTTATTGTCTTTCACCTTCTGATTGATCCTTTACTGTGTTAACTCCCAGAAATGGTGCCTGTGAACTAGGTGGTTATTTGGTGCAATTACAATCCTGGGGGAGGTTCTTCCTCTAGCCTATAGGAAGTCCAGGGTCTACAGCTTTAATCTATTAACAGTTGAGGTTGAACTGCCTGTATGTCACTAGTTCAAACTAGTGACCGTTTACAAGTCCTTACACCACTTATAAGATATTCCTACTCAGTGGGGGGATCCTGTGGTTTAGGACCCTCTCTATCTCTCCCATCTATACAGTTTCGATCCCTATTGGCACATCCATGTACCGAAATTGCATAGAGAATTCAGGGAGTATAATACAAACAGTACCTTCATGTGCCTTTTAAACTGGTCCCATCCTTTGTATGTCTTAACCATATAAATCAAGTCCCAGAGTAGACACCCAAAAGCCAGAAAGGGAGAGCAACGTTATTCTTACAAACAGTGTTAACACATCCTCACCTTTGCGATTATATCACTTTAGTATAGAACTATTCCAGTGTCCCTGGACCAGAAGATTTGAACTTTTGAGTATAGGTTATGAACCTTGGAATATCCTTTTAGGTAGTGGCCTGGGTGGGTTATACGGCTTACTGTCCGTGGGTGGTTTATCTATGCTTTACCATAACCTCATATAACCTCGTATAATGCAAATTAATACTCCATAAAGAAGTCCTTGCGCCGCTACCATAGTATAAACTTACTTAGATGGGGATCCTATAGCTTAGGTCCCTCTCTATCTCTCCCTTCTGTGCAGTTACAATCCCTATTGGCCCACCCTTGTACCAAAAAAAATTGCATAGAGAATTCGGGGAGTTCAATACAGGCGGCGCCCTCATGTGCAATTTAAACTGGTCCCATCCATTATGGATCTTAGCCGTAAAAATCAAGTCCCAGAAAAGACATCATCAAGCCCGAAAGGGAAAAGTAAACTGTTCTTACAGACGATTTTAGCACGTCTTCTCCTTTAAATTTATATCACTTTAATATAAGACAATACCAGTATCCTTAGAAAAGAAGGTTTAAACTCTTGAAAATAGATTTGTACACCTTGGAGTATCCTTTTAAGTAGTGTCCTGGGTAAGTTGTACACATTACTGTCCATGGATAGTTTACCTGTGCTTTTACTTTAGCTTCAAATAGCCTCATATAATGCATGTTAATGCTCCACAGGTAAAACTTCATGTAAGGCACTTACCCCCTCCAGCTTCATTCATTCCAGTGTACTTATCTGAGGGTTGCCAATCTTGACTTCTCCGGAGGCTTCTGTGTCCCTAGGAAACCATCACCGTCCTCCGTTCCTTCCCGTTCAGCTCCCTCTCCAAGTGCTTCGATGCATAGTAGGCATGGGCCGGGATTTTCCGGAGCTTCGGCTCCCCCCATCAGCTGATTCTCAGAGCACCTCCTCAGTTCGCCACTCGGCCTGGGCTCCGAGATGAAGGGAGGCAGTGAGGACAGGATGGGGGGGGATAGGGGAGGGGGAGGCAGCAGCCGCGATCGTACAGGGACCCAAGTCCCGCGGCGTATCCCCGGAGCGGAAGGCTAGGAGGCGGCCACCCGCATCTAAACCATAGGCGCCGCTACCAGCGTCACTGCACCGCCGCTAGACACGAGGAGGGAGGAGGGACCCGGCATCCCAGAGCGCTCTCCGAGGTCAGCTAGATGCCCACATCCGGCTCCTCCCCCCCGAGAAAAAGGCCACAGCTAAAATCAAGTTAAAATCGATATCTCTCTCATCCGCCAGGACTTGTCCAAGCTCAAAGACCGGGTCACCGAAACTGGAGCCAGCATCAGCAGAGTGGAGGATACCATACACCCTCTGCAACATACTCCTGAAAACGTACAGCGCCAACTGCAACAGCTCAGTGGTAAACAGGATGATATGGAAAATTGTCCACGCCGCTGCATCCTTTGCTTCATCGGTCTCTCAGAAAAAGCAGGAGGGACCGATTTGGCAGAATTTCTTGAGAATCTCGTCGCCACATATGGCAGAGATGCAGTCTCTATCATGTTCGTGGTGGAACGAGCGCATTGTATTCCCGCCAGGCCCCCTGCTTTAGGTGCTCCACCTCCTACCTTTTTTATTGCAAAGTTTCTCAACTTTAAAGACCTGGATAAGATACTACGCCTTTACTAGAGAGTAGGGATGAGCTTCGTGTTCGAGTCGAACCCATGTTCGACTCGAACATCGGCTGTTCGACCGTCCGTCGAATTGCGAACGATATGGGCCGTTCGCGCCAAATTCGTGTGGCGCGTCACGGCCCATAATTCACTGCGGCATCGCAGTGCATTGCTGGCTGATGATTGGCCAAGCATGCACTATGACCCGCATGCTTGGCCAATCACAGCGCCGTCAGTAGAGAGAGCTGTAATTGGCCAAAGCCAGGGTGGCTTTGGCCAATTATGGCTCAGGGGATTTAGTACACACCCCACACTATATAAGGCCGCCTGCACGGCGGCCCTGTGTAGTGTGTGTTCCGGTGTGCTGAGAGATAGAGAGAGAGAGAGACAGTGTCATTTGATTTGAGTTAGATAGATTAGGCAGAACAGTCAGTCAGTTAGCTGCACTTACAGTGTATTGTGTATATATATGCATCCCAGGTGTTGCATATATATATATACACTGTATTCAGTTTAGCTAGATCCGTTCCTGTTATCTTCTATCTAGACTATTTAGTGCAGTGCGTCCTGCTCACAGTGTTCAGCTAGATCCGTTCCTGCTATTTACATTCAGTGCAGTGCGTCCTGCTCACAGTGTTCAGCTAGATCCGTTCCTGCTATTTACATTCAGTGCAGTGCGTCCTGCTCACAGTGTTCAGCTAGATCCGTTCCTGCTATTTACATTCAGTGCAGTGCGTCCTGCTCACAGTGTTCAGCTAGATCCGTTCCTGCTATTTACATTCAGTGCAGTGCGTCCTGCTCACAGTGTTCAGCTAGATCCGTTCCTGCTATTTACATTCAGTGCAGTGCGTCCTGCTCACAGTGTTCAGCTAGATCCGTTCCTGCTATTTACATTCAGTGCAGTGCGTCCTGCTCACAGTGTTCAGCTAGATCCGTTCCTGCTATTTACATTCAGTGCAGTGCGTCCTGCTCACAGTGTTCAGCTAGATCCGTTCCTGCTATTTACATTCAGTGCAGTGCGTCCTGCTCACAGTGTTCAGCTAGATCCGTTCCTGCTATTTACATTCAGTGCAGTGCGTCCTGCTCACAGTGTTCAGCTAGATCCGTTCCTGCTATTTACATTCAGTGCAGTGCGTCCTGCTCACAGTGTTCAGCTAGATCCGTTCCTGCTATTTACATTCAGTGCAGTGCGTCCTGCTCACAGTGTTCAGCTAGATCCGTTCCTGCTATTTACATTCAGTGCAGTGCGTCCTGCTCACAGTGTTCAGCTAGATCCGTTCCTGCTATTTACATTCAGTGCAGTGCGTCCTGCTCACAGTGTTCAGCTAGATCCGTTCCTGCTATTTACATTCAGTGCAGTGCGTCCTGCTCACAGTGTTCAGCTAGATCCGTTCCTGCTATTTACATTCAGTGCAGTGCGTCCTGCTCACAGTGTTCAGCTAGATCCGTTCCTGCTATTTACATTCAGTGCAGTGCGTCCTGCTCACAGTGTTCAGCTAGATCCGTTCCTGCTATTTACATTCAGTGCAGTGCGTCCTGCTCACAGTGTTCAGCTAGATCCGTTCCTGCTATTTACATTCAGTGCAGTGCGTCCTGCTCACAGTGTTCAGCTAGATCCGTTCCTGCTATTTACATTCAGTGCAGTGCGTCCTGCTCACAGTGTTCAGCTAGATCCGTTCCTGCTATTTACATTCAGTGCAGTGCGTCCTGCTCACAGTGTTCAGCTAGATCCGTTCCTGCTATTTACATTCAGTGCAGTGCGTCCTGCTCACAGTGTTCAGCTAGATCCGTTCCTGCTATTTACATTCAGTGCAGTGCGTCCTGCTCACAGTGTTCAGCTAGATCCGTTCCTGCTATTTACATTCAGTGCAGTGCGTCCTGCTCACAGTGTTCAGCTAGATCCGTTCCTGCTATTTACATTCAGTGCAGTGCGTCCTGCTCACAGTGTTCAGCTAGATCCGTTCCTGCTATTTACATTCAGTGCAGTGCGTCCTGCTCACAGTGTTCAGCTAGATCCGTTCCTGCTATTTACATTCAGTGCAGTGCGTCCTGCTCACAGTGTTCAGCTAGATCCGTTCCTGTTATCTTCCTACTGACAGGCAGGCTTGTCTGGTTACAGTATATAAAGCTACCTGAAGAAAATTACAGGTGTTCTTTTTGATCCTATTAGTACCACGGTCAGGCAGCTAGACTATTTACATTTAGTACAGTGTGTCCTGCTCACAGTGTTCAGCTAGATCCGTTCCTGTTATCTTCCTACTGACAGGCAGGCTTGTCTGGTTACAGTATATAAAGCTACCTGAAGAAAATTACAGGTGTTCTATCCCAGCTTAGTGCAGCTACAGGCCATTAGTATGTCTGGAAGGCCAAGAAGGAGAGGCAGACAGTCACAAGCCAATAAGAGAGGGCAAGCAGGCTCTGTGTCTAGTGCTGGTCGTGGAGACGGTGCATCCTCATCAGCACGTGGCCATGGGACACGCTTGGCCTTTTTTTCGGCAGCTGGCCGTGTTGAGCCGCAACATGCGGAAGACTTGGTCGAGTGGATGACCAAGCCGTCCTCATCCTCCTCATCCTCTCTCACCCATGCCCAGGGTGCTTTGTCTGGCAAAGCAGCGGCCTCTTCCCTCAGCTCAATGTCATCAGTGACTCCTTCCCTAGCTCCACCATGTCCTCATGAGGATTCCCTCGAACTGTTTGACCACAGTGTTGGGTACATGCTCCAGGAGGATGCCCAGCGTTTGGAAGGCTCTGATGATGATACTGAGCTCGATGAAGGCAGTAACATGAGCACGGACAGAGGGGGTGCCCAAGAAGGACAGCAATCTGGCAGTCATGCTCCCCCTGCTGCAGCATACTGCCAGGTTTGCTCCAGTGATGAGGAGGGAGGGGATGATGAGGTCACTGACTCAACGTGGGTGCCTGATAGGAGAGAGGAGGAGGAGGAGGAGGAGGAGGCGGCACATCACCAACGAGGCAGGATGCCCTCCAGGGGCCAGCCTAAGGGCAGCACATTGACTGCATCACACCCCAAAGCTCCACATGTGCAGGGCGCTGCAGTCTCTGCGCGTTATTCAAAAAGTTCTTTGGTGTGGGCCTTTTTTGAGACGAGTGCATCAGATCGCACCGCTGCTATTTGCAACATATGTCTCAAGCGTATCTCGCGTGGCCAAAACATCTCCCGCTTGGGTACCACATGCTTGACCAGACATATGTTGACCTGCCATGCAGTTCGTTGGCAAGCGTATCTGAAAGACCCACACCAAAGAACAAAGAGGATCTCTCCTTGCTCCTCATCAGCTGAGATTTCCAACCCCACTAGACCTTCAGTCCTCTCTGAGACCTGCAGTGAGAGGAATGAAGGTGTAGAATTAGGTGTGTCACAGCCAAGTACTTGTGGGCAATCTGCTTTTGGTACACCGACGTCAGATTGTACCAGGCAAATTTCCCTGCCCCAGCTGCTGCACCGCCGAAAGAAGTTTGCTCCCAGCCATCCACATGCCCAGCGGTTGAATGCTAGCTTGGCAAAATTGCTAGCACTTCAACTGCTGCCTTTTCAGTTGGTAGACTCTGCCCCCTTCCGTGAGTTTGTGGAATGTGCGGTTCCTCAGTGGCAGGTACCCAAACGCCACTTTTTCTCACGGAAGGCGATTCCGGCTCTCTACCGGCATGTGGAAGGCAATGTCCATGCCTCGCTGGACAGGGCGGTCAGCGGTAAGGTGCATATTACCGCTGACTCATGGTCCAGCAGGCATGGACAGGGACGTTACTTAAGTTTCACGGCGCATTGGGTGACTCTGCTGGCAGCTGGGAAGGATGCAGGACAAGGTGCAGTAGTGTTGGAGGTTGTTCCGCCACCACGCCTCCAAAATGCTGATTGTGACACACCTCTCTCCTCCACCCCCTCCTCTTCTTCTTCCTCCATGGCCTCTTCCTCGGAACCAGCGGTGCTCCGTAGGCGTTCAAGGGGCTACGCAAGTACGCAGGCCAAAAGATGCCATGCGGTGCTTGAGCTGGTGTGCTTGGGGGACAGGAGCCACACTGGGGCAGAGGTTCTGTCAGCTCTGCAGGGGCAGGTTCAGAGGTGGTTGACGCCACGCCAACTTAAGGCAGGAATGGTGGTTTGCGACAATGGCACCAACCTCCTCTCTGCCCTCCGACAGGGACAACTGACCCATGTGCCCTGTTTGGCTCACGTCCTTAACTTGGTGGTGCAGCGGTTCTTGGGCAGGTACCCGGGCTTACAGGATGTCCTGAGGCAGGCCAGGAAAGTCTGTGTGCATTTCCGCCGGTCATATAATGCCAGTGCTCGGCTGACGGACCTCCAAAAGGAGTTTAACCTGCCCAAGAACCGCCTAATCTGTGACATGCCCACCAGGTGGAACTCGACGTTGGCCATGCTGCAGCGGCTGCACACGCAGCAGAGGGCCATCAATGAGTACCTGTGCGACTATGGCACCAGGACAGGGTCAGGGGACCTTGGTTTTTTTTCCCCACGCCAGTGGGCCATGATCAGGGATGCATGCACTGTCCTGTCACCATTCGAGGAGGCCACGAGGATGGTGAGCACTGACAGTGCATGCATCAGTGACACTGTCCCCCTTGTCCACCTGTTGGAGCACACGCTGCGTGGAATAATGGACAGGGCACTTGAGGCAGAACAGAGGCAGGAAGAGGAGGACTTCCTTAGCTCTCAAGGCCCCCTTTATCCAGACAGTGTTCCTGCGTGCCCGCCGATCACACAGGAAGAGGACGAGGAGGAGGAGGAGGAGGAGGAGGAAGATTGTGTCAGTATGGAGGTGGAGCCTGGCACTCAGCATCAGCAGTCTTTAAGGGATCAGTCCCAAGGAACACATGGACTTGTACGTGGCTGGGAGGAGGTGGCTGCGGACGTTGTTGTCCTTAGTGACCCAGAGGACTCCGGACCGAATGCCTCAGCAAACCTACGCTGCATGGCCTCCCTGATCCTGCAAAGCCTGCGTAAGGATCCTCGTATTCGTGGTATCAAGGAGAAGGACCAATACTGGCTGGCAACCCTCCTTGATCCACGTTACAAGGGTAAGGTTGCGGACCTTATCTTGCCATCGCAGAGGGAGCAGAGGATGAAACATCTTCGGGAGGCCTTGCAGAAAGGTCTGTGCAACGCGTTCCCAGAGACTGGGAGGTTACAAACTCCTGTTTCTGGACAACGTGTTGCTGAGGCTTCGGTCAGTCAAAGAAGGAGCGGTGGAGAAGGTGGCCGTCTGACCGATGCGTTCAGACAATTTTTTGGTCCGCAGCCCCAAGGTATGATCGGTTCCAGCAACCATCGCCAGCGTCTGTTTTACATGGTGCAGGAATACCTAGGGGCAAGATCAGACTTGGACACCTTTCCCACCGAAAATCCTCTGGGTTACTGGGTCTTGAGGATGGATCACTGGCCAGAGCTTGCACAGTATGCAATTGAGCTACTGGCCTGTCCTGCATCCAGCGTTCTTTCGGAACGTACATTCAGTGCTGCTGGAGGCGTGGTAACCGATCACAGGGTGCGTCTGTCCACTGACTCGGTCGATCGGCTGACCTTCATAAAAATGAATCAGTCTTGGATCACCACCAGCTACCAAGCACCTGATGCTGATGTAACTGAATAATTTTTTTCAGATCCCTTCAAAGACTGCCTATGTTGATGCTGAGTGATTATCCCTGAGTAATTATCCTCTTCCTCCTCAATCATCACGCTGATAGCTTGTAAGAACATTTTTGGTTCTGGGCGCCACCACCAGTGCCTAAGGCACAATTTTTCAGCCCCTGTATAACAGGGGCGTGTAATTACAATTTTTGATGTAATACTTTGCAGCACGGCTCGTTCCTGCATTCCAACTAGAGTGTCTGTGAGGGGTTGCAGTGTTGTGGCACCAGCACCAGTGCCTAAGGCCCAATTTTTCTGCCCCTGTCTAACAGGGGCGTGTAATTACAATTTTTGATGCAATACTTTGCAGCAGTGCTCGTTCCTGCGTTCCAACTAGAGTGTCTGTGAGGGGTTGCAGTGTTGTGGCACCAGTGCCTAAGGCCCAATTTTTCTGCCCCTGTCTAACAGGGGCGTGTAATTACAATTTTTGATGCAATACTTTGCAGCAGTGCTCGTTCCTGCGTTCCAACTAGAGTGTCTGTGAGGGGTTGCAGTGTTGTGGCACCAGCACCAGTGCCTAAGGCCCAATTTTTCTGCCCCTGTCTAACAGGGGCGTGTAATTACAATTTTTGATGCAATACTTTGCAGCAGTGCTCGTTCCTGCGTTCCAACTAGAGTGTCTGTGAGGGGTTGCAGTGTTGTGGCACCAGCACCAGTGCCTAAGGCCCAATTTTTCTGCCCCTGTCTAACAGGGGCGTGTAATTACAATTTTTGATGCAATACTTTGCAGCAGTGCTCGTTCCTGCGTTCCAACTAGAGTGTCTGTGAGGGGTTGCAGTGTTGTGGCACCAGCACCAGTGCCTAAGGCCTAATTTTTCAGCTCCTGTTCAACAGGGGCATGTAATTACAATTCTTGATCTAATATTTCACAGCAGGGCCCTGTGAGGGCTTACAGTGTTTTGGCCACAGCAACACCTAAGGCCCAAATTTCTGCTGAGTATATAGGGCAGGACCCTACTTTCAAACATCTAACTTACAAACGACTCCTACTTGCAAACGGAAGGAGACAACAGGAAGTGAGATGAAATCTACCCATAGGAAGGGAAATTCTCTCATGTAAGAGTTAATATGGGAAAACAATTTCTCCTTTCCACTGATGCTTTCCAATCCTTGTTCCACAAAAAAACCCAAATTTTCAAAAAACATTTTTCATTGGGACAAAAAAGTGAGGTGAAATCTTCTGAAGAGGAGGAAAGACGCAAAACAAATGTCACAGGGGTGATAACCCTTCCCTATGTTTTCCAAAAAGCTTAGAAAAGATTTTTTGGCTGGAGCTAAACACATTAAAAATGTTCAAAATTACAAAGAGATTCTACTTAACAACAAACCTACAGTCCCTGTCTTGTTTGCACCGCCTGTATACTGCTGTTCAGAGTATATAGGGACCTTTCCTTATTTTAATTTGGGTGCGGGGTTCCCCTTAATATCCATACAAGACCCAAAGGGCCTGGTAATGGACTGGGGGGTACCCATGCCGTTTGTCTCACTGATTTTCATCCATATTGCCAGGACCCGACATGACATTAAACCCGCAAGCAGTTTTAAATGAGATTTTTTCCTTTAAAAATGACATTTGGTGCAGGGACTGTTCTAAACATGGGAAACACGCGTCACTTTACAGGCATACTATAGACACCCCCCAGGTACGATATTTAAAGGAATATTTCACTTTTTTTTTTTTACTTTAAGCATCATTAAAATCACTGCTCCCGAAAAAACGGCCGTTTTTAAAAGTTTTTTTTGCATTGATACATGTCCCCTGGGGTAGGACCCGGGTCCCCAAACCCTTTTTAGGACAATACCATGCAAATTAGCCTTTAAAATGAGCACTTTTGATTTCGAACGTTCGAGTCCCATAGACGTCAATGGGGTTCTAACGTTCGTGCGAACTTGCGGTCCGTTCGCGGGTTCTGGTGCGAACCGAACCGGGGGGTGTTCGGCTCATCCCTACTAGAGAGAAGGGCAACATCCCTTTCAGGAATATTCATCTGGCTGTATTTCCTGATTTTTCAAACGAGGTACAGCGACTAAGATCCCGATTCCAGGAAGTTAAACGGCGCTTGCGTACCCTACATCTGAAGTACACCATGTTATTCCCCCCATGTCTGCGAGTGGTACTATCCTTAATGATCCGGAAATGGCTTCCGCTTGGATGAATCAACGCGCCCTCCCTGCCTAGATGAACCTTTGGTCAATAATGTAAGTGAGTACTCCCAATTGTAGAGTTTCTGTTTCCTCCTCTTTTTTGGAACTTGGAAGTATGACATTGCCCCACCTGTTGCAGACGCTTCTTTGTTAGAAATGCATTTTTAGAACATTCCTCAATCGGTATGTACAGGAGCCTGTGTTTAGAGCAAGTGCAAACGTTATCTCTGGAAATGAGGGGGAAAAACTGCGCTAGAGCAAATATAAAGTGAAAAAAGAACTATGGAGCTGCCAACACTCAAACATACAAGGTTTGAAGAGACAGTGAGGCGCTAAATAAAGACGGTGTAGATGTGTACCCTAAATGTGGTACAACTATAACAAAATATAATGTGCGAGAGCACCATAACATAACAAAAAAGTGAGCTAGGCAATGTGTTGAATCTGTGCAACTTAAAACAAAGTCCACAAAGGATGTGACAAGGTAAATTCCTCCCGTGAGGATATCTTCAGTCACATGGGGATGATGGATTGCTTGTCTGAAGTTACTTTCAATAAAAAACTTTCAGAGAAAAATGGATACTCTTACCAACTGTGGTGGACCCTAGGTATCATACGACAAATGGGTCATACAGGCTCGGAGTCATATGAGGTATGGGTCAGGTGCTAGGCACATGAAGGGGAAGGGGGACTCCAAATAGTGAATGTCAAACCTGGGTAGTTTATTAATAAAAAAATCAGATATCAAAAATCAATAATACAAGTGATCACAAAAAGATAAAAGGAATAAAAGCAATGTGGGGTACAAGAAATGCTGGTCCGACGCGTTTCGACACTAGGAGGTCTTCAACTGGGGCAAAACTTGTCTTGTACCCCACATTGCTTTTATTTCTTTTATCTTTTTGTGATCACTTGTATTGCTTTTTGATACCTGATTTTTTATTAATAAACCACTCCTTCCCCTTCCTTCTTCCCATATGTTTGTCCCTTGGAGCCCATGAGGAGGTGTGTCCGGAGACCATCGTTTGGACCGCAGAGTGCATGTGGAATCCACGGACCGAGAGTTGGGGACACCACATCGGACCCTTCTGACCTCCATGTGCCTAGCACCTGATCCATACCTCATATGATTCCGAGCCTGTATGACCCATTTGTCATATGACACCTAGGGTCCACCACAGTCAGTAAGAGTATCCATTTTTCTCCGAAAGTTGTTATTGAAAAGTAACTTCAGACAAGCAATCCATCATCCCCATGTGACTGAAGATATCCTCATGGGAGGAATTTACCTTGTCACGTCCTTTGTGGACTTTGTTTTAAGTTGCACAGATTCAACACGTTGCCCACTGTGCGCACATAGCTCACTTTTTTGTTATGTTATGGCGCACTCGCACATTATATTTTGTTATAGTTGTACCACATTTAGGGTACACATCTACACAGTTTTTATTTAGCACCACGCTGTCTCTTCATTATTCACTTCAAAAGTTATTGCTAGATGGTGAGTTCGATGCAGCAAATGCAGCCCCCTGAATGAAGGGACTTAAGCTTTCTGTACATATTTGCTTGTGTGGACATGCATGTTGCATGAATGTTTATACAACTCAGTGCTGCTTGTTTAAACATTCAATTATATTAGTGTTTTCCATCCAAGACATCTTGTTATTCTTTTTTAAGGGTTATCTACTGTCTAATCACTTGCCCAAGGAAGATCTTCTTGATATTGCACTGTATTGTCGAAACTATTGCCTGATGTCACTGGCATCTGAGAGAATTGGCCAGCTTGTGATCTGGAGGGAAGTATATCCATCTTATCACCTACAGAAGTGTGGGACTCTAAGCAAAGAAGAATACAGTGAACCAGAGGCCAGGTACTTCCTTCTCATCGTAGGCATGGTAAGGACGTCAGTTGACCTGAGAAGAAGCAGTATGTTAAGGACACTTAATGTGTGGTCTTCTTGAAATTAAATAGTGTGTATAATCAGGGGCGTAACTAGAAATAGCAGGGCCCCATAGCAAAATGTTGTATGGGGCCCCCCTGCAAACAGCCCCCCCCCACAGCTGCCCTAGTGTCAATGCAGCGTGACCTGTGCCACATACAGCGTGACCTGTGCCACATACAGCGTGACCTGTGCCACATACAGCGTGACCTGTGCCACATACAGCATGACCTGTGCCCAATGCAGCGTGACCTGTGCCCCATGCAGCGTGACCTGTGCCCCATGCAGCGTGACCTGTGCCCCATGCAGCGTGACCTGTGCCCCATGCAGCGTGACCTGTGCCCCATGCAGCGTGACCTGTGCCCCATGCAGCGTGACCTGTGCCCCATGCAGCGTGACCTGTGCCCCATGCAGCGTGACCTGTGCCCCATGCAGCGTGACCTGTGCCCCATGCAGCGTGACCTGGGCCCCATGCAGCGTGACCTGGGCCCCATACAGCGTGACCTGTGCCCAATACAGCCTGGTCTGCCTGTGCCCGATACAGCCCCACCTATGCAGAGGAAGAGGCAAGCCTCCCGGATTAGCAGAGAGCGGGATTGCCCGCTGTAATAGCTTTCATTTGAATTTCCTGTCTTCCCGGGGCTCATTGTCACATAGCCCCACCTCTTGGTCCGATGCTTTTGATGACGTCACATGTCCCGCATTGGATCGGCATTCTGTCTATCAAAGGCACCGGGCCAAAAGGTGGAGCTATGTGACGTGAGCCCCGGGAACACTGGAAGTTCTAATGAAAGCTCTTACATCAGGCAATTCAGCTCTCTGCTGATACGGACCGCTCGCCTCTTCCTTTCCTCTCTCTTCCCCTGGCTGGGAGACTGTGTCGGCGGTGCTCTTATCCTCACTGGGCCCCACTCGGCTGCGGGCCCCATAGCGCCCGCATGGGTCGCTATGGTGGTAGTTATGCCCCTGTCAGTATAATACCAGTGCAGAACAGTTGTCCTAGTTTGGCTTTCCGAGATAAAATTACAGAAGCCATATGCCAGGTCTGTCACTTATTATTAGCTTAGTTAATGTCCACTTATCTACCATTGTGTTTTTTGTGCTGTGGTAAAAATGTAAAGGAGTATGTAAAAATTCTGTTGCCCAGAATGCACTTTCCTCTCCTCTCACATTAACAATAATCCCCTTTAAAGTGCACCTGTTTTCAGACTTTGGACATTAAATTGTTTATAAGACAATTGGGGAAAGAGGGGGGAATTTAGGGACTTTTAGGAAGCCATGATCTGGTGAGATCAAGTATTTCCATCCCTAGGGACTTTATATGATGTCATGACCTGGTGAGGACATAGACATCCATCCCATTTATATTTGAAGAAAAAAGGTATATGACCATATACCAGGAATGTGGGACTTTGTGTGAAGCATATGACAGCCCAAAGAGTAATAGGGTGAATTTGAAGGAATTTTATTACACATTGCATTATACATACATAATCAAAGTAGCAAAGGTAATTTAACATACATAGGTAATAAGACTGTTGAGCACAGTTCAAAGTATATATGCTGGTAGCAGTAAAGGTATACATGAATCACATTAAATTGATGATAAAATGATCACATCATATGGTAAAAATATTTTGTAGAAGTATTTAAAATTCCCAGGTTCACCACAGAATAAAGGTGTATACTATTGATTGGAAAGAATATAACCTGCAGGACCTATGGCCTCATTGGCCTGAGAGAGTACAGAACACATCATGACTTGAAGTTCTTATGACACTAGTGGAAACACGGCACATCAAAAGCTCTACGCGTTTCGTGGCTGAAGCCACTCGTCAGGAGCAGGCACGTGTGATATTCAGGTTGGGCATGTTGAAGGTGCAATGGCAAGGCCCCACAGACAGTCCGGGAACAACTCCACACCGGGAGCTGAGGTGGGCAGCCCCTTGGGTCTGGGGAGGGCGACACTCACGGCAGGCACGGCGACCGAGGACATTCTTGTGAACAGAGGAACCCCGTGAGGGGACCAGAATGACCAGTGAAGAGACAGTCCAAGTGGTGGATCGTGTGTGGAGAACCCCGAGTGCCGTGACCAGCCGAGGAGCGCCCTTAAATACACCCGCCGCGGGGATGCCCACCAATGTCACGGCGGGGGGAGGAGCGCCAGGCGGCCGCTTCCGGCCAGCGGCACGCAGCACGCTCCCCCATAGCCCACGAGTGTGGTGAACACAGCCTGTGCGCGGCAGCGTCAGAGCGGCGCCCAGCGCACAGCAAGGAAACGTGACACGGACACACATTGACATCACATCCGCCCACCCAGGCCGTAAGGGCGGTGGGGGAGGGGGGAACGTCCGCAAGGTGTGTCACAGCCCCCGGAATGAGAGAAAGACCAGACCGCAGAACGGCCCAGCACACCCCCCATCAGCAATACCCAAAATTGAGCTGATAAAACAGTTGGAACAGTAAAAAATGAAAAAATAGTAATCATAATAATGAAAAAAATAATAAAAGACATTATGACAATAAAATGGTTACAAGGGTAAAATAGATGAATCAGGGGAGACTGAACATAGGTCATTGATAGCAGAAGGATTAGTATATCTAAGCTAGTAGAGCTACATCAAATGCTTCCATCCCTATTTGTATACAAGACAATTGGGGAAAGAGGGGGGAATTTAGGGACTTTTAGGAAGCCATGATCTGGTGAGATCAAGTATTTCCATCCCTAGGGACTTTATATGATGTCATGACCTGGTGAGGACATAGACATCCATCCCATTTATATTTGAAGAAAAAAGGTATATGACCATATACCAGGAATGTGGGACTTTGTGTGAAGCATATGACAGCCCAAAGAGTAATAGGGTGAATTTGAAGGAATTTTATTACACATTGCATTATACATACATAATCAAAGTAGCAAAGGTAATTTAACATACATAGGTAATAAGACTGTTGAGCACAGTTCAAAGTATATATGCTGGTAGCAGTAAAGGTATACATGAATCACATTAAATTGATGATAAATCATATGGTAAAAATATTTTGTAGAAGTATTTAAAATTCCCAGGTTCACCACAGAATAAAGGTGTATACTATTGATTGGAAAGAATATAACCTGCAGGACCTATGGCCTCATTGCTTCACACAAAGTCCCACATTCCTGGTATATGGTCATATACCTTTTTTCATTAAATTGTTTATGTATTCTTAACAAGCTGTAAAAGAGAACTATCTCCGATCTCTCTCTAGCTGCTTGTATACTGAGGTAATTAATTCTCAAAGATCATAACAAAGACTCCTAGGACCCTAACGCATGGGGTGGGCTCCTTTGGAGAGTCCAGCTGCTCAGCGGGGAATCTGTCCGGAGATCATCACTGAGCAGGCAGATGGCTGGTCCCTGTCCGCTCTGCTTAAGTAGAGCAAACGCAGACACAGCCCGCTCTCTTATATGGGTGGTAGGATGTAAACCGGCATTAGATGTCAGCGGGTGTCGACGGACACATGTCCATTGATGCCTGCCGCTCCATAGAGGAGACTAAAGGGTCAGATCGGGTCCACCTGTAAAACTGACAGGCGGACCTGATCGGTCCATCTGTTTTGAAAGGGCCCTAAAAGTCAGGTTTCAGTCTGCTTCTAACAGTTTAGAAAAATCTGCTATTTGTTTACATAAGAAGGTTGACCACCTGCCAGGGATCTGGCGCAATGGAAATTTGGAAAAAAAACGAATTACAGAAATTAAAAAAAACAAAAAACATTTCAGTGCTTCTGTTGTAAAAATCTGACATGGGTTCACTTTAAATTCAGTTATAATTCTATAGCTGATTGAAGTGCCAATTCCACAAACTGGATGAGTTATTTTAGTTGTTTGGTATTTTACCTCATAGGGTTTTACAAAATGGGAAAAAAAGACTTTACAGTGGCATGACCCATCCATTAGTATGATTAACAACTTGAGTCCCCTCCCAAGAGCATTTTAAAAGAGAGCAGGTATAGCAGATATTCATCCTGGAGCCGTCCTAGTGTCGTTTTAAAACGGTGCCCAGTTTTAGTGCGGTCTATGGCCCCTTCCCACATTAGAGCTAAAACCGCCGGTTGTCAGTAATATGCCATGGAGTCCAGCGCTAAACCTAGGTAGTGAAACGATCAGCTCCTGAGCTTCTGATCTTGCTACACAGTACTCCGTAAGAGCATCTGCAGCAGATCACTTAACACAATGCTTCTGCACTGTCTGCATCAGAACTGATGCGACAAGTATGAAGGCTGGGCTGTCCAGCATCTCCTTACAGCAATTGATCACTTCTATGGTGATCTGTTGCTTGCTGATTGCCACCAGCAGTGATCTGTTACACAGCTGCATGGGAAGAGTTTTGATCTTGTCTCCACTGATCAGACACCCCATGAAAAAATAAGTGTGTGTACTTGTGTGTATATATACACCCACCAGACATAACATTATGACCACTGACAGGTAAAATAAATAATTGAATATCTATTTACAATGGCATCTGCAATTGGGTGGGTATATCGGGCAGCATGTGAACATGGTTTTTTTCTTGAAGTTGATGTGTTGAAAGAGGACAAAATGGACAAACGTAAGAATTTGAGCAACTTTGACAAGAGCCAAATTCTGATGGCTAGACGACTGGGTCAGAGCAACTCCAAAATTGCAGCTCTTGTGGGATGTTCCTGGTCAGCAGTGGTCAGGACCTACGAAGTGGTCCCAAGGAAGATAAACCATCAAAAGGGTTATGGACGACCAAGGCTCATTTTTGCACATGGGGAGCGAAGCTATCCATTGGTACCATTGTCCAATCACCAGAAGGTAGCAGCATATAACCAATTATCCAAGAATCAATTTCTGTGTCATAACCCCAAGATATGGAATGTAAATATACATCAAAATTCCTTTTTTTTTTTTTTTTTTTTACATTCATGGATACATTTTTTAATATCTCAGAAGATTATTAGATAAGATGCATAAAGTAAAGGTCATCCAGTGTTGGGGGAGGGATATTTTCTAACACTCAAATTTTTATTCAATGGTCCCATCGAAGGATACGACTATATTTATAAAAAATTTTGCAGAGCTAGTTGTTCTATGAAACGTGTTCATGTGTTTTGTAGCGGTAACATTGAATGTTATTATGCTATTTTCTTTCATTAAATCTTTGATGTTATTCACTCATTAAAAATAGAGTGATTCCAGGATGAATAGTATTCTCCCTTAAGAGAATATTGTCTAGTAACATTTGCGTTTGCCCCCATTCACACAAAATGAATGCAGTTTAACAGGATGAGTAGCTTTAAAACTTTTTGTTTTAGAAAAATCAACCCCTAACAGTTGTCATTTTGTTGCCTCCTTTTGCTACATTGTCTGATTACATAAAGCAGTGCTTCTTAGCAATAATGCATGCATATTAATGTCAATTTCTGTACAAGCTTAGGATTTTACATACAGTATTTGAGATTAAAACAAGCTATAATTATTTAGATTTGTGACCCTGACTATAACCTTTGATTTCCATTTGTCAGAAACACTTTATGCTCTGTACTCTGCTAGAGGCGGGAGGCTGCACTTCAGAGGCTGTTGGAATGCCAGGCCCTGACTACGTATATGTGGATCAGCTAAGGGCAACCCTTCTTCAGCTGGAGATGCTTGATGCTAGTATTGAAGAAAGATTAAATGCCTCCCCTAACCCATGCCTGTCCTGCGCTGACTGGTTTCTCCCCTCTGCACGGGACAAGTTCCAGAGCGTAGTGAATTCTGTTATGATGAACAAAATACAGACTCCAAAGAAGGCAAATTTTTCCTTAAGCAGAAAGGGTATGACTGCAGACTCCCCAACTTCTCTAAGAATACGTAGGCCAAGCCCTTCAAGAAGCAGTGGAGGATCAGATCATGGAAGCGATGGTGTGTTAGAAAACACAAATCTCCTCTCACACTCCACACCTGACTTGACCAGGAAGAGTGGAAGAAGAGAGTCCCAAGGGTCTGGGGGCTCAGAAGGAAGTGGAGGGAGTGGGAATGTCCCTAAGGTGGGTGTTTTTGTTTAAAGTGATGGAAAACACACACTGTTTAACTTACATTGTTCTGTCTTTCTGTATGTGGATGATGACACTGTACAGTAATTATTTTATTTTAAAAAAAAATACAAGTACCTTTTTCCTAATCGATATACAGCTGTCACATGACCCAGATCTTTCCCAGCCTGTCTGTAGGGAATAATAAGCAGGAGGAGCGTCTAGTCTGCTGGTCACAAGTACAAAATAAAAAAACAGCCTTTGGAATGAAAAGTAAAAATAAATAATATCAAAAAGCTGTTTAAAGTTGTCCTAAAATATATTTTGAAATATTATATTTGAAATTAAATCTTTATTATGTTTTGGCAATAACGTGTGGGTGGATTTCTGCCCATCACAGGCTGTCTCACACCCCTTCAGCCTGTGTCATAGAATAAGAGAGAGGTGAAGCCTCCATTAATCTACATGTAATATCCCACCCCCGTTGTGTTTAGCTGGTTAGTGGGCATAGAGGAGGGAGGGAGGGAGTGGGCTGTCATTTACCACTGTGTATATGCTCACATGTGACTCTAAAGGTCACTTGGGCTGCTCAGATGTGATAGAGGGGGAAATGCTCAGCGTAGAAACTCACTGAAAACTGAGCATGTGCAGAGTTTCCACCACAGCTGCAGAATCTCTAGCTGAATTAGGGGCATGGACAGAAGGTGGAGATATAGAGCAGCAGGATCAAGCAGGTTTTTTGCAGAATACAGAAAATGAATCTCGTCTGAGTGAGTATGAACAGCAATACAACATTTATTTATGGTTTTTTTTAAGCTGGGGGCTTAGTGTCTTTAATTGGGTTTATGTTGTGTTTGTATGCACTTTCGGCATATGCTAGGTCAGGTGTTCAGTTTTTTTATGCACCCTTTTTTTGTGTTTGTGAGGCGTTTGTTATATCTCAGTTGATAATGTCATTGCAGATCAGCAAGAAAAGATACACGCTTCCAAATCCTTTTAATTTAGGGAGTTTAAGACGGAACCTTTCTGAGCGAGAAGCTGAAGATCTCTATAACACTGTGAAGTAAGTCCCTGATTGTTTATAGTACAGAGTCCACAATACAGACTTTTGCTTTGTGTGTACTGTCTTTGTTTTCTTTTTTCCTTTAGAAGCTTTGGACCACATTTATGTCATACTTCACTTTTCTTGTGTTAACCAGTTGCCAACCGCCGCACGCCTATATACGTTGGCACAATGGCAGTGGTTGGCAAATGGGCGTACCCATACGTCCCCTTTGAGAGCCGGGGATAGCAGGCGCGCACGTGCCCGCCATGTACAGCATGACTGGGACGGCGGACTTTATGTCCGCCGGTCTCCCGACGATCGTGTCACGGAGCCTCAGAACGGGGAAGTGCCTATGTAAACAAGACTTTTCCCCGTTCTTGCTTGTCATGACAGAGATCACTGCTCTCTGTCATCAAGAGCAGTGATTGCTGTCATGTAACTTGAAGCCCATCCCCCCACAGTTAGAATAACTCCCTAGGACACACTTAACCCCTTCTACGCCCCCTAATGGTTAACCCCTTTACTGCCAGTGTCATTTACACAGTAATAAATGCATTTTTATAGCAGTGTTCGCTGTATAAATGACAATGGTCCCAAAATAGTGTAAAAAATGTCAGATGTGTCCGCCATAATGTCGCAGTCCCGATAAAAATCACAGATCGCCACCATTACTAATAAAAAAAAAATAATAATAAAAATGCCATAAAACTATCCCCTATTTTGTAGACGCTATAACTTTTGCCATAACTTTTTTTTTTTACCAAAAATATGTAGAAGAATACATATTGGCCTAAACTGAGGAAAAAAATTGTTTTTTTTACATATTTTTGGGGGATATTTATTATAGCAAAAAGTAAAAAAATGCATTTTTTTTTTTCAAAATTGACGCTCTTTTTTTTGTTTATAGCGCAAAAAATAAATACCGCAGAGGTGATCAAATATCACCAAAAGAAAGCTCTATTTGTAGGAAAAAAAAAGGACATCAATTTTGTTTGGGTACAACGTCGCACGACTGCGCAATTGTCAGTTAAAGCGACGCAGTGCCGAATCACAAAAAGTGCTCTGGTCAGGAAGGGGGTAAAATCTTCCAGGGCTGAAGTGGTTAAACATACTTTTCTCCATATGTCAATGGGTTACTTTTCTCCACTCCTTTCCTAGTTAACATTCTTAGTGTTTAACTTTTTCTCTGATTAAAAAAATATATATATATTTATTGTTACAGATTATCCTCAGGTCCAGAAAACACACTTTTTCATTACTTATATCTGGAAACCATCCAAGGAGTTTTCATTGCTCCAACACACCGGGATGTGGAAGAACTCAGTGGAGCCATTCACCCTCAGTTGATTAAGAATTTCCATAGATGCTGCATATCTATACGTTCTCTGTTTCAGAAGACACTAATGGAAGAGGTACAAACAGCACTGTGCTTATTTACAGTGTGTGTATAGCCAAAACATTTTTTTATAGTGCTGAGTAGAGTAGGGAAGGGTAAAAACCTGTGAGGTCAGGGAGTTTTACCTTTACTTTCTGTCCTGGGGATGTAACGGGAAAGAGGAGTTTTCTTTCAAAGTTAGGGAAATTCCCTTCTTAGTTGTTACAGAAACAGGTGACCACATAGGAAGATCCCCCACACACATACACGCATGTACCTCTTGTTCTGGTGACAACTAAAGTTTGACTTTCCATATATCTGTCTTGGTGACAATGGCCACTGAGATAAATGGCAAAGGAGGGAATCTCCAGTGGGGGAACAGCAATAAAAACCTCACTTGGGTTCTAAGCATTTTCCACTCTTGCCAAGAATATAACATTTTTTCTTTGCATACACTTTAAAGCTGAGCTCCGGGATAAATGTTTGTTTTGTCTAGGTGTTGAGAAATAACCAGCTACTTACCTTAATCCATGCTCCTACAGCCTTCATCCACACTGTACGAATGGTCCCCCAAAGCCATTTCCAAAAACCTCTCCGTGGGTATCACTCATTCCATAATATACACTCGGATTGCCTAGACAGGGAGCCGCTACCTGTCAAAACTAGGTACCTGCTCCCAGACTAAAAAAACATCCACTACACGCAGAGGAGGGGAAGAGGAGGACAATCAGTGGAACTTCCTGTAGTAAGTGAAGTTATGCTTGAACATTCTTGGTACTTCAGTTTTTTTCAGTCAGCTGAGACTAAAGTGGCTGAATCTTAAGGCTCCATTCACACTGGACGTTAAAATTACGTTCTAAAAACGCCAGTAGCTTTGCAGTGAGTCTTTCAAATTTTTTTTAGCGTTTTTCCGCATTAGCGTTTTTTAGGTTTTTTTTTTTTTTCAAGCGATCAAAAACGTTAAACGCTGGTGAGCCACGTTTTTGAGCGTTTATCGACGTTTATCAGCGTTTATGCGCGTTTAAAGTTTTTAAGTGTTTTTTGTGGTCAGAAAAACAGCTCCTGAACGTGATTTTAGAGCGTTCAGACAACAGTCCATAAACTACACTGCTGATAAACGTCCAAAAACATCCATGTGTGCATGGACACATAGGATAACATAGAGGGGAGTTTATGGGCTGTTTAAAAAAAAAAAAATGCACAAACTGCCAAAAACAGCCATTTATGAGCTTCAGAGTGCATGGAGCCAAATTCTCTTTTATAAACATCCCTTGTAATAGAAATGGTGCGCGACAGGTCCTCTTTATGGAGAGATCTCTCCTCCAGGCTGGAAACTCCGAGATAAAAAAATAATAAAAACGAACGATCTCTTTCTTTCCAGCCGAGTCCCCGGCATTGTTTACTTCCGCCAGCTGGATGTGACATCATAACGTTGCGCCCGGGCCTCCGGAGGTCATAGAGTTGACTGGGGACCATCGGGTCACTGGAAATCTCTATGATCAATGTCCGGCAGTGGTGCATACCTTCTCCGGCTCGCAGATCGCATGGGCGAGCCAGTAGAAACACCAGAGGGCGGCAAGGGGGGGGTGTTGCCTCCCGCCGCCTGTGAGAACGATCAAGCGGCTGAACTACCATTCTTATGGTGCACAGAATCGCCGGCTGTATAAGATATCAGAATTCCCCAAAGTCTAAGACCTCATATGACGTCCTTGGGCTGGAAGTGGTTAAAGTCTTGGGGCTTTTTTGGTTAATAATAACAAACCTGATATACTTACCTGCTCTATGTGGTGGTTTTGCACAGAGCAGCCCAGATCCTCCTCTTCTTGGGTCCCTCGCCAGCACTCTTGGCCTCTCTCTCCTGCCGAGTGCCCCCACAGCAAGCAGCTTGCTATGGGACAGCCGAGCTGCTGCTCTGTGTGTCCATTCAGACACCATGCTGCAGCTCAGTTCATCCCAGCCCCTCTCTCTTCATTGACTTACTGACTTTGATCGACAGTAGCGGAACCCAATGGCGCCCTGCTGCTATCTCAGCCAGTGAGAAGGGAGAGTCCTGGACAGCCGAGACTCTCGTGCAGCATCGATGGATCTAGAAGGGGCTCAGGTAAATATTAGGGGACTGAGAGGGAGCTGCACACAGGTTTTTCATTTTAATGCATAGAATGCATTAAGATAAATAAAAACCTTCTGACTTTAGAACCACTTTAACAAAAATAATTGTCCTTCTGAGCATGCAAAAATAACTTTTCATGTTACATGAGGTTATATATATATATATATATATATATATATATATATATATATATATATATATATTATCCCTTTTGATTTATAGCTCTTGAAGAGATGGTCAGAGGCAAGAACAATTCTCATTGCAAATGAATTATATATTCACTTAACCCTGATGTAAATTTTTAGTTTTAGTTGGTGCCATTGGGTTGAATCACTTTCTGGCTGCTTACATCTAAGTCTATTGGGAAGATATTTTAAAACTAGCTTTTCTCCATACTTCCCTTAAGACACTCAATAATGTCATCCTCTTGCACCCGGACCATCCAGTTGTTCATTTTACATTATGAAAGATCACGAAGATCTGCCATGATTTCGGGTTCTAATAGTGAATGCAATGACTTTAGATAATTTGTTTGTTGAAAATCACATCCCTGGTGCTCCCAAGGGTTATAGAAAAGTTAGCATATGATCCTGTCTTTTGGCAACCACACAAAACTGAATTTTCACTTAAAGTGGGAGTCCGGCGACCAATTTTTTTTTTTTTTTTTTTAGGTCATTGAGACACTTTCCTAACCCCAAAATAATACTCAGTTTGGGTGTAATATTTCTGCCTCTGTCTGTTTTCGTACTGAAGAATAACTTTAAAAATGTGATGCTGCCTGTTTCCATCTTGCTTGTGGGCATGTGAAGCCCACAAGCATTGATTTCCTGGATTAGGTGAATGCTGTTCATTCACAGCTTGTTCACACGCATGATCATTGTTTCCCGCACTGAATCTTGGGAAGCCTGACACTAAGCTCCCAGGAGACAGTGCGGTGCCAGGGAAAGGAAATAAACAAGCCTACTCCCATGGGAGGAGAGACAGGAAGTGCCACAATAAAGTACAATATAAAGGTAATTACAGCGATAAAAAAAAATTTTCGTGCAGCATTTGAACATCTATGCAATTAACTGAAGGGGGTAAGATTAAGTTAAAAATTTGAGTGGAACCCCGCTTTAAGTGAAGTTGGCCTGCAGTGGAATTTATTATTGCACAGTTCTTGGTTCCTTTTAAAGCTCATAAACATCTTTTAAATTTTATATAGAAGGAGAGTCCTTCCAAAGCAGACACATGTCGAGATTTCATAGGTTTGGGTCCAGTTAAGGAACATGGCATTTTATTTGAATGTGCTCCAGAGAACTGGACAGATCAGAAGAAAGCTCCACCCACCATGTCTTACTGGGCTATAGGGTAAGATACATGACTGATGAATGTAATGGATCATTGTTTCCTGTAACTTTATGAAGCAACACAGGCATTGAGATTGTTTACTTCAAGTCTATTTCTATTTTTGTTTGGTGGGGGTTTGTTTTACTTCTGAATAGAGTAGATAAGGGATAGACCCTCTGTCTTTTTTTTTTTTTGGTTATTTTTTTTTATTGCTGAAAGGAAGAAAAGTGAGATGAAGTCCAGAATGTTAGAAATGTCCCAAAATCAAGTGGTAAGGGAAAATCTTCCGTTCTGGGGATCACTGTCTAAAGCTGGGTAAACACCAGGGGTGCTCAACCGTTTGAAGAGTGAGGCCCAATTAAGTGATTTGGTAACTGGTTACAGGCCACAAGGAAATGAACTAGTTCAGAATTATGAATAGCATAATGAACATTCTCCTTTTTAGCGTTTGCAGAAGCAAAATGGAAAAGATTGGTTCCTGTATACACTACCGTTCAAAAGTTTGGGGTCACATTGAAATGTCCTTATTTTTGAAGGAAAAGCACTGTACTTTTAAATGAAGCTAACTTTAAACTAGTCCTAACTTTAAACAAATATACTCTATACATTGCTAATGTGGTAAATGACTATTCTAACTGCAAATGTCTAGTTTTTGGTGCAATATCTACATAGGTGTATAGAGGCCCATTTCCAGCAACTATCACTCCAGTGTTCTAATGGTACAATGTGTTTGCTCATTGGCTCAGAAGGCTAATTGATGATTAGCAAACCCTTGTGCAATCATGTTCACACATCTAAAAACAGTCTAGCTCCTTCCAGAAGCTACAAAACTGACCTTCCTGTGAGCAGATTGAGTTTCTGGAGCATCACATTTGTGGGGTCAATTAAACGCTCAAAATGGCCAGAAAAAGAGAACTTTCATCTGAAACTCGACAGTCTATTCTTGTTCTTAGAAATGAAGGCTATTCCATGCGAGAAATTGCAAAGAAATTGAAGATTTCCTACAACGGTGTGTACTACTCCCTTCAGAGGACAGCACAAACAGGCTCTAACCAGAGTAGAAAAAGAAGTGGGAGGCCGCGTTGCACAACTAAGCAAGAAGATAAGCACATTAGAGTCTCTAGTTTGAGAAACAGACGCCTCACAGGTCCCCAACTGGCATCTTCATTAAATAGTACCCGCAAAACACCAGTGTCAACATCTACAGTGAAGAGGCGGCTGCGGGATTTTGGGCTTCAGGGCAGAGTGGCAAAGAAAAAGCCATATCTGAGACTGGCCAATAAAAGAAAAAGATTAA
Organism: Lithobates septentrionalis; assembly: GCA_037952835.1. NCBI lineage: Eukaryota > Metazoa > Chordata > Amphibia > Anura > Ranidae > Lithobates > Lithobates septentrionalis. The sequence goes on along the minus strand of JBBDGP010000082.1, from coordinate 405,571 downwards.
GATGGGCAAAAGAACACAGACATTGGACAGAGGAAGACTGGAAAAAAGTGTTGTGGACGGATGAATCCAAGTTTGAGGTGTTTGGATCACAAAGAAGAACGTTTGTGAGACGCAGAACAAATGAAAAGATGCTGGAAGAATGCCTGACGCCATCTGTTAAGCATGGTGGAGGTAATGTGATGGTCTGGGGTTGCTTTGGTGCTGGTAAGGTGGGAGCTTTGTACAGGGTAAAAGCTAAGGAAGGCTATCACTCCATTTTGCAACGCCATGCCATACCCAGTGGACAGCGCTTGATTGGAGCCAATTTCATCCTACAACCGGACAATGACCCTAAACACACCTCCAAATTGTGCAAGAACTATTTACAGCAGAAGCAGGCAGCTGGTATTCTATCGGTAATGGAGTGGCCAGCACAGTCACCAGATCTGAACCCCATTGAGCTGTTGTGGGAGCAGCTTGACCGTATGGTACGCCAGAAGTGCCCATCCAACCATTCCAACTTGTGGGAGCTGCTTCTAGAAGCGTGGGGTGCAATTTCTCCAGCTTACCTCAATAAATTAACAGCTAGAATGCCAAAGGTGTGCAATGCTGTAATTGCTGCAAAAGGAGGATTCTTTGATGAAAGCAAAGTTTGATGTAAAAACAATGTTATTTCAAATACAAATCATTATTTCTAACCTTGTCAATGTCTTGACTCTATTTTCTATTCATTTCACAACGTATGGTGGTGAATAAGTGTGACTTTTCATGGAAAACACAAAATTGTTTGGGTGACCCCAAACTTTTGAACGGTAGTGTATGTCCCCCCCCCCCCCCCCACAGCTCCTCCTGTCCAAGTATAATAAAACAGAATGTGATGGGGAGGCCGCACAGGCCCCCTGGAGCATGGGGCGCAGTCACAATTGCAACCCCTGATACTACACCATTGGTTGTGCGGTATGTGGTAAAAACACATCTCAACTATGGGGTTTTATCGCCCCCCAAACTACAAATGTAAACAAGCCCTTACTGTCCTGAGCCCTCTAAGGCTGCTTTCACACTAATGTGCTGCAATTTAGCGGCACCACTGGTACAGCGCAGTGCACCTGCAGCTTTCCTGCGAGCTAGCTGCGCTTTGCCATAGACTTCTATTATGTTTTGCAAGTGTGGTGCACTGTCTGAGAGTGCACCAAAACTGAATTCAGAAGCGCACCAAACCTGCAGGATAAAATAGAAGTGCGCTTCCCTGGTTTGAGGTCGAGGGCCACAGCAAAGGGCTCCGAGGGCCATAGGTTGAGCACCCATGGTATACAGTGCCTTGAAAAAGTTATTCATACCCCTTGACATTTTACACATTTTGTCATGTTTCAACCAACAACTTAAATGTATTTTATTGGGATTTTGATGTGATAGACCAACACAAAGTGGCACATAATTGTGAAGTGGAAGGAAAATGATAAATGGTTTTCAACATTTTCTTCAAATAAATATGTGAAAAGTGTGGCATGCATTTGTATTCAGCCCCCCTGAGTCAGTACTTTTGTAGAACCACCTTTCACTGCAATTACAGCTGCAAGCTGGAATGTCTGGAATGTCTCTACCAGCTTTGCACATCTAGAGAGTGACATTTTTGCCCATTCTTCTTTGCAAAAAAGCTCTGTCAGATTAGATTTAGAGCAGCACTTTTCAAGTCTTGCCACAGATTCTCAGTTTGATTTAGGTCTGGACTTTGACTGGGCCATTCTAACACATAAATATGCTTTGATCTAAACCATTCCATTGTAGCTCTGGGTGTATGTTTAGTGTCGTTGTCCTGCTGGAAGGTGAACCTCTGCCCCAGTCTCAAGTCTTTTCCAGGTTTTCTTCTAAGATTGCCCCGTATTTGACTCAATCCATCTTCCCATCAACTCTGACCAGCTTCCCTGTCCCTGCTGAAGAAAAACATCCCCACAACGTAATGCTGCCACCATAATGTTTCACAGTGGGGGTGGTGTGTTCAGGGTGATGTGCAGTGTTAGTGTTCTAGTTTTCTGCCACACATTGAACTTTGGCCTAAAAACAAAATGCTATTTTGGTCTCATCTGACCAGAGCACCTTCTTCTTCATGTTTGCTGTGTCCTCCACAGGGCTTCTCACAAACTGCAAATGGGACTTCTTATGGCTTTCTTTCAACAATGGCTTTCCTCTTGCCACTCTTCCATAAAGACCAGATTTGTGGAGTGCACGACTAATGGTTGTCCTGTGGACAGATTATCCCACCTGAGCTGTGGATCTCTGCAGCTCCTCCAGAGTTACCATGGGCCTCTTGGCTGCTTCTCTGATTAATGCTCTCCTTGTCCAAACTGTCAGTTTAGGTGGACAGACATGTCTTGGTAGGGTTGCAGTTGTGACATAATCTTTCCATTTTCAGATGATGATGATGATATTTTTTTATAACCTAACCCTGCTTTAAACTTCTCCACAACTTTATCCTTGAGCTGTCCTGTGTGTTCCTCGGGCTTCATGATGCTGTTTGTTCACTAAGGTTCTTTAACCACTTGCCGACCGCCGCACACAGATGTACGTCGACAAAGCGGCACGGGCAGGCATAAGGGCTTACCTGTACGTCCCTGCCTGCCCGCGGGTGGGGGGTCCGATCGGACCCCCCCCCGGTGCCTGCGACGGTCGGCAAATGTCCCCCGGCGATCGGTGGTGAGGGGGAGGCCATCCATTCGTGGCCCCCCCCTCGCGATCGCTCCCAGCCAATGGGATCATTTCCCTGCCTCTGTATTGTACACAGAGGCAGAGGAAATGATGTCATCTCTCCTCGGCTCGGTATTTTCCGTTCCGGGCCGAGGAGAGAAGACTGGAATGTGAGTGCACAACACACACACACACAGTAGAACATGCCAGGCACACATTACACCCCGATCCCCCCCCCCCGATCGCCCCCCGATCCCCCCCCAATCACCCCCCCCCCCCCTGTCACAAACTGACACAAAGCAGGTTTTTTTTTTTTTTTGTTTTTTTTTTCTGATTACTGTATTGGTGTCAGTTTGTGACAGTTAGTGTGTTAGGGCAGTGAATGTTAGGCCCCCTTTAGGTCTAGGGTACCCTCCTAACCCCCCCTAATAAAGTTTTAACCCCTTGATCACCCTCCGTCACCAGTGTCGCTAAGCGATCATTTTTCTGATCGCTGTATTAGTGTCGCTGGTGACGCTAGTTAGGGACATAAATATTTAGGTTCGCCGTCAGCGTTTTATAGCGACAGGGACCCCCATATACTACCTAATAAATGTTTTAACCCCTTGATTGCCCCCTAGTTAACCCTTTCACCACTGATCACCGTATAACTGTTACGGGTGACGCTGGTTAGTTCGTTTATTTTTTATAGTGTCAGGGCACCCGCCGTTTATTACCGAATAAAGGTTTAGCCCCCTGATCGCCCGGCGGTGATATGCGTCGCCCCAGGCAGCGTCAGATTAGCGCCAGTACCGCTAACACCCACGCACGCAGCATACACCTCCCTTAGTGGTATAGTATCTGAACGCATCAATATCTGATCCAATCAGATCTATACTAGCGTCCCCAGCAGTTTAGGGTTCCCGAAAACGCAGTGTTAGCGGGATCAGCCCAGATACCTGCTAGCACCTGCGTTTTGCCCCTCCGCCCGGCCCAGCCCAGCCCAGCCCACCCAAGTGCAGTATCGATCGATCACTGTCACTTACAAAACACTAAGCGCATAACTGCAGCGTACGCAGAGTCAGGCCTGATCCCTGCGATCGCTAACAGTTTTTTTGGTAGCGTTTTGGTGAACTGGCAAGCACCAGCCCCAGGCAGCGTCAGGTTAGCGCCAGTAGCGCTAACACCTACGCACGCACCGTACACCTCCCTTAGTGGTATAGTATCTGAACGGATCAATATCTGATCCGATCAGATCTATACTAGTGTCCCCAGCAGTTTAGGGTTCCCAAACACGCAGTGTTAGCGGGATCAGCCCAGATACCTGCTAGCACCTGCGTTTTTCCCGTCCGCCCGGCCCAGCCCACCCAAGTGCAGTATCAATCGATCACTGTCACTTACAAAACACTAAACGCATAACTGCAGCGTTCGCAGAGTCACGCCTGATCCCTGCGATCGCTAACAGTTTTTTTGGTAGCGTTTTGGTGAACTGGCAAGCACCAGCCCCAGGCAGCGTCAGATTAGCGCCAGTACCGCTAACACCCACGCACGCAGCATACGCCTCCCTTAGTGGTATAGTATCTGAACGGATCAATATCTGATCCGATCAGATCTATACTAGCGTCCCCAGCAGTTTAGGGTTCCCACAAACGCAGTGTTAGCGGGATCAGCCCAGATACCTGCTAGCACCTGCGTTTTGCCCCTCCGCCCGGCCCAGCCCAGCCCACCCAAGTGCAGTATCGATCGATCACTGTCACTTACAGAACACTAAACGCATAACTGCAGCGTTCGCAGAGTCAGGCCTGATCCCTGCGATCGCTAACAGATTTTTTGGTAGCGTTTTGGTGAACTGGCAAGCGCCAGCGGCCTAGTACACCCCGGTCGTGGTCAAACCAGCACTGCAGTAACACTTGGTGACGTGGCGAGTCCCATAAGTGCAGTTCAAGCTGGTGAGGTGGCAAGCACAAGTAGTGTCCCGCTGCCACCAAAAAGACAAACACAGGCCCGTCGTGCCCATAGTGCCCTTCCTGCTGCATTCGCCAATCCTAATTGGGAACCCACCGCTTCTGCAGCGCCCGTACTTCCCCCATTCACATCCCCAACCAAATGCAGTCGGCTGCATGAGAGGCATTTTCTTTATGTCCTCCCGAGTACCCCTACCCAACGAACCCCCCCAAAAAAGATGTTGTGTCTGCAGCAAGCGCGGATATAGGCGTGACACCCGCTATTATTGTCCCTCCTGTCCTGACCATCCTGGTCTTTGCATTGGTGAATGTTTTGAACGCTACCATTCACTAGTTGACTATTAGCGTAGGGTACAGCATTCCACAGACTAGGCACACTTTCACAGGGTCTCCCAAGATGCCATCGCATTTTGAGAGACCCGAACCTGGAACCGGGTACAGTTCTAAAAGTTAGTTACAAAAAAAAAAAAAAAAAAAAAACACATACAAAAATATAAAATAAAAAAAAAATAGTTGTCGTTTTATTGTTCTTTCTCTCTCTATTCTCTCTCTCTATTGTTCTGCTCTTTTTTACTGTATTCTATTCTGCAATGTTTTATTGTTATTATGTTTTATCATGTTTGTTTTTCAGGTATGCAATTTTTTATACTTTACCGTTTACTGTGCTTTATTGTTAACCATTTTTTTGTCTTCAGGTACGCCATTCACGACTTTGAATGGTTATACCAGAATGATGCCTGCAGGTTTAGGTATCATCTTGGTATCATTCTTTTCAGCCAGCGGTCGGCTTTCATGTAAAAGCAATCCTAGCGGCTAATTAGCCTCTAGACTGCTTTTACAAGCAGTGGGAGGGAATGCCCCCCCCCCCCCCCCCACCGTCTTCCGTGTTTTTCTCTGGCTCTCCTGTCTCAACAGGGAACCTGAAAATGCAGCCGGTGATTCAGCCAGCTGACCATAGAGCTGATCAGAGACCAGAGTGGCTCCAAACATCTCTATGGCCTAAGAAACCGGAAGCTACGAGCATTTTATGACTTAGATTTCGCCGGATGTAAATAGCGCCATTGGGAAATTGGGAAAGCATTTTATCACACCGATCTTGGTGTGGTCAGATGCTTTGAGGGCAGAGGAGAAATCTAGGGTTTAATAGACCCCAATTTTTGCAAAAAAGAGTACCTGTCACTACCTATTGCTATGATAGGGGATATTTACATTCCCTGAGATAACAATAAAAATGATTTAAAAAAAAAATGAAAGGAACAGTTTAAAAATAAGATAAAAAAATAATAATAATAAAGAAAAAAAAAAAAAAAAAAAGCACCCCTGTCCCCCCTGCTCTCGCGCTAAGGCGAACGCAAGCGTCGGTCTGGCGTCAAATGTAAACAGCAATTGCACCATGCATGTGAGGTATCGCCGCGAAGGTCAGATCGAGGGCAGTAAGTTTAGCAGTAGACCTCCTCTGTAAATCTAAAGTGGTAACCTGTAAAGGCTTTTAAAGGCTTTTAAAAATGTATTTAGTTTGTCGCCACTGCACGTTTGTGCGCAATTTTAAAGCATGTCATGTTTGGTATCCATGTACTCGGCCTAAGATCATCTTTTTTATTTCATCAAACATTTGGGCAATATAGTGTGTTTTAGTGCATTAAAATGTAAAAAAGTGTGTTTTTTCCCCAAAAAATGCGTTTGAAAAATTGCGGCGCAAATACTGTGTGAAAAAAAAAAATGAAACACCCACCATTTTAATCTGTAGGGCATTTGCTTTAAAAAAAATATATAATGTTTGGGGGTTCAAAGTAATTTTCTTGCAAAAAAAAATTATTTTTTTATGTAAACAATAAGTGTCAGAAAGGGCTTTGTCTTCAAGTGGTTAGAAGAGTGGGTGATGTGTGACATAAGCTTCTAAATGTTGTGCATAAAATGCCAGGACAGTTCAAAACCCCCCCAAATGACCCCATTTTGGAAAGTAGACACCCCAAGCTATTTGCTGAGAGTCATGTTGAGTCCATGGAATAATTTATATTGTGACACAAGTTGCGGGAAAGAGACAATTTTTTATTTTTTTTATTTTTTTTTGCGCAAAGTTGTCACTAAATGATATATTGCTCAAACATGCCATGGGAATATGTGAAATTACACCCCAAAATACATTCTGTTGCTTCTCCTGAGTACGGGGATACCACATGTGTGAGACTTTTTGGGAGCCTAGCCGCGTACGGGACCCCGAAAACCAAGCACCGCCTTCAGGCTTTCTAAGGCCGTAAATTTTTGATTTCACTCTTCACTGCCTATCACAGTTTCGGAGGCCATGGAATGCCCAGGTGGCAAAAAAAACCCCCAAATGACCCCATTTTGGAAAGTAGACACCCCAAGCTATTTGATGAGAGGTATAGTGAGTATTTTGCAGACCTCACTTTTTGTCACAAAGTTTTGAAAATTGAAAAAAGAAAAAAAAAATTTTTTTTTCTCGTCTTTCTTTATTTTCAAAAACAAATGAGAGCTGCAAAATACTCACCATGCCTCTCAGCAAATAGCTTGGGGTGTCTACTTTCCAAAATGGGGTCATTTGGGGGGGGGTTTGTGCCACCTGGGCATTCCATGGCCTCCGAAACTGTGATAGGCAGTGAGGAGTAAAATCAAAAATGTACGCCCTTAGAATTCCTGAAGGCAGTGATTGGTTTTCGGGGTCCCGTACGCGGCTAGGCTCCCAAAAAGTCCCACACATGTGGTATCCCCATACTCAGGAGAAGCAGCTAAATGTATTTTGGGGTGCAATTCCACATATGCCCATGGCCTGTGTGAGCAATATATCATTTAGTGACAACTTTGTGCAAAAAAAAAAAAAAAAAAAAAAAAATTTGTCACTTTCCCGCAACTTGTGTCAAAATATAAAACATTCCATGGACTCAACATGCCTCAAAGCAAATAGCTTGGGGTGTCTACTTTCCAAAATGGGGTAATTTGGGGGGGTTTTATGTCATCTGGGCATTTTATGGCCTTCAAAACTGTGATAGGTAGTGAGGAGTAAAATCAAAAATGTACGCCCTTAGAAATCCTGAAGGCAGTGATTGGTTTTCGGGGCCCCGTACGCGGCTAGGCTCCCAAAAAGTCCCACACATGTGGTATCCCCGTACTCAGGAGAAGCAGCAGAATGTATTTTGGGGTGCAATTCCACATATGCCCATGGCCTGTGTGAGCAATATATCATTTAGTGACAACTTTTTGTAATTTTTTTTTTTTTTTTTTTTTTTTGTCATTATTCAATCACTTGGGACAAAAAAAATGAATATTCAATGGGCTCAACATGCCTCTCAGCAAATTCCTTGGGGTGTCTACTTTCCAAAATGGGGTCATTTGTGGGGGTTTTGTACTGCCCTGCCATTTTAGCACCTCAAGAAACGACATAGGCAGTCATAAATTAAAGGCTGTGTAAATTCCAGAAAATGTACCCTAGTTTGTAGACGCTATAACTTTTGCGCAAACCAATAAATATACGCTTATTGACATTTTTTTTACCAAAGACATGTGGCCGAATACATTTTGGCCTAAATGTATGACTAAAATTGAGTTTATTGGATTTTTTTTAGAACAAAAAGTAGAAAATATCATTTTTTTTCAAAATTTTCGGTCTTTTTCCGTGTATAGCGCAAAAAATAAAAACGGCAGAGGTGATCAAATACCATCAAAAGAAAGCTCTATTTGTGGGAAGAAAAGGACGCAAATTCCGTTTGGGTACACCATTGCATGACCGCGCAATTAGCAGTTAAAGCGACGCAGTGCCGAATTGTAAAAAGTGCTCTGGTCAGGAAGGGGGTAAATCCTTCCGGGGCTGAAGTGGTTAACAAACCTCTGAGGGCTTCACAGAACAGCTGTCTTTATTCTGTGAACAAATTACACACTGGTGGACTCTATTTATTAATCAGGTGACTTCTGAAGGCGATTGGTTCCACTATATTTTAGTTGGGGCTATCAGAGTAAAGGGGGCTGAATACAAATGCATGCCACACTTTTCACATATTTATTTGTAAAAAAAAAATTGAAAACCATTTATCATTTTTCTTCCACTTCACAATTATGTGCCACTTTGTGTTGGTCTATCACATAAAATCCCAATAAAATACATTTATGTTTTTGGTTGTAACGTGACAAATATGTGGAAAATCTCAGGGGGTATGAATACTTTTTCAAAGCACTGTACATGGACTGAAATTCGTCAGGAACCAGTAGACTTTCGGCTGTGTGTACTTCTGTCTGTTTAACAAAAGCCAGTCTAATGCCCTGTACACACGGTCGGATTGTGTGATAGGACCTTGTTGTTGGAAATTCCGACCGTGTGTGGGCTCCATCACACATTTTCCATCGGAATTTCCGACACACAAAGTTTGAGAGCAGGAGATAAAATTTTCCAACAACAAAATCCATTGTCTCAAATTCCGATCGTGTGTACACAAATTCGACGCACAAAGTGCCACGCATGCTCAGAATAAATTAAGAGACGAAAGCTATTGGCTACTGCCCAGTTTATAGTCCCGACGTACGTGTTTTACGTCACCGCGTTTAGAATGATCAGATTTTTCGACAACTTTGTGTGACCGTGTGTATGCAAGACAAGTTTGAGCCAACATCCGTCGGAAAAAAATCCATGGATTTTGTTGTCGGAATGTCCGATCAATGTCCGACTGTGTGTACAGGGCATTACAGTCATGCTGGAAAACCAGCATTCGATCAGCGCTGATCTATGCATTCTGACTCCTCCCCATCAGAATACAGTAGCATGACAGGGGAGAGCCCTGCATCACATGTCGTTTGTGTTTGATGCAGTTATCTTCTTTTTTTTTTTTATTCTTCTTCTTCTTCTTTCTGCCCGCTTGTTAAACAAAAAGAACTGCACGTGTATAGCCAGCTTTAGATGGGAATCCCCTCTCACTTCATAGGATTTCATCTAAATTTTTGTTACGTCCTTGGGGCAGGAATTGATTTTCCCAGTGATAATACACAGACAGCAAAACATATCTTGGCAAAAGTTTTAATCTTTCCCTACTGTTTTTTGTACATTTTTACTTTTTGATTTATTGTCCACACTGCTTGTGGCTTAATCTGATTGTAGTAAATTCCATTTTTTCCTTCTAGTTTTACTCTAATTTAGGAGTTTATTATCTGAATTTAGAATTTTTGGCAGTCTCTGTTCTTTAGAGTGACTAACAGGGAACAAACAATGACTGTGCTTATTATACAAGACTATTAACATTTAGTTAAATGATGTCATTAGTATTATGGTTGTTGTGCATGCATATGAAAGATTTACATTTCTCCCTTTTATTTAGCTTGAGTGTTTGATCATGAGTCACATAAAGTTGTAGACCTCATTTACAGTGGGGACGGAAAGTATTCAGACCCCCTTAAATTTTTCACTCTTTGTTATATTGCAGCCATTTGCTAAAACATTTAAGTTCATTTTTTTCCTCATTAATGTACACACAGTACCCCATATTGACAGAAAAACACAGAATTGTTGACATTTTTGAAGATTTATTAAAAAAGAAAAACTGAAATATCACATGGTCCTAAGTATTCAGACCCTTTGCTGTGACACTCATATATGGTGCTGTTCATTTCTTCTGATCATCCTTGAGATGGTTCTACACCTTCATTTGACTCCAGCTGTGTTTGATTATACTGATTGGAGTTGATTAGGAAAGCCACACACCTGTCTATATAAGACCTTACAGCTTACAGTGCATGTCAGAGCAAATGAGAATCATGAGGTCAAAGGAACTGCCTGAAGAGCTAACAGACAGAATTGTGGCAAGGCACAGATCTGGCCAAGGTTACAAACAAATTTCTGCTGCACTTAAGGTTCCTAAGAGCACAGTGGCCTCCATAATCCTTAAATTAATGATGTTTGGGTCGACCAGAACCATTCCTAGAGCTGGCCATCTGGCCAAACTGAGATATCGGGGGAGAAGAGCCTTGGTGAGAGAGGTAAAGAAGAACCCAAAGACCACTGTGGCTGAGCTCCAGAGATGCAATTGGGAGATGGGAGAAAGTTGTAGAAAGTCAACCATCACTGCAGCCCTCCACCAGTCGGGGCTTTATGGCAGAGTGGCCCGACAGAAGCCTCTCCTCAGTGCAAGACACATGAAAGCCCACATGGAGTTTGCTAAAAAAAACACCTGAAGGACTCCAAGATGGTAAGAAATAAGATTCTCTGGTCTGATGAGACCAAGTTAGAACTTTTTGGCCTTAATTCTAAGCGGTATGTGTGGAGAAAACCACTGCTCATCACCTGTCCAATACAGTCCCAACAGTGAAGCATGGTGGTGGCAGCATCATGCTGTGGGGGTGTTTTTCAGCTGCAGGGACAGGACCACTGGTTGCAATCGAGGGAAAGATGAATGTACATGGATATCCTGGACGAAAACCTTCTCCAGAGTGCTCAGGACCTCAGACTGGGCCGAAGGTTTACCTTCCAACAAGACAATGACCCTAAGCACACAGCTAAAATAACGAAGGAGTGGCTTCACAACAACTCCGTGACTGTTCTTGAATGGCCCAGCCAGAGCCCTGACTTAAACCCAATTGAACATCTCTGGAGAGACCTAAAAATGTCTGTCCACCAAAGTTTGCCATTCAACCTGACAGAACTGGAGAGGATCTGCAAGGAGGAATGGCAGAGGATCCCCAAATCCAGGTGTGAAAAACTTGTTGCATCTTTCCCAAAAAGACTCATGGCTGTATTAGATCAAAAGGGTCCTTCTACTAAATACTGAGCAAAGGGTCTGAATACTTAGGACCATGTGATATTTCAGTTTTTCTTTTTTAATAGATCTGCAAAAATGTCAACAATTCTGTGTTTTTCTGTCAATATGGGGTGCTGTGTGTACATTAATGAGGAAAAAAATGAACTTAAATGATTTTAGAAAATGGCTGCAATATAACAAAGAGTGAACAATTTAAGGGGGTCTGAATACTTTCCGTCCCCACTGTACATAGGTTGAGAAAAGACACAAGTCGATCTATTTCAACCAATAGAAAAAAAATAGTGTTAATAGATAGAAAACATCCATATACAGAATCCTATACCCACAGTTGATCCAGAGGAAGGAAATAAAGCATAATGCGATTTGCTCTAGCAGTGGATATATAAAATCCTACATACTGATCCCCCAGAAATCGATTGGATTTTCCCTAGATGAACAATCTCTAACAATTTACACATTTCCATTTTAATAAATTCATATGTTTTTGCCTGAATATGGACTGAAAACTCAAAGGTGTGACTGGGCCCTGAGTGCCTCCCTCTTAACAGCTTAGCCTTGCTATTTCTTAGTCTGAGTGTGGTGTGTATAAGGTTTGGTAGTTGACAGACTTCTGGTAAACCCTAAATTCTGACACTTGAGCAAAAGGGTCAGACAAAGTAAGTGTGCATATATTTATTATGTAAGAATTATAGTAATTCAAAGCTGAATACTGGGATTGTTGTATAAGCCCAGTTGTAACAGCTCCTTTGAAAAAAGAAATACCAGACGCACACATTTTGGTGCTCATCGTATTATCTAAAGGTAATCGTTACTTTTACTTTTCTTTATTTTGGAATACCATAGCCAGGTTTCCACACACGTTATCCCACGCTTGTATAGAGAAGTCTCCATTTACAGGATGTTGGAGCAATTTAATGTAGGAACTGTAATCGGTGCAGATGTTCTGGTTGCTATGACAGAAAGGCAAATATGTATTTTCCCATGAATATATACAATAAAGTGCAATGTTAATGAAATCCCGTTTACAATGACCACACAATACTGTACATGGTAAATCACTTAAGTAGAGCACTTAATGGATGAAACTTGAATAGGCTGGTTGTTGAACGATTGCCCGGTGTCTCAACACTCCACTGACAAGCTGACCATCACTTTCTATTGCAGGAGACTCTTTCTACAGCCACAACCTCAGGAGTTCTACGTTTGCTTCCACGATTCAGTCACGGAAGTTGCAGTTGAGTTGGCTTTTAAGCTGTCATTTGGGATGCCACTTTAGTGGTTTCTGCTTCATACACCAATGACTTTTGTATTGCAAATACAATATCTGTGCAAGCACTTATGTTGGCCATTCATGTGGCAAATCAATCACTCGCTTTAACCTTTCCATTAAATATTTAATAGCACTGAAAGCTTGATTTCTGCCAACCTGTTGGAAAGATCACTGACCACAATGGAAACCTCTTGATTGAAACATGATTTCCAATTAGTGTCTGGTTAGTTGAATTTTTTCACTTAATCTTTAAAGTATAATAGCGTTTGAACTTTTGAGCATTTTATTTATTGATTTTGTTTTTTATAAAATGAAGTATTTGATATATCTAACTAGTTTTTCAAGGTACTGATTTACTTTTTCAAATACCGTATATACTCGAGTATAAGTCGTTCCGAGTATAAGTCGAGGCCCTAATTTACCACAAAAAAATGGGAAAAACGTATTAACCCGAGTATAAGACGAGGGTGAGAAATGCACAGCTACTGTAAGTGGAAAAGAGGGTCAACAATGCCCATTTGCAGCCTCACTGTGCCCATTTGCATGCCTCACTGTGCCCATTTGCAGCCATAGATCCCCCGAACTTCAAACTCGGTAGTTAAGGGTTCCTAGTTGCCCCCTAGCTGCAGCCAAAATTTGGGGTCTCTGAACCCAAAGGGTCCCAAAATGACATTGCTGCAGATGGACACAGTTGACCAAATTTGGGGCCCCGTATCTTGGGGCCACTTAGTGCTAAGAACCCCAAATTTGGTGTGCAAACCCAGTTAAACTAGCTCCATAAAATATCCAAAGCTGGGGTTTCTAGCATCAAGTGGCCCCGAGATACAGGGCCCCAAAAATCGGTTCAGAAAATGTCAAGCACTTTTCTGTAGCAGAGAATGACATTTTCCGAACCGGATTTGGGGCCCCGTATCTCGGGGCCAATTGGTGCTAGGAACTCCATCTTTGGATATGTTGTGGTACCAGTTCCACTGGGTTTGCACACCAAATTTGGGGTTCCTAGCACCAAGTGGCCCTGAGATACAGGCCCCCAAAGCCGGTTCGGAAAATGAAATTTTTTGCTGCAGAAAAGTGCTTGACTCGAGTATAGGGGGGGCACTTTCAGCACAAAGAAATGTGCTGAAAAACTCGACTTATACTCGAGTATATACGGTATTATGTTTTAGCAGCTGAAAGAACTTTAAGAATGAAAATGTCCCTGTGATATTTGCTTATTATATGCCCTCACCCATGGGTTGGGTTGTCCATGGTTTAGTTGATACTGACAGCGATTTTTATTTTTCTGTGAATGCCCTCATAGCTGCTAAGGCTAGCTCTATAGTGTCTGAGCCTAGGGAAACCCATGTTCACTCCACAGACTGGCAAGGAAATGACATTGAAGGCAATTGACTAGAAAGCAAAAAAATAAACGAAAATGCCATTTTCTCAACTGCTTTTAATTTTAGTCCCCTATCTGATTATTTTATTGGTGACCGGTTCTCTTTGATGAGACATCAGGGATCTGCATAGCAAATGAAGTGCAGATTGAATTGCATTAGTTTCTTCCCTAGCCATACAGGCTGGGGAAACTGACGGGGACACGAAAGTGACGTTTTATACATCACTTCCGTGTCAGTAACAGGAAGGGTAGGCCAGTGAACCGACATTCACTATTCGCCTTCCCCTCTACCCAGTATCACCCGCCATTACAGATTTGGCGTCTGCCGATGGGCGCATGGAGCCCGGAAATGTGGGAGCACACGCAGGGGTTCTTGCCATTACCAGCATGTGTGGAAGTGATCCAGGTCCATATGGCAGCTGGCAGTCAGCTTGATATATTTAATATATTAAAAAAAACACATACGGGGCATTACTTGCTATTAATCTGATGTGTCCTTTGTGCTGTTGGTATATGCCCCAACCCCCGCAATCTTCCAGTGCGGCAGGGGTTAATAGAGCTGAGGGAATGGTGAATAGCTTCCATGAATGAAAACAGATCTATAAATTGAGGGGCGGACTTTTCTGCCATCCTCCTTTTTAGGGATCATTTTTCATTCATAGAAGCTATGGAACGACTTCTATTAAAGCGATTGTAAACCCCCTTTTTTTTTCTTGCCTTACCTGCAAGACAAAGACATAATGTGCTAGTATGCGTTGCATACTAGCATATTATGTGAAACTTACTGGCATATTATATGAGAATGAAGCCTTCCAGCAATGCGATGTCATCGCTGGAGACGGCATCCATCTATACCCAGTCTTCCTTCTGGACTTGCGGCTCCAGCTCCGTGACTGGCCGGAGGCGCGATGACGTCACTCCGGCACATGAGCACGGGACCTGCTGTTCACGGCACACTGCTCTGAAGAAACGGCACAGGCGGCTGTTCCTTTAGAGCACATGCGCCAGTAACGTAACTGGCTGCTAGGATAGTAAATATCTTCTAAACGGTGCAGGTTTAGGAGATATTTTACACTACCTATAGGTAAGCCTTATTATAGGCTTACCTATAGGTAAGACTTAAAGATGAAAGTTTACTTCCTCTTTAACCACTTCCCTACTGGCCAATTCTGACGTTTCTCACAAACATGTAAAAATATGCATTTGTTTGCTAGAAAATTACTTAGAACCTCCAAACATTATTTACTTTCTGTAAGCAAAGGTCCTGGAGAATAAAATGGTGCTTGTTGCAATTTTTATGTCATGTGATATTTGCAGAGCAGTTTATCAAGTGCAAAATTTCAGATAAAAATACACTTTAATGAATTTTAGTTCACACAAACACAATAGAAGGCCAAGTTTTTTTGGGTAAAATATAAAAGATCATGTTACACCGAGTAAATAGATACCTGACATGCCACGCTTTAAATATGCCTAAACCTATAGAATGGCAACAAACTATGGTACATTAAATTATCCATAGGCGATGCTTTAAAAGTCTTTACAGGTTACCAGTTTGGAGGTAAACAGGTGGTCTGGCACTGAAATGATTGCGCTCTGACATTCGCAACTATACCTCACGTGTGGTCCTATGATTGTTTACATATTTGTGCGGAACCTACATGCATCGGGAGACGGGACACTTTAATTTTTTATTGTATTAAAGTTTCTTTTTACACTCCCTTTTTTTTTTTTTTGCTCCAACTTTATCGCGATCACAAGGGATGAACGACATCCCTTGTGACAGGTAATCTTTACTGAAAGATCTATTAGACGACAGATCTCTCCTCTGCCTTCAAAAGCATTTGATCAAACTGAGATCGGTTGGATCAGATGCTTGTAAACCACAAACTGAAACCAAAATCCTTGTCACTTCCGGCTTCATTCGTCACAGAGAAGGGGAAAGTACAGATGTACTTTCACTCCTCTGTAGTCAGCAAATCCAACAGGGAGCAGCAGCACCAGAGAGTTCAGGAACCGCGAGGGGGAGGGGTGGTCCCAACTGCGCCATGTGAAAGTGATTGGATGGCTGTAGAGCCACTCAGATCACTTTTATAGGAAAGACCATCGCAGGCTGCACGTTTTGATACCTAGGTCATGGCTGCAGACATGATCCCTGGCATAACCACTTCCACCCAAGGACGTATGGGTATGTCCTAAGGGCTGGAAGTAGTTAATAGAGGTGCTGTGGGAATTAATACTAATGCTGTACCTGTGACAGGCACTCCTCAAGTGTGCTGACTATACCTACCTATTCTGCCCCTTTCCTCCATTTATAGAAGCTGTATTATAGCTTCTATCAATGAAAAGTGCTCTATAAATAGAGGACAGGTGGATTATTGAGAGGTCTGCTTCCTCCATTTATAAAGTGCTTTTCATTGATGGAAGCTATAAGACCGCTCCTGCGAATGGACATGGTGGGCTGAAAAGGAAGTGCATAGTTGTGCATTCTTGATGAGTGCTTGTCACAGCTCCCTCAGCTCTATTAATACCCCCCACACTGGAATATTGCGGGATAGGGGGGCATCAGTGGAGGAAGATTTCAAAGAATAGAAGAGCCAGCGGCACAATGGACACATCCGATTAATAGTAAGTAAAGCCCCTTGTACTCATATTTTTTTTCTTTAAACTAAATTTAGGCATATGCTAAAGCTTATGTCAGGGCAAAAAAAAAAAAAAAGAACACGTGCACAGTACATCTTTAATACATACACATTTCCCTGGTTTTTTTTTTTTCCCCTGCAAGTGCAGAAAAATACCTGGTGATCTGCCAGAAATGCTCTCAGATCTTTATTCCCTTATCAGGACTGACGACGCAGAGAATTTTTGTGGACTAAGTGGTATCAGCCCTGCACAGCTTTCTTTTGCTAAACTACTCAATCCATCCCACTGTCTCCATCACCATAACATAGGTACTAACTGACTTGTAGTCCCAAGATAGGAATTTGGGTTCCAAGTAGACTCTGAGATAACACAGGAAGAATGCAGGGGACACAGGACAGCTCTGAAAGTTCAAGAGTTCTTATTTGCACTTCTTAAATGGATATACGAAACAGCTTTCAATGGTATATTTAACAGATCAAAATGGAACACAAAAGAGAAGTAAAGGGTGTTAGGGTTTACATATACTTTATGCCCAGTTTATGTTGTTCTCTAAAGTGTACTTCTCCATAAGTCAACTCATCCAAATAGGTGGTGTTTGAATTTGACACCTTCCTTGTCTCACCTCTGTGCCCCCTGTATGGAACTTTGACTTAAAGTGGCAGTAATATTGATTTTGGTACCTTTGCCTATAGGTGAGCTTCTAATAAATGTTACCTGTAGGTAAAATGAATATCTACTAAGCGTGCACCGTTTAGGAGATATTCCACAAAGCAGCAGCCAGTGACGTCACCAGTGCATGATCTCTCAAGTAAGGGAACACTGTGCCATTCCTTCAGAGGTCTGTGCTGTAATCCGTGACTCCTGTGCACATGCGCGGGAGTGACGTCATTGCAGCTCAGCCACTCAGACGGCCTGAGCCCGCAAACTCGGAAAGAAGACTGGGTGAAGGTGGTAGCCCTGTCAGCGGTGACAGCGCACTGCTGGAGGGCTTTGTTTTAAGGTAAGTCTCTCATAATGTGCTAGTATGCGATGCATACTAGCACATTATGACATTGCCGGGCAGGGTGACATATATAGATATATAGTATGTCACAAAAGTCAGTATACCCCTCACATTTTTGTAAAACATTTTTTTTTTTTTTTTTTTTCATGTGACAACACTGAAGAAATTACACTTTCCTACAATGTGTGTTAAATTTGGTGTTATCGCTCTCACTCACTCATACTGGTCACAGGAAGTTCAACATTGCACCTCATGGCAAAGACCTCTCTGAGGATCTGAAAAAAAATAATTTTTTCTCTACATAAAGATGACCTAGGCTATAAGATTGCCAAAACCCTGAAACTGGGCTGCAGCATGGTGGCCAAGACCATACAGCGGTTTAACAGGACAGGTTCCACTCAGAACCGGCCTCGCCATGGTCGACCAAAGTAGTTGAGTGCACGTGCTCAGCGTCGTATCCAGAGGTGGTCTTTGGGAAATAGCCGTATGAGTGCTGCTAGAATTGTTGCAGAGGTTGAAGGGGCCAGCCTGTCAGTGCTCAGGCCATACCCCGCACACTGCATCAACTTGTTTTGCATAGCTGTCGTCCCAGAAGGAAGCCTCTTCTAAAGATGATGCACAAGAAAGCCCGCAAACAGTTTGCTGAAAACAAGCAGACGGATTACTGGAAACCATGTCCTGTGGTCTGATGAGACCAAGATAAACTTATTTGGTTCAGATGGTGTCAATTGTGTGTGGTGGCAACCAGGTGAGGAGTACAAAGACACGTGTGTCTTGCCTACAGTCAAGCATGATGGTGGGAGTGTCATGGTCTGGGGCTGCATGAGTGCTGCTGTCACTGGGGAGCTACAGTTCATTGAGGGAACCATGAATGCCAACATGTACTGGGACATACTGAAGCAGAGCATGATCCTCTCCCTTCGGAGACTGAGCAGCAGGATAGTATTCCAACATAACGACCCCAAACACCTCCAACATGACCACTGGCTTGCTAAAGAAGGTGATGGACTGGCCAAGCATGTCTCCAGACCTAAACCTTATTGAGCATCTGTGGGACATCCTCAAACAGAGGGTGGAGGAGTGCAAAGTCTCTAATATCCACCAGCTCTGTGATGTCGTCATGGAGGAGTGGAAGAGGACTCCAGTAGAAATCTGTGAAGCTCTGGTGAACTTCATGCCCAAGAGGGTTAAGGCAGTGCTGGAAAGTAATGGTGGCCACACAAAATATTGACACTTTGGGCCCAATTTGGACATTTTCACTTAGGGTTGTACTCACTTTTGTTGCCTGCGGTTTAGACATTAATGGTTGTGTGTTATTTAGAGGGCACAGCAAATTTACACTGTTATATAAGCTGTGCACTCACTACTTTACATTGTAGCAAAGTGTCATTTCTTCAATATTGTCACATGAAAATATATAATAAAATATTTACAAAAATGTGAGGGGTGTACTCACGTTTGTGAGATACTGTAAATATATTTATTTTTTAACAAACTTTACTACCGCTTAAAGTAGTGTCCCATGCCAAGCATTTGTGGGTCCAGTTGCACAAATTGTTGGCTCTAGACATACAGTGGCTTGCGAAAGTATTCGGCCCCCTTGAACTTTTCAACCTTATGCCACATTTCAGGCTTCAAACATAAAGATATAAAATTTTAATTTTTTGTGAAGAATCACCAACAAGTGGGACACAATTGTGAAGTGGAACGAAATCTATTGGATATTTTAAACTTTTTTTGCAATTAAAAAACTGAAAAGTGGTGCGTGCAAAATTATTCGGCCCCTTTACTTTCAGTGCAGAAAACTCACTCCAGAAGTTCAGCGAGGATCTCTGAATGATCCAATGTTGTCCTAAATGACTGATGGCGATAAATAGAATCCACCTGTGTGTAATCAAGTCTCTGTATAAATGCACCTGCTCTGTGATAGTCTCAGGGTTCTGTTGAAAGCGCAGAGAGCATCATGAAGACCAAGGAACACACCAGGCAGGTCCGTAATACTGTTGTGGAGAAGTTTAAAGCCGGATTTGGATACAAAAAGATTTCCCAAGCTTTAACCACTTCAATACCAGGCACTTAGACACCTTCCCGCCCAGCCCAATTTTCAGCTTTCAGCGCTGTCACAATTTGAATGACAATTGCGCGGTCATGCTACACTGTACCCAAACAAATTTTTTATCATTTTGTTCCCACAAATAGAGCTTTCTTTTGGTGGTATTTGATCCCCTCTGCGGTTTTTATTTTTTGCGCAACAAATAAAAAAAGACAGAAAATTTTGAAAAAAAGCACGTTTTTCTTTGTTTCTGTTAAAATTTTTTGTAAATGAGTACGTTTTCTTCTTCAATGACGGGCACTGATATGGCTGCACTGACGGGCACTGATACGGCGGCACTGATGGGCACCGATGAGGTGGCACCAATGAGGTGGCACTGATGAGGTGGCACTGACGGGCACTGATGATGGGCACTGATAGGTGGCACTGATGCGCACTGATAGGTGGCACTAATGGGCACTGATAGGTGGCACTGGTAGGTGGCACTGATGGGCACTGATAGGTGGCACCGATGGGCACTGATAGGCGGCACTGATGGGCACTTGTAGGTGGCATTAATGGGCACTCGTAGGTGGCGTTGATGGGTAGTTATGGGTGGCACTGATAGTTGGCACAGATGGGCACGGATGGGCACTGATAGGTGGGCACAGATGGGCACAGATGGGCACTGACAGGTGGCACCGATGGACACTGATGGGTGGCACTGATGATTCTGATTGGCAGTGATGCCCCTAAGTGTGGCATTGCTGGGCATCACTGCAACATAATTGTGCCAATCAGTGCCCATTTGTGGGCACTGATTGGCACAGATTTGGCACTGACTGGGCACATGTGGATGGCCATGGGGTACATACCTGGCCATCCACATGTTTCCCTTCCCTGGTGGTCCTAGTGGCGATCCCTGGTGGTCCAGTGTGGTGATCTGCGGGGGGGCTGCGCTGATAAACAATCAGCGCAGACCCCCCCTGCCAGGAGAGCCGCCGATCGGCTCTCCTCTACTTGCGTCTGTCAGACGCGAGTGAGGAAGAGCCGATCAACGGCTCTTCCTATTGACAGCGTGATCAGCCGTGATTGGACACGGCTGATCACGTGGTAAAGAGCCTCCGCCGGAGGCTCTTTACCAAGATCGGTGTAGCGGTGTGTCAGACTGACACACCGATCCACCGTTCGCCGCGATGCCCGCCCCTGCGGGCGCGCGGCGGCATGTTATCCTGAAGGACGTCATATGACGCCCAGTCAGGATAACACAACCACCGCCCGGCCGTCAATCCGCTATAGGCCGGGCGGGAAGTGGTTAAACATCCCAAGGAGCACTGTGCAAGCGATCATTTTGAAATGGAAGGAGTATCAGACCACTGCAAATCTACCAAGACCTGGCTGTCCCTCTAAACTTTCAGCTCCGACAAGGAGAAGACTGATCAGAGATGCAGCCAAGAGGCCCATGATCACTCTGGATGAACTGCAGAGAACTACAGCTGAGGTGGGAGAGTCTGTCCATAGGACAACAATCAGTCGTACACTGCACAAATCTGGCCTTTATGGAAGAGTGGCAAGAAGAAAGCCATTTCTCAAAGATATCCATAAAAAGTCTTGTCTAAAGTTTGCCACAAGCCACCTGGGAGACACACCAAACATGTGGAAGAAGGTGCTCTGGTCCGATGAAACCAAAATCGAACTTTTTGGCCACAATGCAAAACGATATGTTTGGCGTAAAAGCAACACAGCTCATCACACTCAACACACCATCCCCACTGTCAAACATGGTGGTGGCAGCATCATGGTTTGGGCCTGCTTTTCTTCAGCAGGGACATGGAAGATGGTTAAAATTGAGGGGAAGGGGGCGTGGCCTGGACATGGCGAGGTGAGGACGCTTCTCCTCTGAGCTCCCGACTCCGTCCCGGCTGACCGTGCCAATTATGCTCTAAAACACACCCGATGAACGAGGCATGTACTCTAAGAGAAGGAGAACAGGAGGGAGAGCCAAACCAGCGAAAACAAAAGACGCAGGAGGCACTTTAGACCATTTTCTGACTCAGCCCCGGACTCCCCCTCTGGAATCTAAGATGGCGGAGACACGTGAAGGGGTGAGTGAGACCCGGAGGAGCCATCCGGCGTCCCCGGCTGCATCTATGGACTCAGACTCCTACTCGGACGTCCCAGCTGCCCTGCAGTCAGGCTCAGGGACCCCCCCCTTGCTGGGTTCAGGGGGTGCCGAGGGAAGTGCAGAGATATGGACACTTCTTAGAGCTCTCCCCACTAAAGCGGACATCGAATCCCTCATTGACCGCTTAGAAGCACAACACCGCAGGGATATGCAGAAAGTGAACGGTGAATTGAGCTCACTCTCCACCAGACTGACAGCGGGAGAGACCTCGGTAACAGACCTAGAACGCAGAGTCTCCGACTTGGAACACCTCCAGGAAGCCCATGTAGACGCCGCTACAATGCTCCAACTGCACCAGGAGGAAATGGAGGACCGAAGCAGGCGCAACAATCTCCGTCTGCGCGGCCTCCCAGAGGCGACAGGCCAAGAAGATCTTGCCGCCACCGCAGTAGCCATTTTCAGCAAGCTTCCAGGAGACCAGCTCCCGCAAACCTTGGAGTTCGATCGAATACACCGAGCGCTGGGCCCTAAATCGCAGGACCCAAGCAGACCGAGGGATGTTATATGCCGCCTCCATCATTACTCCCACAAAGAAACGATCATCCGCCGAGCATGGGAGGCGGGGGACGTAGACTTTGACGGAGCAGCAATCAAGATATTGCCAGATGTTTCCCGAGCCACCCTGCAACGCAGAGCCATACTCCGACCGGTGCTTGAGACAGCCCGCCGGCAGGGGGCCACATACCGATGGGGATATCCCCTGTCAGTGCTGTTTAAAAAAGGGCAACAATCATTCCAACTCCGCTCCCGAGAGACCTACCGGCCCTCTCTGCGTTCCTGGAGACACCCCCCTTCCGGATCCCGAACTGGCTGACATTCCTTCCACAAACAAGAGGACGATCCGGCCCACAGTCTTCACAGAGGAACTTCCAACCAAGACCACAAAGACAGCGACGGAGATCTCGACCACCTACTCCAGATGGGACACGTGAGTCATGAGGGATTATTCCCTTCCCCTGCTATCAGAGATTCTCTATCACTACATGGCTTTGCCTGGCTGAGGTCCCCCCCCCCCCATAGACCCCCCCTTTTGGAACTACTCTGCCAGAACTTTGGAAGTATCAGTCCAACGCCAAGACACCTCTCAGACTGAGAGAGGTGATTTCTCACTACCCTACCATCGCCTCTAGAGGAACTATACTCCAGACATTTCTCACCCAGGATATGGCTACTGGTTACATGGTGAGAACATCTATGGTCGCTGATAAGACTTCCTCCCCCCCCCATTTTCCCTCTGCATCCAGGGACACTCTAAGCACGGTATAAGGACGATAATGTCCCAATGTTGATTTGTTTTCTTTTCTTTACTGGTTTTTAGAGATAATATATATCTGCTATACAGTGGTTTACACAGTTCACGTTATATTGTCTTAGGAGGTATGTTAAACAAGATTACAGGTGCATTGGGGATTTGCAGGTTATTGACTGGCCCTTGGCCTGTGACTTCCCACGCTGGGTCATGACGCACCGGCCCTCTCTCTCACGTCGCCATGCCCAGCGCGGATAATTTCAATATGTAGAAACGCTCCAAATGGAGACCATGGGTGTGAGACCGCTGTCCTCCCTTCCCCTTTCCGCCCTCCCTGCGGGCGCCTCCTCCGGGGGGCGGCTGGGGGGGTTTGGGTGGGGGGGGGTGGGGGGGACGTTTTTATGTTACTCCTAGGGCTCAGGTTGGGCGGGATGGGTCGGGAGCACCCGCCCTCCGCCGTCTCCAGTTACTCCCCCACATAGGCCAGCACGTCACGTGTCTGTTATAGGCAGTGACGTGCAACGCAAGCATCTCGCTTGCTGCAGTAGTTTACCCCCCCCCATTTCATTGTTTGTCTTTTCCCCTGCTCCCACCAAACCAATATACTGCGATAACCGCAGTTCCCCAGATATAAGTTAGAGGTCACTTTTACTCTTCAATCTAAAGCAGGTTCCCCCCTCCCCCCCCCCCTCTCCTTTACCTTCCCCTCCCGTGCTCTGGTTGAGGATGGACAACCTACAAATACTTTCGGTTAATGCGAAAGGCCTTAACACGCCGGAAAAAAGACGTATCTTGATGACTGAATTGAAACGAGCCCAGGCCGACATAGCCTTTATTCAGGAAACCCATTTTAAGGAGGACAAATTGCCAGTCCTTAAGAATAGATTCTTCCCGCTCGCCTACCATTCTACCAACAAAACTAAATCCAGAGGAACATCCATCCTCCTATCAAGTAAAATACAATGGACCCTCCGTGATATCTTAGTAGATAAGGAGGGCAGATATACTTTCATTAAAGGTCTCATTGGAGAAGTACCCCTGACGTTAGCGACCATATACGCCCCAAATGACGGCCAAGACGCGTTCATGCAACAAATTTTATCCAAACTAGCTAACTTCCAAGAAGGCCAACTGATATTAGGGGGGGATTTTAACACACCCTTAGCCCCATTAATAGACACCTCATCGGGATCATCCTCTATTTCGATTAGAGCCCGTAAACGCATCACCAAAGCCTTACATGAAAATCAACTGATCGACGTATGGCGCCTCCAACACCCGGGCGAACGAGACTATACGTTCTACTCCCCCCCCCCCCCCACAAACTTCATACGAGGATAGATTACTTCCTTATCCCACATGGCCAACTGCACGCGGTTAGGGAATCGACTATAGGCCAAAGGACATGGTCAGATCATGCTCCTATAACTCTAACCTATGCGATAAGCAATAATCTCACAAATAAAACCCCTTTCTGGCGACTAAACGAAAGCCTTTTACAAAGACCGGAAGTCCTTGAGGAAGTGAATAGGGAACTAAAATACTATTTCTCCACGAACAAGACAGCAGACTGCGCCCCGGGATCGGTGTGGGAGGCCCATAAGGCGGTGATCAGGGGGATATTCATAAAACACGGGGCACGCATAAAGAGAGAGAATAAGAAACAGTTGGAATTACTCCTCAACAAACTCCACATCACTGCGTCACAACACAAAATCTCGCCTGACCCCCTAGTTGAGGCTGAACTTAATACCATCCGTAGTCAAATAAATGACATCCTCGGATATAAAGCAAAAGCAGCGCTGCAAAGGTGTCGCCTCATTTCTTATGAATCAGGAGACAAATGCGGGCGGATCCTCGCTAGGGCAGTTAAGGACTTGAGGATGCAGACATACATTCCCCATATTAAAACGACCACAGACACGAAAGTCAGTCTGCCACGTCAGATAGCCAACTCTTTCAAAGACTATTATGAAACCCTGTACAACTTACCAAACCTCCCCAATGCACAATCCCGGATTGAGGCATACTTGTCATCCAGCCAGATACCTACCTTAACACCTGAAAAAGTAGCGGAATTGGAGATTCCAATAACGCCAGAAGAACTGACAGTAGCCCTTAAGTCGACCAAGCCTGGTAAAGCACCTGGACCAGATGGCCTTACCCTTACATACTACAAAACACTTTTCCTGTCCCTCAGTCAACACATGATATCCTTTTTTAACGAGATAGGGCAGAAGGCAGCCTTTGCAAACGACACCACTCGGGCACATATTACGGTCATACCCAAAGATGGCAAGGATCCATTACTCTGTAATAGTTATAGACCCATTTCCCTATTAAACACAGATCTCAAGCTCTTTACTAAGATTCTAGCGACCCGATTAGCCCAACATGTGCAGTCCCTAGTACATTTAGATCAAGTGGGCTTCATACCCACTAGGGAAGCTAGGGACAGTACCACCAAAGTCCTAAACCTGATACACGTAGCCAATCAGACTCATACACCCTCAGTGTTTATCAACACGGACGCAGAAAAGGCATTTGATAGGGTCAACTGGGGATATATGTTTGCAGTCCTTAGGCATCTAGGGCTGGGAGAGAAGATGTTGGGATGGATCACCCAAATATACCAGACCCCCTCCGCGCAGGTTAAAGTGAACGGAATCCTATCAGACCCTTTCCAAATTACAAATGGGACGAGGCAGGGGTGCCCATTGTCCCCCCTCCTCTTTGCCCTTTCACTGGAACCTTTTTTGTGCAAAATTAGAAATAACCCAGACATACAAGGCCTAACGGTTGGGGATACCCAGTACAAGGTCTCAGCATATGCTGATGACATGATGTTTTCCCTCTCAAACCCAGCTATATCTCTCCCAAACCTTCTCAGGGAATTCGAGGAATACGGTACTATTTCCAATCTTAGAATCAATTATAACAAATCGGAGGCCATGAGTATAGGAGTTTCGCAACAGACACTACAAACACTCCGCTCCAGTTTTAATTTTAAATGGACATCTACAGCCCTAACATACCTAGGAACCTTAGTCCCAACGGACCTTAACCTTACCTTTAAGTTAAACTTCCCCCCCTTATTAGCCAAAACACGGAACCTGCTGACATCATGGGGCAAGGGTCTTCATTCATGGTTTGGTAGATGCAACCTGGTCAAGATGTGTATCCTACCTAAATTCCTCTATCTGCTACAGGCTCTTCCAATAACGATTCCCACATCATTTTTTAGAAAAGTACACAGTCAATTTATCAAATTTATATGGGCAAATAAGAAACCGAGACTATCTCGAGCTCTCCTTTCCCTTCCGAAAGTCTCAGGAGGCCTGGCTATTCCAGATGTGAAAAAATACTACCAGGCAGTTCACCTTGGTAGGATTATAGATTGGTGCCGTCACCGAGACTTTAAATTATGGACACATCTCGAACAGGCCCAAATGCAAATACCGCTGCAAGGGGCTTTATGGTGCTATGAACACCTTCGGGCACAAGACAAAAGGCACCCATTGATAGGGACGTCGCTTAGGGTGGGATCACAAACTTGCCTCTCACAATCATTATCCACATATAATTCTCCGCTATATCCCATTATAGGCAATCCACAATTTCCTCCAGGGCTGGACCCCCAGGTTAAGAATACCTTCATTAGCCTAAAACGCACACAAGCGCGACACTTCCTAATAAATGACTCCTGGCCGTCAGTGGAGACACTGAGCGATCAAACGGGTCCCTTCCGGTTATCATTCTGGACATCCGTACAATTGAGACATTTTCTCGCGACTATACCCAACCCACAGGGGTTCGCCAGACCTCTGACCTTGTTGGAGGACTACTGTTCTGGAGAGGATGTACTTGCGAGAACGTTGTCCGTAATGTATAACCTTTTGATCACCCCGACGGACGATACACATCTAACCTTTTTAAGTAAGTGGGAGAAGGACCTGAACTGCACGTTCACTTCGAGCCAGGCTCAGCGTATGGTAACTTTAGCATTAAAATCCTCCATCTGTACAAAACTACAGGAAGCCAATTATAAACTCTTAACGAGGTGGTACTTGACCCCTCAGGCGCTGCATACCTTCTACCCAAACACCTCAGCACTTTGCTGGAGATGCCAAGTGGAGAGAGGTACGCTGTTACATGTATTTTGGTCCTGCTCGAAGTTATCACATTTCTGGTCCACGATCAGGGCCACTATCCAAGGGTTCACAGAATACAACATCCCAAATGACCCGGCCTTCTTCTTTTTACATTTAAATACGATATCAATTAAAAGATATAAAAAATCCATAGTACGCCATTTGGTTAATGCCGCTAAATCATGCATCCCGCTTCATTGGAAAAGCCAAATTCCACCAACGGTGGCGGAGTGGGTTCGGAGGGTGGAGGAGATTGGTAGAATGGAGGACCTGGTGCTCACTGCGAGACACCAACAGGAACAATATCAAAAAACCTGGGCAATGTGGAATCAATTTATTTTCTCCTCAGAGGGTATTGCCCTCAGGACTACGTGATGAGGTTAATTTACCAGCCACCATGATACGTGGAGTTGCCCTGAATCAACCAGAGCACCCCCCCCCCTACCTCACTCCATCCTTGTCTCATCTCCCTCCCCCTTCCCCCTCTTTCCTTCTCTCCCCCCCACCCTCCTTCTTTTATGTATTCTCTAGTTCTGTCTGCTGCCTCCCCCCGGGCACTGAGGTTTGGCCTGGACGGGCCGGGAGGTGATCAGGGGTCGGTGGGGGGGAGAGGAGTGCGAAGACATTCTAGGTCCACTCCTTACTGAAAGAAATTATCTGATACATGCTAATAATTTTGAAGTGGAAGTGTGCTCCCCCCTTCCCTCCCCTCCCCATGATGTTTGAGTGTACCCCCCCCCCTTCCTCCCTAATTCCC
This sequence comes from Lithobates septentrionalis, assembly GCA_037952835.1. Taxonomy (NCBI): domain Eukaryota; kingdom Metazoa; phylum Chordata; class Amphibia; order Anura; family Ranidae; genus Lithobates; species Lithobates septentrionalis. The sequence continues at coordinate 377,544 of JBBDGP010000082.1, read as the reverse complement.
CCTATTGTGTGTATGTATTGTATTGTAATGTTTGGTTCAAGCCCAGATTGGGCGTGCTGGAAAAAATAAATAAAACTATATTTGAAAAAAAAAAAAAAAAATTGAGGGGAAGATGGATGCAGCCAAATACAGGACCATTCTGGATGAAAACCTGTTGGAGTCTGCAAAAAACCTGAAACTGGGACGGAGATTTATCTTCCAACAAGACAATGATCCCAAACATACAACAAAATCTACAAAGGAATGGTTCACAAATAAACGTATCCTGGTGTTAGAATGGCCAAGTCAAAGTCCAGACCTGAATCCAATCGAGAATCTGTGGAAAGAGCTGAAAACTGCTGTTCACAAATGCTCTCCATCCAACCTCACTGAGCTCGAGCTGTTTTGCAAGGAAGAATGGGCAAGAATTTCAGTCTCTCGATGTGCAAAACAGATAGAGACATACCCCAAGCGACTTGCAGCTGTAATCGCAGCAAAAGGTGGCTCTACAAAGTATTAACGCAAGGGGGCCGAATAATTTTGCACGCCCCACTTTTCATTTTTTTATTAGTTAAAAAAGTTTCAAAAATCCAAAAGATTTCGTTCCACTTCACAATTGTATCCCACTTGTTGGTGATTCTTCACAAAAAATAAAAATTTTATATCTTTATGTTTGAAGCCTGAAATGTGGCAAAAGGTTGAAAAGTTCAAGGGGGCCGAATACTTTCGCAAGCCACTGTATTTCTGAGCCCCAGACTGAGGAGGGCTGAATTGAAAGACTACAGGAATGAGGGCACAGAAGAAAGCAACCTTTAATAAACTAACTTTGCTTAAGAACCTCTAGTTATAATGGATCATTTGAGCTGTCATGTCAAAGTTACCATTTAACTTTTTTTTATTTTAAAGAATATGTGATAGATTGGTATGTTTACAAATCATATTGCATATTTTTATTGACAAGGTTAAATATACATTTTGTATTTTTTACTTGAAATGTATTTTTGGATGAAATGAAACTCATTTTGCACTTGTGTATTTTAATAAATTTATATGCTGAATTTTATTTTCATATTGTTGTTTACTTTTTGTCATTTCTTACATGATGCACATGTAACAGAATAAAATATTGTGTTCTGTATACTGATGATGTGGTGATTAATTAAAAGAAAATCTATGCTTTGTAGCTAAACACTAAAAGTGACCTCAACTTTTATAACAAAACAAAAATTTGAGTAATAAATATTCTATAACAATAGCTCTTCACTGTCTGCTTTTTTTATTATTATGAAGTAATATGCCACCAATGTCTACTTGCACCATAAAATTCTTTCAGTAACACTTTGTTAGTGCATGTTGACCATGCAGGATAGACCGACATAATTTGTAGAATATGTACTTCAGCACAGAAAGGGATGATCTCACACAAACATGGTTGCAGATGTGCATGCAGGGAATTGGCTTTCATCCTTTTGTTTGGGGACTTAAATGCCATTCTTGGTGCTGTGTCCAAAAAAGGGCAGGCAGAGGGCAAAGGACTAGTCATCAGTATAAACACATGTGATCTTTCTGCAGTGGATCCATTACTGGCTTATAATGCCTTTGTTCTGCATTCTGCGGGAGGACAGCCATCTTGGTAGGATGAGGGCTTTTCTTATGTCTGAGCCTCCTGCAGGTAGAATAGTAAATAGCACAGTCATGACAAATCTCAATCCAAAAACTAGGGGGTTAATATGGCGCACTCTGGATGTAGTTGTATACATATAACTGAAAACAGAGGGGGGAAAAAGGGAAACTTAGTGGTAAATATTAATGTTTCAAAACAAGTCCAAACATTAGTCCATGTAAGGATAATTAGATGCTGAATGTATAAAGGGCAGCCAGTCCATAAAAGCTAGAAGGAGCTCTGGAACAAAACCGGAGAAAGAAGGACGGCACCCTCTAAGTGAAGCGTGTTTTACCATGAATTTGTTACAAGTGGATTAAAAACACTCACAAGAGAGCAGATATATTCCAGCATTTCTGGCAATACACAAGTTCATCCGCATGTTCCAGAATGGTGTGGATCTCACGGACTGGTGAGGGGGATCTTGTGTCCTGTAGCTATCTGGTGATGCTGTATGCGCATAGTGCAAATAGCAAATAGCTTGGGGTGTCTACTTTCCAAAATGGGGTCATTTGGGGGGGGGGTTGTGCCACCTGGGCATTCCATGGCCTCCGAAACTGTGATAGGCAGTGAAGAGTGAAATCAAAAATTCACACCCTTAGAAAGCCTTAAGGCGGTGCTTGGTTTTCGGGGTCCCGTACGCGGCTAGACTCCCAAAAAGTCTCACACATGTGGTATCCCCGTACTCAGGAGAAGCAGCAGAATGTATTTTGGGGTGTAATTTCACATATTCCCATGGCATGTTTGAGCAATATATCATTTAGTGACAACTTTGTGCAAAAAAAAAAAAAAATAAATTGTCTCTTTCCCACAACTTGTGTCACAATATAAAATATTCCATGGACTCGACATGACTCTCAGCAAATAGCTTGGGGTGTCTACTTTCCAAAATGGGGTCATTTGGGGGGGGTTTTGAACTGTTCTGGCATTTTATGCACAACATTTAGAAGCTTATGTCACACATCACCCACTCTTCTAACCACTTGAAGACAAAGCCCTTTCAGACACTTTTTGTTTACATGAAAAAGTTTTTTTTTTTTTGCAAGAAAATTACTTTGAACCCCCAAACATTATATATTTTTTTAAGCAAATGCCCTACAGATTAAAATGGTGGGTGTTTCGTTTTTTTTTTCACACAGTATTTGCGCAGCGAATTTTCAAACGCATTTTTTGGGGAAAAAACACACTTTTTAAAATTTTAATGCACTAAAACACACTATATTGCCCAAATGTTTGATGAAATAAAAAAGATGATCTTAGGCCGAGTACATGGATACCAAACATGACATGCTTTACAATTGCGCACAAACGTGCAGTGGCAACAAAATAAATACATTTTTAAAAGCCTTTAAAAGCCTTTACAGGTTACCACTTTAGATTTACAGAGGAGGTCTACTGCAAAAATTACTTCCCTCGATCTGACCTTCGCGGTGATACCTCACATGCATGGTGCAATTGCTGTTTACGTTTGACGACAGACCGCCGCTTGCGTTCGCCTTAGCGGCGTGCTAAGCGGGTGCTTTTTTTTTTTTTTTTTTTTCCCCTCTTTATTTTTTTTTGCTTTTTTATCTTATTTTTAAACTGTTCCTTTCATTTTTATTTTTTTTTATCATTTTTATTGTTATCTCGGGGAATGTAAATATCCCCTATGATAGCAATAGGTAGTGACAGGTACTCTTTTTTGAAAAAATTGGGGTCTTTTAGACCCTAGATCTCTCCTCTGCCCTCAAAGCATCTGACCACACCAAGATCGGTGTGATAAAATGCTTTCCCAATTTCCCAATGGCGCTGTTTACATCCGGCGAAATCTAAGTCATAAAATGCTCGTAGCTTCCGGTTTCTTAGGCCATAGAGATGTTTGGAGCCACTCTGGTCTCTGATCAGCTCTATGGTCAGCTGGCTGAATCACCGGCTGCATTCTCAGGTTCCCTGTTGAGACAGGAGAGCCAGAGAAAAACACGGAAGACGGTGGGGGGGCATTCCCTCCCACGGCTTGTAAAAGCAGTCTAGAGGCTAATTAGCCGCTAGGATTGCTTTTACATGAAAGCCGACCGCTGGCTGAAAAGAATGATACCAAGATGATACCTAAACCTGCAGGCATCATTCTGGTATAACCACTCAAAGTCGTGAATGGCGTACCTGAAGACAAAAAAAATGGTTAACAATAAAGCACAGTAAACGGTAAAGTATAAAAAATTGCATACCTGAAAAACAAACATGATAAAACATAATAACAATAAAACATTGCAGAATAGAATACAGTAAAAAAGAGCAGAACAATAGAGAGAGAGAGAATTGCTGGGGACGCTAGTATAGACCTGATCGGATCAGATATTGATCCGATCAGATACTATACCACTAAGGGAGGTGTATGCTGCGTGCGTGGGTGTTAGTGGTACTGGCGCTAACCTGACGCTGCTTGGGGCTTTTGCTTGCCAGTTCACCAAAATGCTACCCAAAAAACTGTTAGCGATCGCAGGGATCAGGCCTGACTCTGCGAACGCTGCAGTTATGCGTTTAGTGTTTTGCAAGTGACAGTGATCGATCGATACTGCACTTGGGTGGGCTGGGCCAGGCGGAGGGGCAAAACGCAGGTGCTAGCAGGTATCTGGGCTGATCCCGCTAACACTGCATTTTTGGGAACCCTAAACTGCTGGGGACGCTAGTATAGATCTGATCGGATCAGATATTGATCCGTTCAGATACTATACCACTAAGGGAGGTGTACGGTGCGTGCGTGGGTGGGTGTTAGCGGTACTGGCGCTAACCTGACGCTGCCTGGGGCTGGTGCTTGCCAGTTCACCAAAATGCTACCAAGAAAACTGTTAGCGATCGCAGGGATCAGGCCTGACTCTGCGAACGCTGCAGTTATGCGTTTAGTGTTTTGTAAGTGACAGTGATCGATCGATACTGCACTTGGGTATGCTGGGCTGGGCCGGGCGGAGGGGCAAAACGCAGGTGCTAGCAGGTATCTGGGCTGATCCCGCTAAGACTGCATTTTTGGGAACCCTAAACTGCTGGGGACGCTAGTATAGATCTGATCGGATCAGATATTGATCCGTTCAGATACTATACCACTAAGGGAGGCGTATGCTGCGTGCGTGGGTGTTAGTGGTACTGGCGCTAATCTGACGCTGCCTGGGGCGACGCATATCACCGCCGGGCGATCAGGGGGCTAAACCTTTATTCGGTAATAAACGGCGGGTGCCCTGACACTATAAAAAATTAACAAACTAACCAGCGTCACCCGTAACACTTATACGGGGATCAGTGGTGAAAGGGTTAACTAGGGGGCAATCAAGGGGTTAAAACATTTATTAGGTAGTATATGGGGGGGCCCTGTCGCTATAAAATGCTGAGGGCGAACCTAAATATTTACCTCCCTAACTAGCGTCACCAGCGACACTAATACAGCGATCAGAAAAATGATCGCTTAGTGACACTGGTGACGGGGGGTGATCAAGGGGTTAAAACTTTATTAGGGGGGGTTAGGGGGGTACCCTACACCTAAAGTGGGCTAACCCTAACTGCCCTAACACAGTAACTGTCACAAACTGACACCATGCAGTAATCAGAAAAAGAAAAAGAAAAAAACTGCTTGGTGTCAGTTTGTGACGGGGGGGGGGGTGATTGGGGGGTGATCGGGGGTGTTTTGTGTGCCTGGCATGTTCTACTGTGTGTGTAGTGTTTGTGCACTCACATAGATGTCTTCTCTCCTCGGCGCCAGAACGGAAAATACCGAGCCGAGGAGAGATGACATCATTTCCCGATCGCTGCCGGCCATGGGAACATTCCTTTGCTGCTGTATGCTAAACAGCAGCAAAGGAATGTTCCCATTGGCCGGCGGCGATCGCGAGGGGGGGGCCACGAACGGATGGCCTCCCCCTCACCTCCGATCGCTGGGGGACAAAAGAGGACCGCCTTGGGCACCGGGGGGGTCTGATTGGACCCCCCACCCGCGGGAGGCAGATCACGTATATGTATTTTGCCTGCCCGTGCTGCCTTGCCGACGTACATCAGCGTGAGGCGGTCCTTAAGTGGTTAAATATATATCATATATCACTATATACTATTTACTATTTTATCTATTTATTTTTTACTATATACTTACTAGAATTATATGAAAGCAACGGATGAGATCAAGGAATGGCCACTAAATAAGAAATATATATAAAAACATTATTTATGAATGATATGTGTGTGTGTATGTATGTATATATATATATAATTAAAAAAGGAAAAAAATATATATATCATAAAGGGAATGACTATTATATTAAAATGAACTGTTGTACATATTCAGACAAAATATTAAAGATAAGGGGTGGGAAGTTTAAGAAATTAAAAAAATTATTTAAAAAAATGATTATATGTAATATAAAATATAATATATAAAAAAATAAAAAATATATATAATATACTATACTATATCATATCCATATACATATTTCAGAATATTTATGTAAATAGGACTAGTTTATGAAAATTTATTTGGACTTTAATGAGATGGAATAAAGTGAAATAATTATATAATTAAATAATCAATCAGTTAATTGATCAATAAAAATCTGTAAAATCTGGGGAAAGAAAGATGGGAAGGGGAGGGGAGGAGAAAGAATGAGGGCTTTGAACGGGGTGGTATTTTCTAAGATTGTATAGTTCAAAATTATATACGCAAATTTATGTTTACATACACATAAAGTGCATGGTGCAGAAACAGAAGAACCACAGGGATCAATTAGATTAGGGATCAGTGGGAATTATAGATATGTATATGGATATGGATTTTTTCCAACAATAAATCTTCTTAGAATTATAATCATCAAAGTCCCTACGTATCTTATGTAGTTTATTTTTGATAAGGCAATCCTCCTGGTACTTGGTATTGAGTTTTAATGTTTTGTACCATGAGGTGGGCAGAGATGTGATATGTGATTTTAAATCATTTATCAACTCTATAAATTTGGACAGCAATGCATTATATTGAATGCCTCTTTGCTTAATAATTATTTCCATCCATTTTTGGGTGCAGAACTCAGAGATGGTGGACCACTCTGAGGCTAAGTCAGCACCCAGAAATGAACAGGTCTTTTGGTTTCTAAGGCCTCTAGGAGAAATTTTATAGTTCAAATAAAGATCCAAGAAGAACTTGTCCCACCATTGTTGATTTATATTATTGATGGTGTCTTCAATTTTGCGAAACTTCGCACACGTATCTATCTATAGGTCAGTCGGGGGACAGATACTGGGAGAAAATAACCATCTGGGAAATATTCGTATAAGTCATCTAATATGGTGTACTTAACAGATTCTACTTTCTGTATAATTTCCATTAGTTACTAGACCAGAATATCACTAATACATAACAGTAGTAAGAAAAGATCATAAAGATTGTTAATTACATGAATATTGACATGCTTGGGAAGAAGGGGAAAAAACAAAAACCAGGAACAATGGTTAGCATGAATCCAATGGCTGCACATATAGATGTACTTCTTATAGGAAACAGACAAAAACAGTGAGTTAATATGGCGCGCTCTGGATGTAGCTGTATACATATAACTGAAAACAGAGGAAGGGAGGAAAAAGGAAAACTTAGTGGTAAATATTAATGTTTCATATTTGCACTTCAATAGTTGTCACCACCCACGATGGGTTAAAAATATCCCAAAAGGCCAATTTTGACGCCTTAAGCATAATTGTACGCGTTTACAGGACTATGAAACTCACGGCCAAATATTAAAAACCAAATTTAAGGACAAGGGTTATCCAGATCACATTGTCGAGGAGGCCTTTCAATATTATCTTCATGAAAACGTGAGGGGCGTGAGAGAAACCAATACTGAGGACACTAATCAACCTGTTAGATTTGTCACACAATTTCACAACAGATTTAAGAAAATGGGAAAAAAATCTTTACTAAGCATTGGCCCATCTTGTGTAAAGATATGCATTTAAAATTTACCTTAAGTGATAGACCACTAGTGACTTACAGACGGGCCAAGAATAATAAAGCCCAAATGGCACCCAGTAAAATTAAATCATCACGTCCCATAGCTAGTGCTCCCCTTACCTTCCTTAACATCAAAGGCATGTATCAGTGCAGGAAGCCCTTATGCTGTACATGTGCTCATGTCACCCATAGGCAAAAAGACTTCCATCATAAAGGAAGACAGTATATAATTCCCGATTTTTTTCAGTTGTGGTTCTGAATACATAGTGTATTGCCTCACATGCACTTGCTGCCTACTTTATGTAGGCCGCACTATACATACACTCCGTAAACGGTTTGGAGAGCATCCCAACTTTGTAGAGAAGGGCATTGATAAGCACAGTGTACCTAGACATTTTAAAGAATGTCATGAGCAAACATCTTCAGGATTACACGTCTGGGTAATAATCTATCCCCCACACCTTTCCAACCGCTGAACGTTACAAGCGGTTGTGCAAAAGAGAATTTTTGGATTTTCACATTAGACACTTTATCGCCAGGAAGCCTTAACGAGGGCATCGAATTCAACATCCTGCTGTGACTCTAAACATATGCTCATCTGTAATTTTAATCTTTATTTTTAGATATGTGTGTATATATGCTTATAATCTATGTAATTTATGTATCCTGGTTATATGTGTATACATATCTATAATTCCCACTGATCTCTAATCTAATTAACCCCTGTGGTTCTTCTGTTTCTGCACCATGCACTTTATGTGTATGTAAACATAAATTTGCGTATATAATTTTGATCTATACAATCTTAGAAAATACCACCCCGTTCAAAGCCCTCATTCATTCTTCTCCCCTTCCCCTTTTTCTTTGCCCAGATTTTACCTATTGATTAATTGACTGATCGATTAATGATTTAATTATATAATTATTTCCATCTCATTATAGTCCAAACAAATTTTCATAAACTAGTCCTATTTACATAAATATTCTGAAATATTGATAGTATATTATATATATTTTTTATATATTATATTTTATATTACATATTTTATATAAAATATTTTTCTTTTTTAATAATTTTTTCATTTCTTAAACCCCCCCCCTTATCTTTAATATTTTGTCTGAGTATGTCAACAGTTCATTTTAATATAATAGGCATTCCCTTTATTCCCTCGCCTTATGAGTTCCCTTAATCAAGATGGCCACCAGCAGAGCTTGATGGAGCATGCATGCTCCGAACGCGAAGTTCCGCCCGCTGACCCCGTTCCTGGATGTGACGACATCGCGGAGCATCCACGGATCTGCGTCCCAGCCACCCGAAAGCCACCAGGACACAAGATCCCCTTCACCGGCCCGTGAGACCCACACTATTCAGGAACATGCAGATGAACTTGTGTATTGCCAAAAATGCTGGAATATATCTGCTCTCATTTGAGTGTTTCCATTTGTAATAAATTCATTGTAAAACATGCTGCACTTAGAGGGCACATCCTTCTTTCTACCAAATCTCAATCCAACTCTGGTGAGACACTTGGAAGTGCACAGTGGATTTGCCTTTAGCAAATAATCCCCTATATACTGTATATGTATTGAGAGAGTGATTTGTTCCAAAAAAAAATCAAACAATCTAATAGCTAAACAATCATCTCCAGCTGGTCACTGACATATGCCTACAGCCCTGTAAAAATCAAATTTGACACCCTGGCTTCATCTCCGTTATAGGCAAGCATGGTTGTATTGAAGATACCTTTACTCAAGGAGGGGAATAGTGGTAAAGGAGTATTAGGCCCAGGGCTGTGTTTAACGCAGGGCAAAGGGGCATTTGCCCAGGGCCCTGTCATTGTTGGGGGGGGGGGTGCGCTGCCCGCCAGAATTTAGCTACCTCCGGTGCAGGTTGTATGCTGGCTGCTTGCTTACTGTCACTTGTAAATACAGAAACGCTCCTCTCCCGGCGGCCGCTCAGATCCCTTGGGTATACACCGATCTCTGAGAGCAGAGGAGGAAGGGGACGTGGCATTTCCATACTGGAAGCTGCTTCTGAAACCCGCATGGACATTGGACATGCTGTGAGTAGAATTTGTGACAGAGGAAAACTGTGTACTGGAATTGGGGGTGGGGTGGGAGGAGACCCTTGTACTTGGGGGGGGGTGGAGCTCTGTACTGGAATATGGGGGTGTTAGGAGAGTGGAACTCTGTACTGGAATGGAGGGGGGGGAGAAGAGCCTTGCACTCTGCATGTAGTGCAACCCTGCACTCTGTATGTAGCACACCCCCCAATGTTAGTGCAGTTTGGCCACACCCACAATTTGATGCAGAGGTAATGATGTACAGTAACCTCTAGCAACCAATCTGTGAACAATAATGATTTACAGTAATCTCTAGAAACCAATCATTGAGCAGTAATGATGTTCTGTAACCTCTAGCAAACAATTGGTGAGTGGTAAGGATATGCAGTAGCCTCTAGCAACCAATTAATGTGCAGTAACCAATCAGCAAGCAGAAATGATGTGCTATATCCACTGGCATCACTAGGGTTGGTGTCACCCGGTGTGGTAAAACATGCTTCCCCCTCCACCAACTATAGTCGCCCCTCAGTACAGATCCCCCCTCAGGACAAACCACCCCCTTCCTCCACCAGTACAGACCCCCCTCAGGACAAACCACCCCCCTCCTGCATCAGTACAGAATGGCATTAACCACCCCCCCTCATCAGTGCAGACCCCTCTCAGGATAACCCCCCTCAGGATAACACCTCCTCCTCCATTAGTGCAGATCCCCCTTCAGGATAACCCCCCTCCCCCATTAGTGCAGACCCCCCCCCTCTGGATAACCCCCCTTCCCCCATCAGTGCAGACCCCCCTTAGGATAAATAAACCCCCCTCCATCAGTGCAGAACCCCCTCAGGATAACCCCCCCATGCACCTGGGCGGCGGGTGGAGGAGGATTCAGTGTGCAGCCGTCCGGAGAGTTGCTTGCTCAGACTGTCACTCTCTGGGCAGCGGGCTTGTATAGTGAAAGGAGGCATCCGCAGCAGGAGTGAGAGTGGGGAGTCTCAATCAGGGCTAACGTGGCGCCGGCATGTTTCAGTTGAAGAGCCCTGCCTCTGGAACTCAGGAGCCTCCGCTGCCCTTGGGATGGTGTCACCCGGGTGTGGGCCACACACCCCCCCCAGTGACGCCACTTTCTGTAACCTCTAGCAACCAGTCAGTGAGCGGTAATGATATACTGTAACCTCTGGCAACCAATCACTGCCTGATCTGCTATAGTAAACTATAAGTCTAACTGCTAATTACTGTATGTCTCAGAGTGGGGTCCAAAAAAAAATGTTTGCCCGGGGTCCAATCAATATTAAAGACGGCCCAGATTAGGCCCCTTTCACACGGGCACCTCCGCCAAGCAGAATCCACTTGCTCAGCGGGGAAGCCCTCTACTGATCCCCGCTGAGCAGGCTGTTGAGAGGTCTGTGTCCGCTCAGATATGCAGAGTTGACACAGAGACAGTTCTGCTGTACTCTATGGGGCATTTAGATGGAAATGGACCTTCTGTCTGTTTCCATCCAATCTGCCGGACGAATTGGGACTAGGACCACCATCCATCTATTTGTGGCGGGTGTCAGTGGACATGTGTCCGCTGACATCCGCCCCTCCATAGAAGAGACTGGAGAGTCTGATCAGGTCCACCTCAAAAACTGACAGGCGGACCTGATTGGAGAGCCCGTGTGAAAGGAGCCTAAGGTTTACTATGCATGGTAGAGGTGACAGTGGGGTTGATTTACTAAAACTGGAGAGTGCAAAATCTGGTGCAGCTGTGCATGGTAGCCAATCAGCTTCTAACTTCAGCTTGTTCAATAAGCTTTGACAATAAAACTTGGGAGCTGTTTGGTTTCTATGCACAGCTGCACCAGATTTTGCACTCTCCAGTTTTAGTAAATCAACCCCAGTGTCCCTTAAAGCACCAGTTCTTTAGCATACACAATATAAATAATATCCTTTTTTGCATGAGTATTTCTTTATCCTACTTGAGATATAATATACACGATTTGTTTGGTTAGATATGGGGAGGGGGGGGACATACCCTTTAGAGAGATGGAAAAGACAACTAAAGTTGTTCTTATCAAAGTTCATATAAGTGATTTATAGGATAAGTCCTTTACACTGTATATTTCAATAGGTTACTTTTAGGTGAAATGGATATTGCAAACTACAAAGCAGAACGTGTATGTATAAAATGTGACTATCTGTGCCAAACTAGTAACTAAGTTACGACTTATTTCACAAACCACATAAGTAGGTGGAAATTATAGAGCTTGAACCAAGAATAAATAGGTAACAGCTGATATATTGATAACTCCTTCCAGGCTGCTGTGTAAAAGGGTGGGGGGAAATTCCATAGGCACAGTGCTCACTTTTTTATGCTTGTTCTGTTCATTTTCCAACACATAGTCTCTTTCCATGAGCAGTTTTCGTAGCATAAGTATAACCAGACACCCTGAGCCTACCTCATAGCAGCCATGGTTTCTACAGTATACACTGATGATGGCCAACTAGCCTGAAACAGATGTATGCAGTATGGAATAAAGGACTCTAATTAGGCGGTGTCTCTGTTGTGTACAGTTGGCCCAGGGTCATAAAGGAATAGCTCTATCCACTTTCCTACAATGAACCCCTTATTTCTTTGGATTCCTGATGGAGGTGAGACCTCTGTTTTAAGTAGGCTCCACTGTGCTTTGTTTAACATAACACTCTTGAAGACTATAGAGTTCCTCCAGAAGTTGCTTAAGGATTTTTAAGCTCCCATTTGATGGTGTGTGCATTTTTTCCAGGGCCAACGTCACTTGGCAGATCCAGGTGCAGGACACCAATGATATTTTTTTTTGCTGTTTGTAGGGGTGGCATTCTTCGCACAGGCCACCAATGTAAGCATTTGTCCCACTGACCCTCAATAAATTGGTTCAGAGACCTAGAAGTTTTTTCAAGGGTTCTTCTGGGTAAAATAGGTTGAAAAAGGCTGTTATGGGCCGAAGAGCTTCCTGTGTTTGGGTGATCAGTCATTAGTGACCTCTCCAGTTTAAACATAAACAAAGACACCACTAAATAATGAGTACTTTACATTGTGGACAATGAAAAGTACATCACATAAACATTATCAAAACTTAAAGTACACACATCACATCATACACTGCATACTGATATGGTAACATTTTATAAGAAATGCTTATTAAATATTTTAAAGAACCTGACCACCAAATGATGACATTTCAGGTTTGTATGGGTAACAGAGGCTATCGGCGAGTCTATCAACTAAAGTGGTATTAAATCCTGGTGTTCCTGCCATTAAGTCTGGTTTTCAAAAGAACATATTGTCCTGCAGATGTAGCATTTGGAGGGTTGAGAACAACCATTTACCACTGATAGGGGTGCTTACACTGATCAGCTTTTATTTATGTAAAACCTTTGTCCTAAAAGGAACAAAACTGTTACTGTAACTGCTTAAAAAGTTTTAGCTGGAGTCTGTCTTCCATTAGTCAGTATATCTAAATTTGCTAGCGCATCTAAAATGACCTCTCCCAGATTGACAATGCATATGTCCGAAAGTGTCTCTGTTGCTCCTTCACCTGGAGTATAGGAGGTGTGAGATCCCTGTCTTTGAGTAAATAGTAAGAAGTGGGAAAGGCCAGGATGTTCAATGGGGAGATCTTCTCACTGGAGCCAGTGGATAATTCATACATCAGCCACCAAAAGTGGAAATGTTACTTTTGGGTGCACTTATAAATCCTGTGGTTTTTCATTATTTTGAAAACTGATTTTTTTTTTTTTTTAGGATTCCAAGTTACAAATAGAAAACTGAAAGATATCTAGAATTTAAAGTTGCTAAATTATACAGATGGGATGTATATATAATAAAACTTGGCATCATCTCCTGTGTGTAGGAGCAGTGCAGGGAAGATCAGGCCTGAGAACAAGGTGGAATGTGTGCTTGTCATAAGCCATCTTTTATAAAAACATAGAAGAATGAAACCAGTAGTTGGCTTTTGGCCGCTTCCTACAGAAACCAATCAGATTTCATTTTATAACATGTACTAGAACATTACATTTGACTCTTGACTGGTGGGTGTAAAGCAACACAAACAATTTATCTCAGACATGTTGAAATAGTAGGCCCTCTCAGTCATTTCCACTAAGGATGGGCTCACGGCACATGTGCGGCGTGGCCCGCAGCAAGGGGTCCGGTGCGTCCCCATTCACCATTTCAGGTCCCAATTAGGACCGAATTTTTGGCTGAATTCAGACATGAAACGGAGCCAAAGACGCACAGGACTCTTCTGCAATGCGCTCTGAGGCCGCCCCGGAGATGTGTGAACTGGCTCCATTGAGAGCCGGTCACATTCTCCTGTCATGCGATTTGGAAGCAGAGAAACCCACATCCAATTTGCAATAGTGTGAACCCAGCCTAACTGTTTTATAAATGATTCAACCGGTAATTAAATAGATAATTCTTAAAGTGGTTGTAAACCCTGTTATACCACTTGTACCTATAGACTGGAAAAAACGGGAGGGAGGGGGAATGATTTTCCCCAGGGACTTTTAAGGTGCTGTCAAAAACTATAGTCAAAAAGTTCAAAAAATCTGTACACTCATATTAAGTAAAATTATTATTTATTAAATCAAGATTAAAATATCTGTGCCTCACATAGAAAATGAGACATGATTATAAAACACTTTGACATAGACAATTTCACCCAAAATACATTCACATTGAGCAATGCACCATAAAGCAACTACTTAGAGAAGCCATGACAATCTGCCGCTCGACATGTTTCGCTCTAAAACGAGCTTCTTCAGGAGTTTGTAGGCAATGATTGTGGTGAGCTCTGGATGATAGGAAAATAAACAATAATCAATACACGATTTCAACATATATAGAGTACACCTCATGAAATAGGGTTTAATTTAACAAGATAGAGGTTAGTACAGAATATTAAGATACTGTATATAAATTCAACAGTTTTGCCAAATATCTGTTACAAAGTTTAAGTGTTACAAAATTTAAGTTTGCACATCTTACCAGGCTGTAGTGCATCAATGTAGAATAGGTACTTCAACAGAATTAAATCAATATCGAAACGGTACGCTCTCATACAAAAAGGGACAGCGCTGCCATGCTGTGACCACAGAGGAATACAAAGTTTTAAAACGGCCCTTTAAAAAGCAGATTATATTAGAGAAATTAGAACAAGGGGATCGCATCCCATTTATTTCTTTCCTGTTTGGTCTAGAGGAGTGTATTACCTTCAGTAGAACCAATCATGGATCCATGCCTTAAACCAGAAGGTCTCTCAGCAGATGCATGTTAAATAGGTAGGGATAACACCATGGTCTGGTAGACTAGTCAGTGGTGATCACACAATGGGGTAAAGTGGAGGGAACGATCAGCATCAACACTGCTTTCTAAATGAAAGATGGAGTACAATAAAAAGGGCCATTAGAATTCAAAAGGTGCAGCCCAGTTTGTACTGCGGCTGCAGAAAAAGAACTTACTTGGAAATCGATAATCCGGCAGAAAGGCTTGAGGGAGCTTCACGCTGCCTCTGTGGGGCGACGCCGGTAGCAGAACTGTAGGCGGTACACAGCCGCCTTTATATACCCCCATCGCGGCGGCGTCTGGCCTCGCCGCCGGGATGCGGACGCTCGTTAGGAGCCGGCTACGTCAAGACGGGGAAAGACGTAGCGGCGTCATACTGACGTCAGCTACGTTTTCTGGGGCTTAGTGCGCATGTCAAAGCCTGTAAAGGCGTCACCGGCGCCAAAGGCGCCATCTTGACTAAGGGAAAGAAAGAGGTAAAAAAAGTGATGGTTTGTAGCATTATGCTTACCTTTAAGTGTTCTTACTATATTAACAATATGTTCCCCTGGATTTGTTAAATAGAGGCTCATACGCCTTATGATAGAGTATCAAAAACCCCCACCATGGTATAGCCGGACCCAGTTTAAAGGGCCACCATCAAGGAGGCGATTGGTTCAGCCTCCACTAATGGGTGCCCCGGGCGTCCGTGTGGTCTTGATTGGCAGAGACAGTCCCAGTATGAGAGTGTTCATAACCGTACGATTAATACCTAGTATCAAAAATGATGAAAACACCCTTCCTAGGTGTAGGTTTGCAACCACAGCCTGCAAGGTGCATATAACAACAGCTAAGTAGAATTTCAATGACATCAAATGTAAAATATACAAAACGTGGTCACATTACAACTATTTCTATTCATTTTATGGCTCATAACTACCTATGATGCCAAATCTATTCAGAATTTCACAATACTGAACATAACAAATGACCTGGGAGGAGAGAAAAAAGCAGAGAAGAAAAAAACAAAGAAAAAGAAAAATCAGGGAAAGGCAAGAAAGGCATACAAAAGGAACCGGGCCAACCCCACAGACAGAAGCCAAGGATGTTTCCGCTTTTAGAGAAATGGCTTAAAACTGAACGCATCGTTCATGCCTGGATGCTGAAGCGCCGATAACTTATGTATCCAGCGTGCTTCCTTTTGAAGGAGGAGCTTATCATAGTCACCCCCTCTGTCCCCAGGGGGGATATGTTCCAAGGCAAAAAAATGTAGGCAATCAGCATCAAAGCCATGCTGCAAACCAACATGGCGGCTGATAGGGGTCTCCATCCTTTTTTTTCTGTATCAGGGAGACATGATCCCTAATTCGACAGAAGAAGGGTCTCTTTGTCTTCCCGATATAGAACATCTTACACTCACACAGCATAATATATACTATACCAATAGATTGGCACGTTGCCGCAAATCTTGGTTTAAATAAATGTCCATTGGGCAATAAAAGGCTTCGGGTCGCCAGGATATACCTACAGTAAGAGCAGTGATGGCAAGGTCTACTACCCCTGTCCGCCTCTTTAATTTTAGCAATGTGGCTTTCATAATGGCTATGTACCAACGAGTCCCTCAGAGATCGACTTCGTCTGAAAGTGATCTCGGGATATGGATTTAAATGTTTGGCCACTTTTTCGTCTCCCATTAGTAGATACCAGTACTTTTTCAGGATGTCGCGGGTTTGTTTGTGTTGACTCGAGTAGGTAGTGATGAGTCTGACTCCAGGGTTCGCCTTTTTAGTTTTCGTATTATGCAAAAGAGAGACTCTATTTTGATTTTTAGCTCTAAGGTATGCTTTTTTGAGGCATTTTTTACTGTATCCTCGATGAAGAAAACGTGAGCGTAGACATTTAGCTTCCTTCTCAAAGTCAGACTCATTACTACAATTGCGTTTTGCTCGCAAGTATTGCCCGTAGGGTACGCTAGTGATCAGGGGGACTGGATGGGAGCTGGTGGCATGCAGCAGGGAATTTCCTGCAGAGGGTTTCCGGTATAGAGTTGTGCTGATGCTGCCATCCGATTTAACTATGATTTGAGTATCCAGAAAAGTCAGACTAGATTGACTAAATTCAACCGTGAACTTAAGGTTGAACCTATTGATTTTTAAACCTTCCAAGAAGGACAAAAGGAGATCTTTGGGGCCCACCCATATGAAAAAGATGTCATCAATAAATCTCCTCCATAGGGGGATTTGTTCCATATATTGCTGCATATCGTCTCTGGAAAATAATTCCCGTTCCCAACCCCCCAGATACAGGTTGGCATAGGAGGGGGCGCATTTGGTCCCCATAGCCACCCCCTGTATCTGGAGGTAATGGGATCCCCCAAATAGGAAGATGTTATTGGAAAGGATAAACAACAATAGATTCAAAATGAATCCATTGTATTGAGAGGATATTTCATGATTTTGAAAAAGAAAATCCTTAACAGTCTCAACCCCCTGCTTGTGGGGAATGGAGTTATATAGGGCCTCCACGTCGAGGGCTACCAACCACGCGCCCCCGGGGAGGGAAACCCCATCGAGGGCGCGTAGCAGGTCGTTGGTGTCCTGGAGATAGGACACCAAACCCTCGACGTGGGGCCTAAGAAAATCGTCAATGAGTTGGCTTGCTGTCTCAGTGAGGCTGCCATTACCCGAAACAATCGGGCGGCCCGGGGGTGAGGTCTGACTTTTATGGATTTTCGGAAGAGCATATAATGTGGGTATTCGCGGAGATGTAACATTTAGGAATTCCCAGGTAGACTTGTTAATGAGACCACTGCGATAGGCTGAACCAATAAGATATTGGTAACGGTTGATAGTTAGGGAGACATGGGTTGGTGATACTTTGCGGTACCATTCATGGTTTTGGACAATGGCCAGCACCATTGATTCGTATTGGCCCTTGTCCATCACCACTAGGTTGCCGCCCTTGTCCGCAGGCTTAATTATAATATTTTGGTTTGATTGCAAAGATCTTAAGGCCTCGGCCTGGAGAGGGGTCAGATTGGTTTCGGAAGTATTCCTCCATTTAGTTCCCATAATCTCCTTGGTAACTTGGTTGGTAAACGCCCATACATTGGGATTACCTTGCAGAGCAGGGAATTTCGAGGATTTGGGTTTGTAATTGCGAGGTGTAGCAGTAGTCAAAGAGTGAGGTTGGACCAATGGGGGTGGGGGAGGGGGCGGGGGGTCAGCAGCCGTTTCAAGGGCAAGGGCCTCAAGCAGGTCTGTCTCATTGACCCCCCCCTCCTCCCACAGCTCCATTAGGTCCTCCATGGCCTTAATATCATTAATGGACATGTCCTTCCACAGAGGGTTATTCAGAGAAGAACTCTGGATAGAAGGAGGTGGCCTGTCGTAAAGGATTTTAAACATAAGTTTTCTCGAAAATAGGTTGAGGTCTTTTATCAATTCGAAAGGGTCTACCCTTCGCGTGGGGCAGAAGGTAAGACCCAATTTTAACACAGAAATTTGTTCTGCCGAAAGCGGACAGGAAGAAATGTTAATCACCTCGAGTTGAGTTTCTGGGGTTTGGGATTCCCCAGGTCTGAACTCATGGTTCTTTTGGGATCCGACATCATCTGAGTGAAAATCCTGCTGTGAAGAAGAGTTAACATTACTTACCGAGGTGCTCGGACCCGTAGTGAGTGCGCAAGTGGTTGTGCAAGTATTGGGGAGAGATTCAAGGTGTGTCGGTGCGCTAGTGAGTGAGCTTTTGTTTGTACCCGCTCGAGTGACCATAGGTGTCTTGGGATTAGGGGTGCGTCTGGAACTGCCGGCAGATGCATTTTCTCTTGAGTGTTTGGAATTCAGTGAATCCTGAGTTCTAGTGAGACGTGTAAATTCTTGTGCCTGTAGTGAAGAAATAGAAGAGGCGGATGAGTCAGAATCACTGGGTTCACTATTCGCCTGTTTCGTTTGACGTGTTTGATTATTGCGTTTTTTTCTTTTATAGTTATTTTGTGACCAATTATATGCTTGTTTGTTATCATAGGCTAATTTGTCTCTGATATATTTTTTTTCCTTTGTTTTTAAGATTTCTGTTACATAGATTTCCAAATTCGTTTTGAGTTCATTTTCACGTGTGGGAAAAAGACCATCTGTAGTGATGGCTGAGTTATCCTGGTATAACTTCTCAATTTCCTTATCCACCAAGGACAATTCAGTCGTATAGTATTTGCATAGGAGTTCCATCATTATTTTGGAGCAGCTCTGCAAATTCTCCTCCCACTCAAGTTTGAAGTCTAGCTCCAATTGGGTGATGGTGGGGAAGATCTGAATTCTCAGACCCCAGGGAGAGATGTTCTCTTCAGTGTATTTTAGAAAATACCATCTATTCCAAAATAGTCTTGATTTCTTCTCGAGCATGCGTTGCAGTCTCGAGAAGAAACGTTCCATAGAAAGGCCTCCATTGGAGGTATTTTGTGATTTATGAATATGGTCCATCAGGCCATCAAATGCATTTCCACAATAGTTAGCCATCATTTAAAGTTAGTAGATCTCAAAAGTCAGCCCCCAATGAGGCAAACAGAGGAAAAAACAATACAATACCAAAACCAAACCCACAGACTAACCACTGCCTACCACATAAATATTGTAGTGTGTACCAACTAGGGAAACATAAAGGTAAAGAAAAATAAAAGAAAAAGAGAAGAAAAAAAAAAAAAAAGGGAGAGTTTGTCATTGAGGAGAATTTCCACCGAGTATCTGTTGCTAAGCAAAATCCAAAAAATTGTATGGTCCAGTGACTATATTTGTCCCAAAAAGGATGAAGGGTGGGTAACACCCTAATTGCAATATTAGAATTTGGGAAGGACAAAGATAGTCAACTGAAAGCACCACATCCCATGATTAAAGACTGGAAAAAACGGGAGGGAGGGGGAATGATTTTCCCCAGGGACTTTTAAGGTGCTGTCAAAAACTATAGTCAAAAAGTTCAAAAAATCTGTACACTCATATTAAGTAAAATTATTATTTATTAAATCAAGATTAAAATATCTGTGCCTCACATAGAAAATGAGACATGATTATAAAACACTTTGACATAGACAATTTCACCCAAAATACATTCACATTGAGCAATGCACCATAAAGCAACTACTTAGAGAAGCCATGACAATCTGCCGCTCGACATGTTTCGCTCTAAAACGAGCTTCTTCAGGAGTTTGTAGGCAATGATTGTGGTGAGCTCAGGCTGTAGTGCATCAATGTAGAATAGGTACTTCAACAGAATTAAATCAATATCGAAACGGTACGCTCTCATACAAAAAGGGACAGCGCTGCCATGCTGTGACCACAGAGGAATACAAAGTTTTAAAACGGCCCTTCAGTAGAACCAATCATGGATCCATGCCTTAAACCAGAAGGTCTCTCAGCAGATGCATGTTAAATGGGTAGGGATAACACCATGGTCTGGTAGACTAGTCAGTGGTGATCACACAATGGGGTAAAGTGGAGGGAACGATCAGCATCAACGCTGCTTTTTGGAAATCGATAATCCGGCAGAAAGGCTTGAGGGAGCTTCACGCTGCCTCTGTGGGGCGACGCCGGTAGCAGAACGTTCTGCTACGCGCCCTCGATGGGGTTTCCCTCCCCGGGGGCGCGTGGTTGGTAGCCCTCGACGTGGAGGCCCTATATAACTCCATTCCCCACCAGCAGGGGGTTGAGACTGTTAAGGATTTTCTTTTTCAAAATCATGAAATATCCTCTCAATACAATGGATTAATTTTGAATCTATTGTTGTTTATCCTTTCCAATAACATCTTCCTATTTGGGGGATCCCATTACCTCCAGATACAGGGGGTGGCTATGGGGACCAAATGCGCCCCCTCCTATGCCAACCTGTATCTGGGGGGTTGGGAACGGGAATTATTTTCCAGAGACGATATGCAGCAATATATGGAACAAATCCCCCTATGGAGGAGATTTATTGATGACATCTTTTTCATATGGGTGGGCCCCAAAGATCTCCTTTTGTCCTTCTTGGAAGGTTTAAAAATCAATAGGTTCAACCTTAAGTTCACGGTTGAATTTAGTCAATCTAGTCTGACTTTTCTGGATACTCAAATCATAGTTAAATCGGATGGCAGCATCAGCACAACTCTATACCGGAAACCCTCTGCAGGAAATTCCCTGCTGCATGCCACCAGCTCCCATCCAGTCCCCCTGATCACTAGCGTACCCTACGGGCAATACTTGCGAGCAAAACGCAATTGTAGTGATGAGTCTGACTTTGAGAAGGAAGCTAAATGTCTACGCTCACGTTTTCTTCATCGAGGATACAGTAAAAAATGCCTCAAAAAAGCATACCTTAGAGCTAAAAATCAAAATAGAATCTCTCTTTTGCATAATACGAAAACTAAAAAGGCGAACCCTGGAGTCAGACTCATCACTACCTACTCGAGTCAACACAAACAAACCCGCGACATCCTGAAAAAGTACTGGTATCTACTAATGGGAGACGAAAAAGTGGCCAAACATTTAAATCCATATCCCGAGATCACTTTCAGACGAAGTCGATCTCTGAGGGACTCGTTGGTACATAGCCATTATGAAAGCCACATTGCTAAAATTAAAGAGGCGGACAGGGGTAGTAGACCTTGCCATCACTGCTCTTACTGTAGGTATATCCTGGCGACCCGAAGCCTATTATTGCCCAATGGACATTTATTTAAACCAAGATTTGCGGCAACGTGCCAATCTATTGGTATAGTATATATTATGCTGTGTGAGTGTAAGATGTTCTATATCGGGAAGACAAAGAGACCCTTCTTCTGTCGAATTAGGGATCATGTCTCCCTGATACAGAAAAAAAAGGATGGAGACCCCTATCAGCCGCCATGTTGGTTTGCAGCATGGCTTTGATGCTGATTGCCTACATTTTTTTGCCTTGGAACATATCCCCCCTGGGGACAGAGGGGGTGACTATGATAAGCTCCTCCTTCAAAAGGAAGCACGCTGGATACATAAGTTATCGGCGCTTCAGCATCCAGGCATGAACGATGCGTTCAGTTTTAAACCATTTCTCTAAAAGTATTTGTTAGAGGGCAGGGACAGTTAACCCATTAGCACCACATCCCTGGTAAATAAATACAAAAAAAGAAAGGGGGGTTGGGGTATAAATACCCCTGGGATTTTTAAGGTGCTTTTCAAAATTTTAGGTAAGTCAGTAGAGAAGTATATTAACCTCAAAAAAAGAAAAAAAGTCACTGTATGCAAATTGCCAAACTGACTAATAAATTTCTTGATTTAATATCTTTAATGATTACGAATAATAACAACATCATCTAAAAACATGCACAATCTTGAACAAACATGGTCAGATAGTGACATAATTTAAAATTTGAAACCACTTTGCGATACCAATCTCAACATGTTTCGCTCAATATCTGAGCTTCATCAGGAGTTTTTTGGTACAGGTGTGGCATACTAAAATAAAAAGAAGAAAAGACAAAACAAAAATATATAAATACAATGCTTACAAAACACTTAAAGATATTAATTTATCAGAAAGATCGAATTCAATTAAATTGCTAAAAAAGCATCAACTGGTGTATATACATTTGCATACAGACAATATATATGGGTAAATCTCACATATTACTTACAAGTCTATAATAATAATCATCTGATCAATATAAGTAAAGAAATAGGAATTTATTGTATACTATGTATTCATTCGTTTAAGGTCCACAAAAGGAAGAAACACCCATGTGGATCTAGGAACAGTAAACACAACATGAAGGAAAAAGATGAAAGAAGTAGGGGTTTGCTTACCACAGCCAAAACAGATTCAAAGGTGAATAGTAGATACACAAGTAGTGAACGTATTATACAGTGCCGTGGCTCAAATGCCAATCAAAAGGATGCGTCTCACCCGTCTAAGGCCTCCCAAACCGTTTTTTTGGTCCACAGAGAGGCCCAAGTGTAGAATAACTGAAATGGAATATTACAGAAGAGTAATGAAATATTTCTGAGCACATGGACTAGTGTGAGACGCATCCTTTTGATTGGCATTTGAGCCACGGCACTGTATAATACGTTCACTACTTGTGTATCTACTATTCACCTTTGAATCTGTTTTGGCTGTGGTAAGCAAACCCCTACTTCTTTCATCTTTTTCCTTCATGTTGTGTCCACAAAAGGGTGTTTCTTCCTTTTGTGGACCTTAAACGAATGAATACATAGTATACAATAAATTCCTATTTCTTTACTTATATTGATCAGATGATTATTATTATAGACTTGTAAGTAATATGTGAGATTTACCCATATATATTGTCTGTATGCAAATGTATATACACCAGTTGATGCTTTTTTAGCAATTTAATTGAATTCGATCTTTCTGATAAATTAATATCTTTAAGTGTTTTGTAAGCATTGTATTTATATATTTTTGTTTTGTCTTTTCTTCTTTTTATTTTAGTATGCCACACCTGTACCAAAAAACTCCTGATGAAGCTCAGATATTGAGCGAAACATGTTGAGATTGGTATCGCAAAGTGGTTTCAAATTTTAAATTATGTCACTATCTGACCATGTTTGTTCAAGATTGTGCATGTTTTTAGATGATGTTGTTATTATTCGTAATCATTAAAGATATTAAATCAAGAAATTTATTAGTCAGTTTGGCAATTTGCATACAGTGACTTTTTTTCTTTTTTTGAGGTTAATATACTTCTCTACTGACTTACCTAAAATTTTGAAAAGCACCTTAAAAATCCCAGGGGTATTTATACCCCAACCCCCCTTTCTTTTTTTGTATTTATTTACCAGGGATGTGGTGCTAATGGGTTAACTGTCCCTGCCCTCTAACAAATACTTTTAGAGAAATGGTTTAAAACTGAACGCATCGTTCATGCCTGGATGCTGAAGCGCCGATAACTTATGTATCCAGCGTGCTTCCTTTTGAAGGAGGAGCTTATCATAGTCACCCCCTCTGTCCCCAGGGGGGATATGTTCCAAGGCAAAAAAATGTAGGCAATCAGCATCAAAGCCATGCTGCAAACCAACATGGCGGCTGATAGGGGTCTCCATCCTTTTTTTTCTGTATCAGGGAGACATGATCCCTAATTCGACAGAAGAAGGGTCTCTTTGTCTTCCCGATATAGAACATCTTACACTCACACAGCATAATATATACTATACCAATAGATTGGCACGTTGCCGCAAATCTTGGTTTAAATAAATGTCCATTGGGCAATAATAGGCTTCGGGTCGCCAGGATATACCTACAGTAAGAGCAGTGATGGCAAGGTCTACTACCCCTGTCCGCCTCTTTAATTTTAGCAATGTGGCTTTCATAATGGCTATGTACCAACGAGTCCCTCAGAGATCGACTTCGTCTGAAAGTGATCTCGGGATATGGATTTAAATGTTTGGCCACTTTTTCGTCTCCCATTAGTAGATACCAGTACTTTTTCAGGATGTCGCGGGTTTGTTTGTGTTGACTCGAGTAGGTAGTGATGAGTCTGACTCCAGGGTTCGCCTTTTTAGTTTTCGTATTATGCAAAAGAGAGACTCTATTTTGATTTTTAGCTCTAAGGTATGCTTTTTTGAGGCATTTTTTACTGTATCCTCGATGAAGAAAACGTGAGCGTAGACATTTAGCTTCCTTCTCAAAGTCAGACTCATCACTACAATTGCGTTTTGCTCGCAAGTATTGCCCGTAGGGTACGCTAGTGATCAGGGGGACTGGATGGGAGCTGGTGGCATGCAGCAGGGAATTTCCTGCAGAGGGTTTCCGGTATAGAGTTGTGCTGATGCTGCCATCCGATTTAACTATGATTTGAGTATCCAGAAAAGTTAATATACTTCTCTACTGACTTACCTAAAATTTTGAAAAGCACCTTAAAAATCCCAGGGGTATTTATACCCCAACCCCCCTTTCTTTTTTTGTATCCATTTCTCTAAAAGCGGAAACATCCTTGGCTTCTGTCTGTGGGGTTGGCCCGGTTCCTTTTGTATGCCTTTCTTGCCTTTCCCTGATTTTTCTTTTTCTTTGGTTTTTTCTTCTCTGCTTTTTTCTCTCCTCCCAGGTCATTTGTTATGTTCAGTATTGTGAAATTCTGAATAGATTTGGCATCATAGGTAGTTATGAGCCATAAAATGAATAGAAATAGTTGTAATGTGACCACATGTTTTGTATATTTTACATTTGATGTCATTGAAATTCTACTTAGCTGTTGTTATATGCACCTTGCAGGCTGTGGTTGCAAACCTACACCTAGGAAGGGTGTTTTCATCATTTTTGATACTAGGTATTAATCGTACGGTTATGAACACTCTCATACTGGGACTGTCTCTGCCAATCAAGACCACACGGACGCCCGGGGCACCCATTAGTGGAGGCTGAACCAATCGCCTCCTTGATGGTGGCCCTTTAAACTGGGTCCGGCTATACCATGGTGGGGGTTTTTGATACTCTATCATAAGGCGTATGAGCCTCTATTTAACAAATCCAGGGGAACATATTGTTAATATAGTAAGAACACTTAAAGGTAAGCATAATGCTACAAACCATCACTTTTTTTACCTCTTTCTTTCCCTTAGTCAAGATGGCGCCTTTGGCGCCGGTGACGCCTTTACAGGCTTTGACATGCGCACTAAGCCCCAGAAAACGTAGCTGACGTCAGTATGACGCCGCTACGTCTTTCCCCGTCTTGACGTAGCCGGCTCCTAACGAGCGTCTGCATCCCGGCGGCGAGGCCAGACGCCGCCGCGATGGGGGTATATAAAGGCGGCTGTGTACCGCCTACAGTTCTGCTACCGGCGTCGCCCCACAGAGGCAGCGTGAAGCTCCCTCAAGCCTTTCTGCCGGATTATCGATTTCCAAGTAAGTTCTTTTTCTGCAGCCACAGTACAAACTGGGCTGCACCTTTTGAATTCTAATGGCCCTTTTTATTGTACTCCATCTTTCATTTAGAAAGCAGTGTTGATGCTGATCGTTCCCTCCACTTTACCCCATTGTGTGATCACCACTGACTAGTCTACCAGACCATGGTGTTATCCCTACCTATTTAACATGCATCTGCTGAGAGACCTTCTGGTTTAAGGCATGGATCCATGATTGGTTCTACTGAAGGTAATACACTCCTCTAGACCAAACAGGAAAGAAATAAATGGGATGCGATCCCCTTGTTCTAATTTCTCTAATATAATCTGCTTTTTAAAGGGCCGTTTTAAAACTTTGTATTCCTCTGTGGTCACAGCATGGCAGCGCTGTCCCTTTTTGTATGAGAGCGTACCGTTTCGATATTGATTTAATTCTGTTGAAGTACCTATTCTACATTGATGCACTACAGCCTGGTAAGATGTGCAAACTTAAATTTTGTAACACTTAAACTTTGTAACAGATATTTGGCAAAACTGTTGAATTTATATACAGTATCTTAATATTCTGTACTAACCTCTATCTTGTTAAATTAAACCCTATTTCATGAGGTGTACTCTATATATGTTGAAATCGTGTATTGATTATTGTTTATTTTCCTATCATCCAGAGCTCACCACAATCATTGCCTACAAACTCCTGAAGAAGCTCGTTTTAGAGCGAAACATGTCGAGCGGCAGATTGTCATGGCTTCTCTAAGTAGTTGCTTTATGGTGCATTGCTCAATGTGAATGTATTTTGGGTGAAATTGTCTATGTCAAAGTGTTTTATAATCATGTCTCATTTTCTATGTGAGGCACAGATATTTTAATCTTGATTTAATAAATAATAATTTTACTTAATATGAGTGTACAGATTTTTTGAACTTTTTGACTATAGTTTTTGACAGCACCTTAAAAGTCCCTGGGGAAAATCATTCCCCCTCCCTCCCGTTTTTTCCAGTCTTTAATCATGGGATGTGGTGCTTTCAGTTGACTATCTTTGTCCTTCCCAAATCCCCACTTGTACCTATAGGTAAGCCTATAATAAGGCTTACCTGTAGGTACTGCAAATATCTCCTAAACCTGCACAGTTTAGGAGATATTTACCATATACTCTTGTGCCGACGTCATCGTGCCGTGACTGGCGGCTTTTAAAAGAAATCAGCATAAGGCCTCATGCACACTGGATGTTTTTACAGCTGCTGTTTTTGGCTTCAGGTGTTTTTGTCTTCAGCCAATAAACTCCCCAGCATGTTATCCTTTGTGTCCATGCACACATAGGCTGTTATCAGAGTTTTTTGGCAGGGGCATTTTCTGGCTAAAAAAAACAAAAACCCAGAACTAGTTTGTTTGAGGAGTTTTTCAGCTGTAAAAATGGTCTAATTCTAAAAAAACGCGGCTTTTAGGCTTATCTAGCCATAAGATTTTGTGGGAGTATAGTTTTGCTAAAAAACGCTAATGCAAAAACGTGGCAAAACTCTTGTTTTTAACAAAGTATTCTACAGCTAAAGCTACTGGCATTTTTATAACATCCGGTGTGCATGAGGCCTAAATGCAAAGTGTTCCTTGGGTTGGCGCCAGCTGTCAGTAGAAATCAGAAGTTCTCTGTCCCCCTTCCATACCCCACAGCAGTAATCTTCCAATGCTGTGGGAGTTAATAGCAGCGCTGGACCTGTGACAGGCAGTCATCAAGAGTGCCGACTAAACCTAGCAAACTATTAAAGCAGAGTTCCACCCAAAAATGGAACTTCCGCTTTAAGGGAAAGTGACCCCCTGACATGCCACATTTGGCATGTCATTTTTTTTGGGGGGGGGAGAGCGGATATCCTCTTTTTAGAGGGTTTCAGCTCCCACTTCCTCCCGGCGCACCGCGGGAACCGGAAGGGAGATCACCTCTCCCCCCTCCCTCTCAACAATCATCTGGGACACGTCACAGGTTCCAGATGATTGCCCGGCCAGTCACGCGCAGTGCGTGCCCGCACCCACAGTGATAATGGCGGCACCGCAGAGAGGAGGGGGAGACGAGCGGGGCTTTGATCCCCTGCATTGCTGGACCTGGGACAGGTAAGTGTCCGATTATTAAAAGTCAGCAGCTGCAGTATTTGTAGCTGCTGATTTTTCTTTTTTTTTAAGCGGAACTCCGCTTTAAAGAGAAATTAACGTGGAGTTAGGCTTTAGGTACTGTGGACATAAACTAGCCATGGCACGCAATGCATTTTGTACATACGGAGATCCCTTATGCGCAAATGCAGTTATGGGCAGAATGTGTGCCTCTATGAACTGAATTTCTAACCTTCGGCGCGTGTTTTTGTAACTTACAATACTCAGTAGTGCTAAGTGCACATATACTGATAAATGCATTTTCCTTAAGACATATGCCACAGTGAGCCTAATACAGTGTATAAGAATTCCTATTTAATATATGGCAGATGTGTGTCTATGTTAGGACTCAGTAATTTGTGGCAACAGAAAATGACCATTTCTGTTCGATGTGCTGCCAGCTTGGGGCTAACCAAAGTAGAAATGACTACATGCATATACTGGAACTAAAGGCTGAGGAAATAATGTGTATATTTGCGGGTAAATTAACCCTTAACTTAAATTAACTCCAGGCAACCTACAACTGCCCCACTCTGAGCATTGGTGTCTCTCTCTATGCCAGCTTGGAATTGTTCCTAATTACCACCAGTTTCCTAATCTGCAAACTGTCAGTAAGAATCTGTCACAATCCTAGTGCCAGGTAATAGTAAGAACCTACCTGAATTTGTTGAACGTTTTGTACTGATCCCTCCCTATTGCTTTCCCTCCTCTTCCTTTCCCTTCTCCCCCTTTTTGTTTTTTTTAATTTGTTTGTTTTGTTTTGTTTTTTTCTCTTTTTCTTTTGTTGTTTTGATAAAAATAAAAAATCGCTCTATAAGCAGAGATATTAATATATCTGCAAGCAGGCAGTCCCATTCATTTCTATGAGGATGCAGGGGTGAGTAGCCTAAAAGATGTTACTTAATGAAGAAGCTACTCATCAGTTACCAAAAACGCCTGTTCCATTTATATTGTGAAATCCAAGTCTTGGTACACATTTATGAACACTGCAGCTGATGAACCCAATCTGATATTGACATTCTGGGAAAAAAAGGGAATTATTCGTTTTACTACTGCACATTCAAATCTCTGAAATTCCGCATATTTGTCTTTTCTACACCTGCCATCATGACAAATAGTCAGTGTATGCAGGTAAATGTGGCAAGATTTTCCCGTTTATTTTATATAAATAGCGGATACAAGGGTTTTTTTTCACCTTGACAGTAGAAAATTCATATCTATTTCACAATAAGCTATTCTGCTGCCCTCTAGAGGAATACTTTCAACATTACAAGTGTTATTTGGAACCCGGCTTTCTTGTTTTCTAAAAACAATGAACATTACCAACTTGACTAAATATAGCTTGATTTGGCATTGAGACTGCTTCAAGACTTTACATATTTTACAATGCCAAAAAAAATATACCATGTTTTCACAATACTACTTAAAGCTGAACTTTGGGAATGTTTTTTTTTTGCATAGTTATATTGGTCTAGCTGGGCAGTATGCATGTGCCATACCTGGTCGATCATTGTGGAAGTGGAGAATAGCTGTAGTAGCCTACTAAAGTGATCCTCACAGTCTTCTGTGTCCCATTAAGAATGGCTGCCCTGCTCATAATGAACACAGGGGTCACTCACCTGGCATTGGTGCCATTCAAAGAATGGCATTTATCTCAATGAATGCAAAACGCTATGATTGGGTGAGATGAATAGGCGGGATAGTGACACAATCTCCACCTCATCCAGCGGTTGCATTCATTGACAAAAATACAAGGTGTTTACTTAATAGCCCAGT
This sequence comes from Lithobates septentrionalis, assembly GCA_037952835.1. Lineage (NCBI taxonomy): Eukaryota > Metazoa > Chordata > Amphibia > Anura > Ranidae > Lithobates > Lithobates septentrionalis. The sequence goes on along the minus strand of JBBDGP010000082.1, from coordinate 347,831 downwards.
CAGTGGTGGCTGGTGCTAAACTCTTAGGGGGGGGGGGCAGCAAACAACACCCCCCCAGATCCGCACTCACACCTTCACCACCGCGGCTTCCCCTCCCGGCCAACCCAGTCTTCTTCAGATCCGCCTCCTGCCCTGATTGGCCGGGAGGAGAAGCTGGAAACCAATAGCGAATATTGATTTGCTAGTGTCTCAAGTGGGTGGGTTCTGCTCTCCAAGCCCAAGCTTTTTCAAACTAATTAGAGCCTCAGGCTCTAATCATGTGCTTGAAAAAAAAAAAAAACCTCATAGAAAGCTATGAGTCCAGCGCCCTGCATGCAATCCGGGGGGGGGGGGGGGGGCGACACCCCTTCGCCCCTTATGGATCGGCCTCTGCTGAGCCCAGTGGAACTGGACCCAAAAGACAGTGAGGATCATTGTAGTATCAGTGGTTACTACTGTGATTCTCCACTTCCACAGGGATCAGCTAGGTATGGAATATGCAGGGCTTTTTTCAACCAGAACAGCTGGCCCTGTGCTCAGCACTGACCACTTTCACTTAAAACACAGAAGCCAGCTTTTGTATTTATAAGTAACAGCACGGCTCCACCAGCGGCTTCTACAGATCCCTTCCTACCCCTAAACTCAGAGCTTGAACAAGGGCTACTGCCATGTGCAGTGTGTTCATGGGTGGGAGGGGGGCATTACGTGGTGAGTTGCACCATGAACCTCATCTCTGGCCTGGTGGGTGAGAGGCAGAGCCAATTAAAAATTGTAAGTGAACAATTATGGACATACCAAAGTGGAGAACAATGAACCAGGAAAGAAAAGTAACTAAATATAACTTGAAAAATTAGAAACATGTTATTGGTAAAAAAAATAATATATAGAAAAATAAACACGATAAGGTTGTCATCTCTGTAAACACTGGAAAATATAGAAAGTATCCACTACACAGTTTGGAATATATTATTTTATACCTATTTTTTTCTCAGTGGTTTAGTTCCTCCTGCATACTATAAATGCTTCAATGTTCACATATTGAAAGGAACATTATAATTTGTTTACATACAGTAGAGTAAATACATCCTGGTATACAGCTTTGTTTCATAATTGAGCATGACAGAACTAAAATGGTACATATGGTTTTACCTGTAAAGTACAACAGAGATGTGGGACCTGCCTTTGAGTGTTCTCTAGCACTTTACTACAAGATCTTGTATTACATCCATGTTGTATATTTAAGTGTTCTTGCATAGCAAGACCACTTACTGTTATTAGTGGGAATGCTTTAGCAGTCCCACTATTGTTATTCGATTTTATTTATTAGTGGGAATGCTTTAGCAGTCCCACTATTGTTATTCGATTTTATTAGTGGGAATGCTTTAGCAGTCCCACTATTGTTATTCGATTTTATTTAGTGGGAATGCTTTAGCAGTCCCACTATTGTTATTCGTTTTTTTATTATTTTTCTTATTCCGTACGTTTTTCGGTAATGCGTAACTTCTGCATACTTTCAGCTATTAAAACCATTCAACTATCAAAATGTTCGTCTCTTTTAGCTGAGGTGTGCTCTTTTTCAACTTTTTTTCTACCATTTATACTTTTTAAAATATTAAGCTTTTTATCACTTTTTTTTAACATTGAAGTCAATGGGAGCATGCTTGAAATGCTTAAATTTTTCTTCCGCTCCCAAAAGTTTCAGCTCCTTCATACTTTCACCTAGAGACACCAAACAAACTTTAAAATGTTCACAAAATATTCAGCTATCTGGCTATAGCTTTTCAATTTGATATCTTTTACAGTTTTTGAGAAAAAGCTTTTTGTTTAGAGGTCATTTCAAGAAATTTTAGCCATTAATCAGAGTGTACTGTGTGTGTTTTGTTGCCATGGTTACCAAAGCTTCTGTTATACACAGGGGGGGAGGTGGCTGGAGCATCTCAGCTCTGATTACAGAGCCCGGGGAGGGGACAAAAGCTGAAAAATCAGAACATGATTTCTAAACTGCCTCCACTCCCTCATCTTCAAGCCCACCTACACAAATCTTATATCAAAACGTTCAGCTATCCCTGCTGCCACTAAACATGTCCACGGCTAAGCCATAGTCCTGATAGTTTTCACAATATGACCATTTGTTTGCAACTCACACCGTCCATTGACATTCATTGAAACTACACTCTAGCCCCTTCAAATTTGAAGGGCAATTTCTAAACTGCGACCGTGCCTTCAATTTTAATATTTCAGAGACATACTATGTATCAAAATCTAGGTCTGAGTCTTGTGATTCTCACAATATAAAGATCTTTGCTGTAGGATGTATAGTTTTTAAAATACGGCCATTTGTTTAGAGGTCATTTCAGGAAATTTTAGCCATTAATCAGAGTGTACTGTTAGTGTTTGTTTTGTTGCCATGGTTACCAAAGCTTCTGTTATACACAGGGGGGAGGGGACAGACACACCATGTACTGATTTATAATAGAGGAATATGATGGGGCAGTTTTGATGGGGTAATTCTGATGGGGCAGTTTTGATGGTGGCAATATGATGGGGCAGTTTTGATGGTGGCAATTCTGATGGGGCAGTTTTGATGGTGGCAATATGATGGGACAGTTTTGATGGCAATATGATGGGGGCAATTTTGCTGGGGGCCGTTTTAGCAATTCAGCATTCCCACGCATTTTCCCCAGGAAATGCATTTTCTAGTTAGTGGGAATGCTTTAGCAGTCCCACTATTGTTATTCGTTTTTTTATTAGTGGGAATGCTTTAGCAGTCCCACTATTGTTATTCGTTTTTTTATTATTTTTCTTCTTATTAGTGGGAATGCTTTAGCAGTCCCACTATTGTTATTCGTTTTTTTATTAGTGGGAATGCTTTAGCAGTCCCACTATTGTTATTCGATTTTATTTATTTTTAATTTTATTCCGTACGTTTTTCGGTAATGCGTAACTTCTGCATACTTTCAGCTATTAAAACCATTCAACTATCAAAATGTTCGTCTCTTTTAGCTGAGGTGTGCTCTTTTTCAACTTTTTTTCTACCATTTATACTTTTTAAAATATTAAGCTTTTTATCACTTTTTTTTAACATTGAAGTCAATGGGAGCATGCTTGAAATGCTTAAATTTTTCTTCCGCTCCCAAAAGTTTCAGCTCCTTCATACTTTCACCTAGAGACACCAAACAAACTTTAAAATGTTCACAAAATATTCAGCTATCTGGCTATAGCTTTTCAATTTGATATCTTTTACAGTTTTTGAGAAAAAGCTTTTTGTTTAGAGGTCATTTCAGGAAATTTTAGCCATTAATCAGAGTGTACTGTGTGTGTTTTGTTGCCATGGTTACCAAAGCTTCTGTTATACACAGAGGGGGGAGGTGGCTGGAGCATCTCAGCTTTAATTACAGAGCCCGGGGGGAGGGGAAAAAAAAAATATTTTTGAAAAAAAAATTATTTTTGAAAAAAAAAAATATTTTTGAAAAAAAAAAAATATTTTTGAAAAAAAAAAATATTTTTTGATGGGGCAGTTTTGATGGTGGCAATATGATGGTGCAGTTTTGATGAGGCAATTCTGATGGGGCAGTTTTGATGGTGGCAATATGATGGGACAGTTTTGATGGCAATATGATGGGGGCAATTTTGCTGGGGGCCGTTTTAGCAATTCAGCATTCCCACGCATTTTCCCCAGGAAATGCATTTTCTAGTTAGTGGGACTGCTTTAGCAGTCCCACTATTGTTATTCGTTTTTTTATTATTTTTCTTATTCCGTACGTTTTTCGGTAATGCGTAACTTCTGCATACTTTCAGCTATTAAAACCATTCAACTATCAAAATGTTCGTCTCTTTTAGCTGAGGTGTGCTCTTTTTCAACTTTTTTTCTACCATTTATACTTTTTAAAATATTAAGCTTTTTATCACTTTTTTTAACATTGAAGTCAATGGGAGCATGCTTGAAATCCTTAAATTTTTCTTCCGCTCCCAAAAGTTTCAGCTCCTTCATACTTTCACCTAGAGACACCAAACAAACTTTAAAATGTTCACAAAATATTCAGCTATCTGGCTATAGCTTTTCAATTTGATATCTTTTACAGTTTTTGAGAAAAAGCTTTTTGTTTAGAGGTCATTTCAAGAAATTTTAGCCATTAATCAGAGTGTACTGTGTGTGTTTTGTTGCCATGGTTACCAAGGCTTCTGTTATACACAGGGGGGGAGGTGGCTGGAGCATCTCAGCTCTGATTACAGAGCCCGGGGAGGGGACAAAAGCTGAAAAATCAGAACATGATTTCTAAACTGCCTCCACTCCCTCATTTTCAAGCCCACCTACACAAATCTTATATCAAAACGTTCAGCTATCCCTGCTGCCACTAAACATGTCCACGGCTAAGCCATAGTCCTGATAGTTTTCACAATATGACCATTTGTTTGCAACTCACACCGTCCATTGACATTCATTGAAACTACACTCTAGCCCCTTCAAATTTGAAGGGCAATTTCTAAACTGCGACCGTGCCTTCAATTTTAATATTTCAGAGACATACTATGTATCAAAATCTAGGTCTGAGTCTTGTGATTCTCACAATATAAAGATATTTGCTGTAGGATGTATAGTTTTTAAAATACGGCCATTTGTTTAGAGGTCATTTCAGGAAATTTTAGCCATTAATCAGAGTGTACTGTTAGTGTTTGTTTTGTTGCCATGGTTACCAAAGCTTCTGTTATACACAGGGGGGAGGGGACAGACACACCATGTACTGATTTATAATAGAGGAATATGATGGGGCAGTTTTGATGGGGTAATTCTGATGGGGCAGTTTTGATGGTGGCAATATGATGGGGAAGTTTTGATGGTGGCAATTCTGATGGGGCAGTTTTGATGGTGGCAATATGATGGGACAGTTTTGATGGCAATATGATGGGGGCAATTTTGCTGGGGGCCGTTTTAGCAATTCAGCATTCCCACGCATTTTCCCCAGGAAATGCATTTTCTAGTTATTTTGAATAATTTTAATTTTATTCCGTACGTTTTTCGGTAATGCGTAACTTCTGCATACTTTCAGCTATTAAAACCATTCAACTATCAAAATGTTCGTCTCTTTTAGCTGATGTGTGCTCTTTTTCAACTTTTTTTCTACCATTTATACTTTTTAAAATATTAAGCTTTTTATCACTTTTTTTTAACATTGAAGTCAATGGGAGCATGCTTGAAATCCTTACATTTTTCTTCCGCTCCCAAAAGTTTCAGCTCCTTCATACTTTCACCTAGAGACACCAAACAAACTTTAAAATGTTCACAAAATATTCAGCTATCTGGCTATATCTTTTCAGTTTGATATCTTTTACAGTTTTTGAGAAAAAGCTTTTTGTTTAGAGGTCATTTCAGGAAATTTTAGCCATTAATCAGAGTGTACTGTGTGTGTTTTGTTGCCATGGTTACCAAAGCCTCTGTTATACACAGGGGGGGGGAGGTGGCTGGAGCATCTCAGCTTTAATTACAGAGCCCGGGGGGAGGGGACAGACACACCATGTACTGATTATAATAGAGGAATATGATGGGGCAGTTTTGATGGTGGCAATTCTGATGGGGCAGTTTTGATGGCGGTCATTTTAGCAATTTAGCTATTCAGCAATTATTTTTGAAAAAAAATATATATTTTTGAAAAAAAAAATTATTTTTGAAAAAAAAAAAAATTATTTTTGAAAAAAAAAAAATATTTTTGAAAAAAAATTATTTTAAAAAAAAAAAATATTTTTGAAAAAAAAAAATATTTTTGAAAAAAAAATTATTTTTGAAAAAAAAAAATTATTTTTGAAAAAAAAAATATTTTTGAAAAAAAAAATTATTTTTGAAAAAAAAAAATCATTTTTGAAAAAAAAAATTTTTGAAAAAAAAATTTTTTTTTGAAAAAAAAAATATTTTTGAAAAAAAAAAATAATTTTTGAAAAAAAAATTATTTTTGAAAAAAAAAAATATTTTTGAAAAAAAAAAATATTTTTGAAAAAAAAAAATATTTTTTGATGGGGCAGTTTTGATGGTGGCAATATGATGGTGCAGTTTTGATGGGGCAATTCTGATGGGGCAGTTTTGATGGTGGCAATATGATGGGACAGTTTTGATGGCAATATGATGGGGGCAATTTTGCTGGGGGCCGTTTTAGCAATTCAGCATTCCCACGCATTTTCCCCAGGAAATGCATTTTCTAGTTATTTTTCTTCTTATTCCGTACGTTTTTCGGTAATGCGTAACTTCTGCATACTTTCAGCTATTAAAACCATTCAACTATCAAAATGTTCGTCTCTTTTAGCTGAGGTGTGCTCTTTTTCAACTTTTTTTCTACCATTTATACTTTTTAAAATATTAAGCTTTTTATCACTTTTTTTTAACATTGAAGTCAATGGGAGCATGCTTGAAATCCTTAAATTTTTCTTCCGCTCCCAAAAGTTTCAGCTCCTTCATACTTTCACCTAGAGACACCAAACAAACTTTAAAATGTTCACAAAATATTCAGCTATCTGGCTATAGCTTTTCAGTTTTATATCTTTTACAGTTTTTGAGAAAAAGCTTTTTGTTTAGAGGTCATTTCAAGAAATTTTAGCCATTAATCAGAGTGTACTGTGTGTGTTTTGTTGCCATGGTTACCAAAGCTTCTGTTATACACAGGGGGGGAGGTGGCTGGAGCATCTCAGCTCTGATTAGAGCCCAGGGGAGGGGACAAAAGCTGAAAAATCAGAACATGATTTCTAAACTGCCGCCACTCCCTCATTTTCAAGCCCACCTACATAAATCTTATATCAAAACGTTCAGCTATCCCTGCTGTCACTAAACATGTCCACGGCTAAGCCATAGTCCTGATAGTTTTCACAATATGACCATTTGTTTGCAACTCACGCCGTCCATTGACATTCATTAAAACTACACTCTAGCCCCTTCAAATTTGAAGGGCAATTTCTAAACTGCGACTGTGCCTTCAATTTTAATATTTCAGAGACATACTATGTATCAAAATCTAGGTCTGGGTCTTGTGATTCTCACAATATAAAGATCTTCGCTGTAGGATGTATAGTTTTTAAAATACGGCCATTTGTTTAGAGGTCATTTCAGGAAATTTTAGCCATTAATCAGAGTGTACTGTTAGTTTTGTTGCCATGGTTACCAAAGCTTCTGTTATACACAGGGGGGGATGTGGCTGGAGCATCTCAGCTCTGATTACAGAGCCCGGGGGAGGGGACAGACACACCATGTACTGATTTATAATAGAGGAATATGATGGGGCAGTTTTGATGGGGTAATTCTGATGGGGCAGTTTTGATGGTGGCAATATGATGGGGCAGTTTTGATGGTGGCAATATGATGGGGCTGTTTTGATGGTGGCAATATGATGGGACAGTTTTGATGGCAATATGATGGGGGCAATTTTGCTGGGGGCCGTTTTAGCAATTCAGCATTCCCACGCATTTTCCCCAGGAAATGCATTTTCTAGTTAGTGGGAATGCTTTAGCAGTCCCACTATTGTTATTCGATTTTATTTATTTTTAATTTTATTCCGTACGTTTTTCGGTAATGCGTAACTTCTGCATACTTTCAGCTATTAAAACCATTCAACTATCAAAATGTTCGTCTCTTTTAGCTGAGGTGTGCTCTTTTTCAACTTTTTTTCTACCATTTATACTTTTTAAAATATTAAGCTTTTTATCACTTTTTTTTAACATTGAAGTCAATGGGAGCATGCTTGAAATCCTTAAATTTTTCTTCCGCTCCCAAAAGTTTCAGCTCCTTCATACTTTCACCTAGAGACACCAAACAAACTTTAAAATGTTCACAAAATATTCAGCTATCTGGCTATAGCTTTTCAGTTTGATATCTTTTACAGTTTTTGAGAAAAAGCTTTTTGTTTAGAGGTCATTTCAGGAAATTTTAGCCATTAATCAGAGTGTACTGTGTGTGTTTTGTTGCCATGGTTACCAAAGCTTCTGTTATACACAGAGGGGGGGGAGGTGGCTGGAGCATCTCAGCTTTGATTACAGAGCCCGGGGGGAGGGGACAGACACACCATGTACTGATTTATAATAGAGGAATATGATGGGGCAGTTTTGATGGTGGCAATTCTGATGGGGCAGTTTTGATGGCGGTCATTTTAGCAATTTAGCTATTCAGCAATTATTTTTGAAAAAAAAAAATATTTTTGAAAAAAAAAAATTATTTTTGAAAAAAAAAATTATTTTTTAAAAAAAAAAATTTTTGAAAAAAAAATTATTTTTGAAAAAAAAAAAATTATTTTTGAAAAAAAAAAATTATTTTTGAAAAAAAAATTATTTTTGAAAAAAAAAATATTTTTGAAAAAAAAAATAAAATATTTTTTTTTAAAAAAAAAATCATTTTTGAAAAAAAAAAATTTTGAAAAAAAAAATTTTTGAAAAAAAATTTTTTTGAAAAAAAAAATTTTTTGAAAAAAAAATAATTTTTGAAAAAAAAATTATTTTTGAAAAAAAAAATTATTTTTGAAAAAAAAAAATATTTTTGAAAAAAAAAAATATTTTTTGATGGGGCAGTTTTGATGGTGGCAATATGATGGTGCAGTTTTGATGGGGCAATTCTGATGGGGCAGTTTTGATGGTGGCAATATGATGGGACAGTTTTGATGGCAATATGATGGGGGCAATTTTGCTGGGGGCCGTTTTAGCAATTCAGCATTCCCACGCATTTTCCCCAGGAAATGCATTTTCTAGTTATTTTTAATAATTTTAATTTTATTCCGTACGTTTTTCGGTAATGCGTAACTTCTGCATACTTTCAGCTATTAAAACCATTCAACTATCAAAATGTTCGTCTCTTTTAGCTGAGGTGTGCTCTTTTTCAACTTTTTTTCTACCATTTATACTTTTTAAAATATTAAGCTTTTTATCACTTTTTTTTAACATTGAAGTCAGTGGGAGCATGCTTGAAATCCTTAAATTTTTCTTCCGCTCCCAAAAGTTTCAGCTCCTTCATACTTTCACCTAGAGACACCAAACAAACTTTAAAATGTTCACAAAATATTCAGCTATCTGGCTATATCTTTTCAGTTTGATATCTTTTACAGTTTTTGAGAAAAAGCTTTTTGTTTAGAGGTCATTTCAAGAAATTTTAGCCATTAATCAGAGTGTACTGTGTGTGTTTTGTTGCTATGGTTACCAAAGCTTCTGTTATACACAGGGGGGAGGTGGCTGGAGCATCTCAGCTCTGATTACAGAGCCCGGGGAGAGGACAAAAGCTGAAAAATCAGAACATGATTTCTAAACTGCCGCCACTCCCTCATTTTCAAGCCCACCTACACAAATCTTATATCAAAACGTTCAGCTATCCCTGCTGCCACTAAACATGTCCACGGCTAAGCCATAGTCCTGATAGTTTTCACAATATGACCATTTGTTTGCAACTCACACCGTCCATTGACATTCATTGAAACTACACTCTAGCCCCTTCAAATTTGAAGGGCAATTTCTAAACTGCGACCGTGCCTTCAATTTTAATATTTCAGAGACATACTATGTACAAAATCTAGGTCTGGGTCTTGTGATTCTCACAATATAAAGATCTTCGCTGTAGGATGTATAGTTTTTAAAATACGGCCATTTGTTTAGAGGTCATTTCAGGAAATTTTAGCCATTAATCAGAGTGTACTGTTAGTGTTTGTTTTGTTGCCATGGTTACCAAAGCTTCTGTTATACACAGGGGGGAGGTGGCTGGACCATCTCAGCTTTGATTACAGAGCCCGGGGGAGGGGACAGACACACCATGTACTGATTTATAATGGAGGAATATGATGGGGCAGTTTTGATGGGGTAATTCTGATGGGGCAGTTTTGATGGTGGCAATATGATGGGGTAGTTTTGATGGTGGCAATATGATGGGGCTGTTTTGATAGGGCAATTCTGATGGGGCAGTTTTGATGGTGGCAATATGATGGGACAGTTTTGATGGCAATATGATGGGGGCAATTTTGCTGGGGGCCGTTTTAGCAATTCAGCATTCCCACGCATTTTCCCCAGGAAATGCATTTTCTAGTTTATTTTTAATTTTATTCCGTACGTTTTTCGGTAATGCGTAACTTCTGCATACTTTCAGCTATTAAAACCATTCAACTATCAAAATGTTCGTCTCTTTTAGCTGAGGTGTGCTCTTTTTCAACTTTTTTTTCTACCATTTATACTTTTTAAAATATTAAGCTTTTTATCACTTTTTTTTAACATTGAAGTCAATGGGAGCATGCTTGAAATCCTTAAATTTTTCTTCCGCTCCCAAAAGTTTCAGCTCCTTCATACTTTCACCTAGAGACACCAAACAAACTTTAAAATGTTCACAAAATATTCAGCTATCTGGCTATATCTTTTCAGTTTGATATCTTTTACAGTTTTTGAGAAAAATCTTTTTGTTTAGAGGTCATTTCAGGAAATTTTAGCCATTAATCAGAGTGTACTGTGTGTGTTTTGTTGCCATGGTTACCAAAGCTTCTGTTATACACAGAGGGGGGGGAGGTGGCTGGAGCATCTCAGCTTTAATTACAGAGCCTGGGGGGAGGGGACAGACACACCATGTACTGATTATAATAGAGGAATATGATGGGGCAGTTTTGATGGTGGCAATTCTGATGGGGCAGTTTTGATGGCGGTCATTCTAGCAATTTAGCTATTCAGCAATTATTTTTGAAAAAAAAAAAATATTTTTTAAAAAAAAAAATTATTTTTTAAAAAAAAATTTTTTTGAAAAAAAAAATTATTTTTGAAAAAAAAAAAATCATTTTTGAAAAAAAAAATCATTTTTGAAAAAAAAAAAATATTTTTGAAAAAAAAAATTTTTGAAAAAAAAAAATTATTTTTGAAAAAAAATATTTTTGAAAAAAAAAATTATTTTTGAAAAAAAAAATTATTTTTGAAAAAAAAAATATTTTTTAAAAAAGAAAAAATATTTTTTTAAAAAAAAATCATTTTTGAAAAAAAAAAATTTTTGAAAAAAAAAATTTTTTTGAAAAAAAAACATTTTTGAAAAAAAAAATAATTTTTGAAAAAAAAATTATTTTTGAAAAAAAAATATATTTTTGAAAAAAAAAAAATTATTTTTGAAAAAAAAAAATATTTTTGAAAAAAAAAAATATTTTTTGATGGGGCAGTTTTGATGGTGGCAATATGATGGTGCAGTTTTGATGAGGCAATTCTGATGGGGCAGTTTTGATGGTGGCAATATGATGGGACAGTTTTGATGGCAATATGATGGGGGCAATTTTGCTGGGGGCCGTTTTAGCAATTCAGCATTCCCACACATTTTCCCCAGGAAATGCATTTTCTAGTTAGTGGGAATGCTTTAGCAGTCCCACTATTGTTATTCGTTTTTTTATTAGTGGGAATGCTTTAGCAGTCCCACTATTGTTATTCGTTTTTTTATTAGTGGGAATGCTTTAGCAGTCCCACTATTGTTATTCGTTTTTTTATTAGTGGGACTGCTTTAGCAGTCCCACTATTGTTATTCGTTTTTTTATTATTTTTCTTCTTATTCTGTACGTTTTTCGGTAATGCGTAACTTCTGTATACTTTCAGCTATTAAAACCATTCAACTATCAAAATGTTTGTCTCTTTTAGCTGAGGTGTGCTCTTTTTCAACTTTTTTTCTACCATTTATACTTTTTAAAATATTAAGCTTTTTATCACTTTTTTTTAACATTGAAGTCAATGGGAGCATGCTTGAAATCCTTAAATTTTTCTTCCGCTCCCAAAAGTTTCAGCTCCTTCATACTTTCACCTAGAGACACCAAACAAACTTTAAAATGTTCACAAAATATTCAGCTATCTGGCTATAGCTTTTCAGTTTTATATCTTTTACAGTTTTTGAGAAAAAGCTTTTTGTTTAGAAGTCATTTCAAGAAAATTTAGCCATTAATCAGAGTGTACTGTGTGTGTTTTGTTGCCATGGTTACCAAAGCTTCTGTTATACACAGGGGGGGGGGAGGTGGCTGGAGCATCTCAGCTTTAATTACAGAGCCTGGGGGGAGGGGACAGACACACCATGTACTGATTATAATAGAGGAATATGATGGGGCAGTTTTGATGGTGGCAATTCTGATGGGGCAGTTTTGATGGCGGTCATTTTAGCAATTTAGCTATTCAGCAATTATTTTTGAAAAAAAAAAAATATTTTTTAAAAAAAAAAATTATTTTTTAAAAAAAAAATTTTTTGAAAAAAAAAATTATTTTTGAAAAAAAAAAAATCATTTTTGAAAAAAAAAAAAATATTTTTGAAAAAAAAAATTTTTGAAAAAAAAAATTATTTTTGAAAAAAAATATATATTTTTGAAAAAAAAAATTATTTTTGAAAAAAAAAATTATTTTTGAAAAAAAAAAATATTTTTTAAAAAAGAAAAAATATTTTTTTAAAAAAAAAATCATTTTTGAAAAAAAAAAAATTTTTGAAAAAAAAAATTTTTTTGAAAAAAAAACATTTTTGAAAAAAAAAATAATTTTTGAAAAAAAAATTATTTTTGAAAAAAAAAATATATTTTTGAAAAAAAAAAATTATTTTTGAAAAAAAAAATATTTTTGAAAAAAAAAAATATTTTTGAAAAAAAAAAATATTTTTTGATGGGGCAGTTTTGATGGTGGCAATATGATGGTGCAGTTTTGATGAGGCAATTCTGATGGGGCAGTTTTGATGGTGGCAATATGATGGGACAGTTTTGATGGCAATATGATGGGGGCAATTTTGCTGGGGGCCGTTTTAGCAATTCAGCATTCCCACACATTTTCCCCAGGAAATGCATTTTCTAGTTAGTGGGAATGCTTTAGCAGTCCCACTATTGTTATTCGTTTTTTTATTAGTGGGAATGCTTTAGCAGTCCCACTATTGTTATTCGTTTTTTTATTAGTGGGACTGCTTTAGCAGTCCCACTATTGTTATTCGTTTTTTTATTAGTGGGAATGCTTTAGCAGTCCCACTATTGTTATTCGTTTTTTTATTATTTTTCTTCTTATTCCGTACGTTTTTCGGTAATGCGTAACTTCTGTATACTTTCAGCTATTAAAACCATTCAACTATCAAAATGTTTGTCTCTTTTAGCTGAGGTGTGCTCTTTTTCAACTTTTTTTCTACCATTTATACTTTTTAAAATATTAAGCTTTTTATCACTTTTTTTTAACATTGAAGTCAATGGGAGCATGCTTGAAATCCTTAAATTTTTCTTCCGCTCCCAAAAGTTTCAGCTCCTTCATACTTTCACCTAGAGACACCAAACAAACTTTAAAATGTTCACAAAATATTCAGCTATCTGGCTATAGCTTTTCATTTTTATATCTTTTACAGTTTTTGAGAAAAACCTTTTTGTTTAGAAGTCATTTCAAGAAATTTTAGCCATTAATCAGAGTGTACTGTGTGTGTTTTGTTGCCATGGTTACCAAAGCTTCTGTTATACACAGGGGGGGAGGTGGCTGGAGCATCTCAGCTCTGATTAGAGCCCAGGGGAGGGGACAAAAGCTGAAAAATCAGAACATGATTTCTAAACTGCCGCCACTCCCTCATTTTCAAGCCCACCTACATAAATCTTATATCAAAACGTTCAGCTATCCCTGCTGCCACTAAACATATCCACGGCTAAGCCATAGTCCTGATAGTTTTCACAATATGACCATTTGTTTGCAACTCACGCAGTCCATTGACATTCATTGAAACTACACTCTAGCCCCTTCAAATTTGAAGGGCAATTTCTAAACTGCGACCGTGCCTTCAATTTTAATATTTCAGAGACATACTATGCATCAAAATCTAGGTCTGGGTCTTGTGATTCTCACAATATAAAGATCTTCGCTGTAGGATGTATAGTTTTTAAAATACGGCCATTTGTTTAGAGGTCATTTCAGGAAATTTTAGCCATTAATCAGAGTGTACTGTTTGTTTTGTTGCCATGGTTACCAAAGCTTCTGTTATACACAGGGGGGGAGGTGGCTGGAGCATCTCAGCTCTGATTACAGAGCCCGGGGGAGGGGACAGACACACCATGTACTGATTTATAATAGAGGAATATGATGGGGCAGTTTTGATGGGGTAATTCTGATGGGGCAGTTTTGATGGTGGCAATATGATGGGGCAGTTTTGAAGGTGGCAATATGATGGGGCTGTTTTGATAGGGCAATTCTGATGGGGCAGTTTTGATGGTGGCAATATGATGGGACAGTTTTGATGGCAATATGATGGGGGCAATTTTGCTGGGGGCCATTTTAGCTATTCAGCATTCCCACGCATTTTCCCCAGGAAATGCATTTTCTAGTTATTTTTCTTCTTATTCCGTACGTTTTTCGGTAATGCGTAACTTCTGCATACTTTCAGCTATTAAAACCATTCAACTATCAAAATGTTCGTCTCTTTTAGCTGAGGTGTGCTCTTTTTCAACTTTTTTTCTACCATTTATACTTTTTAAAATATTAAGCTTTTTATCACTTTTTTTTAACATTGAAGTCAATGGGAGCATGCTTGAAATCCTTAAATTTTTCTTCCGCTCCCAAAAGTTTCAGCTCCTTCATACTTTCACCTAGAGACACCAAACAAACTTTAAAATGTTCACAAAATATTCAGCTATCTGGCTATAGCTTTTCAATTTGATATCTTTTACAGTTTTTGAGAAAAAGCTTTTTGTTTAGAGGTCATTTCAAGAAATTTTAGCCATTAATCAGAGTGTACTGTGTGTGTTTTGTTGCCATGGTTACCAAAGCTTCTGTTATACACAGGGGGGGAGGTGGCTGGAGCATCTCAGCTCTGATTAGAGCCCAGGGGAGGGGACAAAAGCTGAAAAATCAGAACATGATTTCTAAACTGCCGCCACTCCCTCATTTTCAAGCCCACCTACATAAATCTTATATCAAAACATTCAGCTATCCCTGCTGCCACTAAACATGTCCACGGCTAAGCCATAGTCCTGATAGTTTTCACAATATGACCATTTGTTTGCAACTCACGCCGTCCATTGACATTCATTGAAACTACACTCTAGCCCCTTCAAATTTGAAGGGCAATTTCTAAACTGCGACCGTGCCTTCAATTTTAATATTTCAGAGACATACTATGTATCAAAATCTAGGCCTGGGTCTTGTGATTCTCACAATATAAAGATCTTCGCTGTAGGATGTATAGTTTTTAAAATACGGCCATTTGTTTAGAGGTCATTTCAGGAAATTTTAGCCATTAATCAGAGTGTACTGTTTGTTTTGTTGCCATGGTTACCAAAGCTTCTGTTATACACAGGGGGGGAGGTGGCTGGAGCATCTCAGCTTTGATTACAGAGCCCGGGGGAGGGGACAGACACACCATGTACTGATTTATAATAGAGGAATATGATGGGGCAGTTTTGATAGGGCAATTCTGATCGGGCAGTTTTGATGGTGGCAATATGATGGTGCAGTTTTGATGGGGCAATTCTGATGGGGCAGTTTTGATGGTGGCAATATGATGGGACAGTTTTGATGGCAATATGATGGGGGCAATTTTGCTGGGGGCCGTTTTAGCAATTCAGCATTCCCACGCATTTTCCCCAGGAAATGCATTTTCTAGTTAGTGGGAATGCTTTAGCAGTCCCACTATTGTTATTCGTTTTTTTATTAGTGGGAATGCTTTAGCAGTCCCACTATTGTTATTCGTTTTTTTATTAGTGGGAATGCTTTAGCAGTCCCACTATTGTTATTCGATTTTATTTATTATTTTTAATTTTATTCCGTACGTTTTTCGGTAATGTGTAACTTCTGCATACTTTCAGCTATTAAAACCATTCAACTATCAAAATGTTCGTCTCTTTTAGCTGAGGTGTGCTCTTTTTCAACTTTTTTTCTACCATTTATACTTTTTAAAATATTAAGCTTTTTATCACTTTTTTTTAACATTGAAGTCAATGGGAGCATGCTTGAAATCCTTAAATTTTTCTTCCGCTCCCAAAAGTTTCAGCTCCTTCATACTTTCACCTAGAGACACCAAACAAACTTTAAAATGTTCACAAAATATTCAGCTATCTGGCTATATCTTTTCAGTTTGATATCTTTTACAGTTTTTGAGAAAAAGCTTTTTGTTTACTGTGTGTGTTTTGTTGCCATGGTTACCAAAGCTTCTGTTATACACAGGGGGGGGGGGAGGTGGCTGGAGCATCTCAGCTTTAATTACAGAGCCTGGAGGGAGGGGACAGACACACCATGTACTGATAATAATAGAGGAATATGATGGGGCAGTTTTGATGGTGGCAATTCTGATGGGGCAGTTTTGATGGCGGTCATTTTAGCAATTTAGCTATTCAGCAATTATTTTTGAAAAAAAAAAAATATTTTTGAAAAAAAAAAATTATTTTTGAAAAAAAAAAAAATCATTTTTGAAAAAAAAATATATATTTTTGAAAAAAAAATTATTTTTGAAAAAAAAAAAAATTATTTTTGAAAAAAAATATATATTTTTGAAAAAAAAAATTATTTTTGAAAAAAAAAATATTTTTGAAAAAAAAAAAAATATTTTTTTTAAAAAAAAAAAATATTTTTTTTTAAAAAAAAAATCATTTTTGAAAAAAAAAAAAATTTTGAAAAAAAAATTTTTTGAAAAAAAAAATATTTTTGAACAAAAAAATATTTTTGAAAAAAAAAAATTTTTTGAAAAAAAAATTATTTTTGAAAAAAAAAAATATTATTTTTGAAAAAAAAAAAATCTTTTTTGATGGGGCAGTTTTGATGGTGGCAATATGATGGTGCAGTTTTGATGAGGCAATTCTGATGGGGCAGTTTTGATGGTGGCAATATGATGGGACAGTTTTGATGGCAATATGATGGGGGCAATTTTGCTGGGGGCCGTTTTAGCAATTCAGCATTCCCACGCATTTTCCCCAGGAAATGCATTTTCTAGTTATTTTTCTTCTTATACGTTTTTCGGTAATGCGTAACTTCTGCATACTTTCAGCTATTAAAACCATTCAACTATCAAAATGTTCGTCTCTTTTAGCTGAGGTGTGCTCTTTTTCAACTTTTTTTCTACCATTTATACTTTTTAAAATATTAAGCTTTTTATCACTTTTTTTTAACATTGAAGTCAATGGGAGCATGCTTGAAATCCTTAAATTTTTCTTCCGCTCCCAAAAGTTTCAGCTCCTTCATACTTTCACCTAGAGACACCAAACAAACTTTAAAATGTTCACAAAATATTCAGCTATCTGGCTATAGCTTTTCAATTTGATATCTTTTACAGTTTTTGAGAAAAAGCTTTTTGTTTAGAGGTCATTTCAAGAAATTTTAGCCATTAATCAGAGTGTACTGTGTGTGTTTTGTTGCCATGGTTACCAAAGCTTCTGTTATACACAGGGGGGGAGGTGGCTGCAGCATCTCAGCTCTGATTAGAGCCCAGGGGAGGGGACAAAAGCTGAAATATCAGAACATGATTTCTAAACTGCCTCCACTCCCTCATTTTCAAGCCCACCTACATAAATCTTATATCAAAACGTTCAGCTATCCCTGCTGCCACTAAACATGTCCACGGCTAAGCCATAGTCCTGATAGTTTTCACAATATGACCATTTGTTTGCAACTCACACCGTCCATTGACATTCATTGAAACTACACTCTAGCCCCTTCAAATTTGAAGGGCAATTTCTAAACTGCGACCGTGCCTTCAATTTTAATATTTCAGAGACATACTATGTATCAAAATCTAGGTCTGAGTCTTGTGATTCTCACAATATAAAGATCTTTGCTGTAGGATGTATAGTTTTTAAAATACGGCCATTTGTTTAGAGGTCATTTCAGGAAATTTTAGCCATTAATCAGAGTGTACTGTTAGTGTTTGTTTTGTTGCCATGGTTACCAAAGCTTCTGTTATACACAGGGGGGAGGGGACAGACACACCATGTACTGATTTATAATAGAGGAATATGATGGGGCAGTTTTGATGGGGTAATTCTGATGGGGCAGTTTTGATGGTGGCAATATGATGGGGCAGTTTTGATGGTGGCAATTCTGATGGGGCAGTTTTGATGGTGGCAATATGATGGGACAGTTTTGATGGCAATATGATGGGGGCAATTTTGCTGGGGGCCATTTTAGCAATTCAGCATTCCCACGCATTTTCCCCAGGAAATGCATTTTCTAGTTAGTGGGAATGCTTTAGCAGTCCCACTATTGTTATTCGATTTTATTTATTTTTAATAATTTTAATTTTATTCCGTACGTTTTTCGGTAATGCGTAACTTCTGCATACTTTCAGCTATTAAAACCATTCAACTATCAAAATGTTCGTCTCTTTTAGCTGAGGTGTGCTCTTTTTCAACTTTTTTTCTACCATTTATACTTTTTAAAATATTAAGCTTTTTATCACTTTTTTTTAACATTGAAGTCAATGGGAGCATGCTTGAAATCCTTAAATTTTTCTTCCGCTCCCAAAAGTTTCAGCTCCTTCATACTTTCACCTAGAGACACCAAACAAACTTTAAAATGTTCACAAAATATTCAGCTATCTGGCTATAGCTTTTCAGTTTGATATCTTTTACAGTTTTTGAGAAAAAGCTTTTTGTTTAGAGGTCATTTCAGGAAATTTTAGCCATTAATCAGAGTGCACTGTGTGTGTTTTGTTGCCATGGTTACCAAAGCTTCTGTTATACACAGAGGGGGGGGAGGTGGCTGGAGCATCTCAGCTTTAATTACAGAGCCCGGGGGGAGGGGACAGACACACCATGTACTGATTATAATAGAGGAATATGATGGGGCAGTTTTGATGGTGGCAATTCTGATGGGGCAGTTTTGATGGCGGTCATTTTAGCAATTTAGCTATTCAGCAATTATTTTTGAAAAAATATATATATTTTTGAAAAAAAAAATATATTTCTGAAAAAAAAAAAATTATTTTTGAAAAAAAAAAAAAATCATTTTTGAAAAAAAAAATTATTTTTGAAAAAAAAAGAATTATTTTTGAAAAAAAAAAATTATTTTTGAAAAAAAAAAAAATATATTTTTGAAAAAAAAAAAATATTTAAAAAAAAATCATTTTTGAAAAAAAAATTTTTGAAAAAAAAAAAAAAATTTTTGAAAAAAAAAAATATTTAAAAAAAAAATCATTTTTGAAAAAAAAATTTTGAAAAAAAAAATTTTTGAAAAAAAAAAATTTTGAAAAAAAAAATTATTTTTGAAAAAAAAAATATTTTTGAAAAAAAAAATATTTTTGAAAAAAAAAATATTTTTGAAAAAAAAAAATATTTTTTGATGGGGCAGTTTTGATGGTGGCAATATGATGGTGCAGTTTTGATGGGGCAATTCTGATGGGGCAGTTTTGATGGTGGCAATATGATGGGACAGTTTTGATGGCAATATGATGGGGGCAATTTTGCTGGGGGCCGTTTTAGCAATTCAGCATTCCCACGCATTTTCCCCAGGAAATGCATTTTCTAGTTAGTGGGAATGCTTTAGCAGTCCCACTATTGTTATTCGATTTTATTTATTTTTAATGTTATTCCGTACGTTTTTCGGTAATGCGTAACTTCTGCATACTTTCAGCTATTAAAACCATTCAACTATCAAAATGTTCGTCTCTTTTAGCTGAGGTGTGCTCTTTTTCAACTTTTTCCCTACCATTTATACTTTTTAAAATATTAAGCTTTTTATCACTTTTTTTTAACATTGAAGTCAATGGGAGCATGCTTGAAATCCTTAAATTTTTCTTCCGCTCCCAAAAGTTTCAGCTCCTTCATACTTTCACCTAGAGACACCAAACAAACTTTAAAATGTTCACAAAATATTCAGCTATCTAGCTATAGCTTTTCAGTTTGATATCTTTTACAGTTTTTGAGAAAAAGCTTTTTGTTTAGAGGTCATTTCAGGAAATTTTAGCCATTAATCAGAGTGCACTGTGTGTGTTTTGTTGCCATGGTTACCAAAGCTTCTGTTATACACAGAGGGGGGGAGGTGGCTGGAGCATCTCAGCTTTAATTACAGAGCCCGGGGGGAGGGGACAGACACACCATGTACTGATTATAATAGAGGAATATGATGGGGCAGTTTTGATGGTGGCAATTCTGATGGGGCAGTTTTGATGGCGGTCATTTTAGCAATTTAGCTATTCAGCAATTATTTTTGAAAAAAAATATATATTTTTGAAAAAAAAATATATTTCTGAAAAAAAAAAAATTATTTTTGAAAAAAAAAAAAAAATCATTTTTGAAAAAAAAAATTATTTTTGAAAAAAAAAAATTATTTTTGAAAAAAAAAATTATTTTTGAAAAAAAAAAAAAAAATTTTTGAAAAAAAAAATTATTTTTGAAAAAAAAAATATTTTTGAAAAAAAAAAATATTTAAAAAAAAAAAAAATCATTTTTGAAAAAAAAATTTTTGAAAAAAAAAATTTTTGAAAAAAAAAATATTTTTGAAAAAAAAAAAATATTTTTGAAAAAAAAAAATATTTTTGAAAAAAAAAAATATTTTTTGATGGGGCAGTTTTGATGGTGGCAATATGATGGTGCAGTTTTGATGAGGCAATTCTGATGGGGCAGTTTTGATGGTGGCAATATGATGGGACAGTTTTGATGGCAATATGATGGGGGCAATTTTGCTGGGGGCCGTTTTAGCAATTCAGCATTCCCACGCATTTTCCCCAGGAAATGCATTTTCTAGTTATTTTTCTTATTCCGTACGTTTTTCGGTAATGCGTAACTTCTGCATACTTTCAGCTATTAAAACCATTCAACTATCAAAATGTTCGTCTCTTTTAGCTGAGGTGTGCTCTTTTTCAACTTTTTTTCTACCATTTATACTTTTTAAAATATTAAGCTTTTTATCACTTTTTTTAACATTGAAGTCAATGGGAGCATGCTTGAAATCCTTAAATTTTTCTTCCGCTCCCAAAAGTTTCAGCTCCTTCATACTTTCACCTAGAGACACCAAACAAACTTTAAAATGTTCACAAAATATTCAGCTATCTGGCTATAGCTTTTCAGTTTGATATCTTTTACAGTTTTTGAGAAAAAGCTTTTTGTTTAGAGGTCATTTCAGGAAATTTTAGCCATTAATCAGAGTGTACTGTGTGTGTTTTGTTGCCATGGTTACCAAAGCTTCTGTTATACACAGAGGGGGGGGGGAGGTGGCTGGAGCATCTCAGCTTTGATTACAGAGCCCGGGGGAGGGGACAGACACACCATCTACTGATTTATAATAGAGGAATATGATGGGGCAGTTTTGATGGTGGCAATTCTGATGGGGCCGTTTTGATGGCGGTCATTTTAGCAATTTAGCTATTCAGCAATTATTTTTGAAAAAAAAATATTTTTGAAAAAAAAAATAATTTTTGAAAAAAAAATTATTTTTGAAAAAAAAAAATATTTTTGAAAAAAAAAAATATTTTTTGATGGGGCAGTTTTGATGGTGGCAATATGATGGTGCAGTTTTGATGAGGCAATTCTGATGGGGCAGTTTTGATGGTGGCAATATGATGGGACAGTTTTGATGGCAATATGATGGGGGCAATTTTGCTGGGGGCCGTTTTAGCAATTCAGCATTCCCACGCATTTTCCCCAGGAAATGCATTTTCTAGTTAGTGGGAATGCTTTAGCAGTCCCACTATTGTTATTCGTTTTTTTATTAGTGGGAATGCTTTAGCAGTCCCACTATTGTTATTCGTTTTTTTATTAGTGGGAATGCTTTAGCAGTCCCACTATTGTTATTCGTTTTTTTATTAGTGGGAATGCTTTAGCAGTCCCACTATTGTTATTCGATTTTATTTATTATTTTTAATAATTTTAATTTTATTCCGTACGTGTTTCGGTAATGCGTAACTTCTGCATACTTTCAGCTATTAAAACCATTCAACTATCAAAATGTTCGTCTCTTTTAGCTGAGGTGTGCTCTTTTTCAACTTTTTTTCTACCATTTATACTTTTTAAAATATTAAGCTTTTTATCACTTTTTTTAACATTGAAGTCAATGGGAGCATGCTTGAAATCCTTAAATTTTTCTTCCGCTCCCAAAAGTTTCAGCTCCTTCATACTTTCACCTAGAGACACCAAACAAACTTTAAAATGTTCACAAAATATTCAGCTATCTGGCTATATCTTTTCAGTTTGATATCTTTTACAGTTTTTGAGAAAAAGCTTTTTGTTTAGAGGTCATTTCAAGAAATTTTAGCCATTAATCAGAGTGTACTGTGTGTGTTTTGTTGCCATGGTTACCAAAGCTTCTGTTATACACACGGGGGGAGGTGGCTGGAGCATCTCAGCTCTGATTAGAGCCCAGGGGAGGGGACAAAAGCTGGAAAATCAGAACATGATTTCTAAACTGCCGCCACTCCCTCATTTTCAAGCCCACCTACACAAATCTTATATCAAAACGTTCAGCTATCCCTGCTGCCACTAAACATGTCCACGGCTAAGCCATAGTCCTGATAGTTTTCACAATATGACCATTTGTTTGCAACTCACGCCGTCCATTGACATTCATTGAAACTACACTCTAGCCCCTTCAAATTTGAAGGGCAATTTCTAAACTGCGACCGTGCCTTCAATTTTAATATTTCAGAGACATACTATGTATCAAAATCTAGGTCTGGGTCTTGTGATTCTCACAATATAAAGATCTTCGCTGTAGGATGTATAGTTTTTAAAATACGGCCATTTGTTTAGAGGTCATTTCAGGAAATTTTAGCCATTAATCAGAGTGTACTGTTTGTTTTGTTGCCATGGTTACCAAAGCTTCTGTTATACACAGGGGGGGAGGTGGCTGGAGCATCTCAGCTTAGATTACAGAGCCCGGGGGAGGGGACAGACACACCATGTACTGATTTATAATGGAGGAATATGATGGGGCAGTTTTGATGGGGTAATTCTGATGGGGCAGTTTTGATGGTGGCAATATGATGGGGCAGTTTTGATGGTGGCAATATGATGGGGCTGTTTTGATAGGGCAATTCTGATGGGGCAGTTTTGATGGTGGCAATATGATGGGACAGTTTTGATGGCAATATGATGGGGGCAATTTTGCTGGGGGCCGTTTTAGCAATTCAGCATTCCCACGCATTTTCCCCAGGAAATGCATTTTCTAGTTATTTTTCTTCTTATTCCGTACGTTTTTCGGTAATGCGTAACTTCTGCATACTTTCAGCTATTAAAACCATTCAACTATCAAAATGTTCGTCTCTTTTAGCTGAGGTGTGCTCTTTTTCAACTTTTTTTCTACCATTTATACTTTTTAAAATATTAAGCTTTTTATCACTTTTTTTTAACATTGAAGTCAATGGGAGCATGCTTGAAATCCTTAAATTTTTCTTCCGCTCCCAAAAGTTTCAGCTCCTTCATACTTTCACCTAGAGACACCAAACAAACTTTAAAATGTTCACAAAATATTCAGCTATCTGGCTATAGCTTTTCAATTTGATATCTTTTACAGTTTTTGAGAAAAAGCTTTTTGTTTAGAGGTCATTTCAAGAAATTTTAGCCATTAATCAGAGTGTACTGTGTGTGTTTTGTTGCCATGGTTACCAAAGCTTCTGTTATACACAGGGGGGAGGTGGCTGGAGCATCTCAGCTCTGATTAGAGCCCAGGGGAGGGGACAAAAGCTGAAAAATCAGAACATGATTTCTAAACTGCCGCCACTCCCTCATTTTCAAGCCCACCTACATAAATCTTATATCAAAACATTCAGCTATCCCTGCTGCCACTAAACATGTCCATGGCTAAGCCATAGTCCTGATAGTTTTCACAATATGACCATTTGTTTGCAACTCACGCCGTCCATTGACATTCATTGAAACTACACTCTAGCCCCTTCAAATTTGAAGGGCAATTTCTAAACTGCGACCGTGCCTTCAATTTTAATATTTCAGAGACATACTATGTATCAAAATCTAGGTCTGGGTCTTGTGATTCTCACAATATAAAGATATTCGCTGTAGGATGTATAGTTTTTAAAATACGGCCATTTGTTTAGAGGTCATTTCAGGAAATTTTAGCCATTAATCAGAGTGTACTGTTTGTTTTGTTGCCATGGTTACCAAAGCTTCTGTTATACACAGGGGGGGAGGTGGCTGGAGCATCTCAGCTTTGATTACAGAGCCCGGGGGAGGGGACAGACACACCATGTACTGATTTATAATAGAGGAATATGATGGGGCAGTTTTGATAGGGCAATTCTGATGGGGCAGTTTTGATGGTGGCAATATGATGGTGCAGTTTTGATGGGGCAATTCTGATGGGGCAGTTTTGATGGTGGCAATATGATGGGACAGTTTTGATGGCAATATGATGGGGGCAATTTTGCTGGGGGCCGTTTTAGCAATTCAGCATTCCTACGCATTTTCCCCAGGAAATGCATTTTCTAGTTATTTTTCTTATTCCGTACGTTTTTCGGTAATGCGTAACTTCTGCATACTTTCAGCTATTAAAACCATTCAACTATCAAAATGTTCGTCTCTTTTAGCTGAGGTGTGCTCTTTTTCAACTTTTTTTCTACCATTTATACTTTTTAAAATATTAAGCTTTTTATCACTTTTATTTAACATTGAAGTCAATGGGAGCATGCTTGAGAAACTTAAAATCTTCTTCCGCTCCCAAAAGTTTCAGCTCCTTCATACTTTCACCTAGAGACGCCAAACAAACTTTAAAATGTTCACAAAATATTCAGCTATCTGGCTATATCTTTTCAGTTTGATATCTTTTACAGTTTTTGAGAAAAAGCTTTTTGTTTAGAGGTCATTTCAGGAAATTTTAGCCATTAATCAGAGTGTACTGTGTATGTTTTGTTGCCATGGTTACCAAAGCTTCTGTTATACACAGAGGGGGGGGGAGGTGGCTGGAGCATCTCAGCTCTGATTACAGAGCCCTAGGGAGGGGACAAAAGCTGAAAAATCAGAACATGATTTCTAAACTGCCACCACTCCCTCATTTTCAAGCCCACCTACACAAATCTTATATCAAAACATTCAGCTATCCCTGCTGCCACTAAACATGTCCACGGCTAAGCCATAGTCCTGATAGTTTTCACAATATGACCATTTGTTTGCAACTCACGCCGTCCATTGACATTCATTGAAACTACACTCTAGCCCCTTCAAATTTGAAGGGCAATTTCTAAACTGCGACCGTGCCTTCAATTTTAATATTTCAGAGACATACTATACATCAAAATCTAGGTCTGGGTCTTGTGATTCTCACAATATAAAGATCTTCGCTGTAGGATGTATAGTTTTTAAAATACGGCCATTTGTTTAGAGGTCATTTCAGGAAATTTTAGCCATTAATCAGAGTGTACTGTTAGTGTTTGTTTTGTTGCCATGGTTACCAAAGCTTCTGTTATACACAGGGGGGGGAGGTGGCTGGAGCATCTCAGCTTTGATTACAGAGCCCGGGGGAGGGGGACAGACACACCATGTACTGATTTGTAATAGAGGAATATGATGGGGCAGTTTTGATAGGGCAATTCTGATGGGGCAGTTTTGATGGTGGCAATATGATGGGGCAGTTTTGATGGTGGCAATATGATGGTGCAGTTTTGATGGTGGCAATATGATGGGGCAGTTTTGATGGGGCAATTCTGATCGGGCAGTTTTGATGGTGGCAATTTTGATGGGGCAGTTTTGATGGTGGCAATATGATGGTGCAGTTTTGATGGGGCAATTCTGATGGGACAGTTTTGATGGCAATATGATGGGGGCAATTTTGCTGGGGGCCGTTTTAGCAATTCAGCATTCCCACGCATTTTCCCCAGGAAATGCATTTTCTAGTTAGTGGGAATGCTTTAGCAGTCCCACTATTGTTATTCGATTTTATTTATTATTTTTAATAATTTTAATTTTATTCCGTACGTTTTTCGGTAATGCGTAACTTCTGCATACTTTCAGCTATTAAAACCATTCAACTATCAAAATGTTCGTCTCTTTTAGCTGAGGTGTGCTCTTTTTCAACTTTTTTTCTACCATTTATACTTTTTAAAATATTAAGCTTTTTATCACTTTTTTTTAACATTGAAGTCAATGGGAGCATGCTTGAAATCCTTAAATTTTTCTTCCGCTCCCAAAAGTTTCAGCTCCTTCATACTTTCACCTAGAGACACCAAACAAACTTTAAAATGTTCACAAAATATTCAGCTATCTGGCTATATCTTTTCAGTTTGATATCTTTTACAGTTTTTGAGAAAAAGCTTTTTGTTTAGAGGTCATTTCAAGAAATTTTAGCCATTAATCAGAGTGTACTGTGTGTGTTTTGTTGCCATGGTTACCAAAGCTTCTGTTATACACAGGGGGGGAGGTGGCTGGAGCATCTCAGCTCTGATTAGAGCCCAGGGGAGGGGACAAAAGCTGGAAAATCAGAACATGATTTCTAAACTGCCGCCACTCCCTCATTTTCAAGCCCACCTACACAAATCTTATATCAAAACGTTCAGCTATCCCTGCTGCCACTAAACATGTCCACGGCTAAGCCATAGTCCTGATAGTTTTCACAATATGACCATTTGTTTGCAACTCACGCCGTCCATTGACATTCATTGAAACTACACTCTAGCCCCTTCAAATTTGAAGGGCAATTTCTAAACTGCGACCGTGCCTTCAATTTTAATATTTCAGAGACATACTATGTATCAAAATCTAGGTCTGGATCTTGTGATTGTCACAATATAAAGATCTTTGCTGTAGGATGTATAGTTTTTAAAATACGGCCATTTGTTTAGAGGTCATTTCAGGAAATTTTAGCCATTAATCAGAGTGTACTGTTAGTGTTCGTTTTGTTGCCATGGTTACCAAAGCTTCTGTTATACACAGGGGGGGAGGTGGCTGGAGCATCTCAGCTCTGATTACAGAGCCCGGGGGAGGGGACAGACACACCATGTACTGATTTATAATAGAGGAATATGATGGGGCAGTTTTGATGGGGTAATTCTGATGGGGCAGTTTTGATGAAGTAGTATTTGGGAAGCATAAACAGGGCATGAGCGTTGCTAGGAAACAGTGGTTGTAAACACAAGATGCTGAGACACCCCAAATGCATGTGACTTCATCTGCTAGACTTGATAATGCTAGTAGACTCCTCCCACAGTTTTTACACTACAGAGACAAGTAATATACCGAAACGAGCGGATTGTTCCCGATTGGTGTGTTATTACTTTGTAGAACGTTTCGCCGAATGGTCCACGAAATGTCGTTTTTGCGGCGAAATTGGTCCCATAGGAATGAATGGCGAAATGTTCAAAACTAGAGTGGGAGGTGACCAAAGCTGACAACCCCATGATCAGCCAAAACATTATGACCACCCCATGATCAGCCAAAACATTATGACCGCCCCATGTAAAAAAAAAAATATTTTTGAAAAAAAAAAAAAATTATTGAAAAAAAAAACAAATTTTTGAAAAAAAAAATAATTTTTGAAAAAAATAAAAATAAAATCATTTTTGAAAAAAAAAATATTTTTGAAAAAAAAATTATTTTTGAAAAAAAAAATCATTTTTGAAAAAAAAAAATCATTTTTGAAAAAAAAAATCATAATTTTTGAAAAAAAAATTCATAATTTTTGAAAAAAAAAAATCATAATTTTTGAAAAAAAAAATCATAATTTTTGAAAAAAAAATCATAATTTTTGAAAAAAATGTTTAGCTCTTTCAGCTAATGATGAGACTTCAACTTTTTTACTACTATTTATACTTTTTAAAATATTAAGCTTTTTAACACTTTTCACAGTTACTCCAGCCACTCCAACCACACAACAGTTACTCAAGCCACTCCACCCAGTTACTCCGCCCACTCCAGTTGTAGAGGCAAGAACACTTTTCACAATTTCCCCAGAAATTGTACCTTTTCTAGTCTTGTATATTCTTCATGAAGCAAAATAATAATTCTATATTTTCATTAATGTTTTCTACAGGTATATATAGAAGAGGATCCCATAGGTTAGTTATATTTGTGCATTAAAAGTAAGACGCTCTATAATTCAGGGGGTAACAGAACTCTTTGATCTTAAATAACCTGCCATGTGATACCATCACTTTACAAACCTGTTTTACAAGTATGCATGATTTTATTGTTTTACAATATATTGTTGTTTTGTGTTGCGCAATTATTGTTTTATGTATGCTGCCATGATTACTTGTGGAAGTTTCTGTTACATAGATTACATAGCATCCTTATCTGAAACCTTGGCCCCATGATGAGTGAGGCTGTTGCTTTGGTTACTAAAGCTTTTTCAGCAGGAATCACATTTACAGTATCTCCAGCAACATCCAGTCTTGAATGTTATATAGGCAGACCCGATGCACCAAGTTAGAACAGCCACTGGTTCATGAGTTACTGATGACTAACAGGGCTAGAATGCCAGGTCATATGGGTCATTGAGTTCTGCTCTTAGGTTTGGCTTCCGGATGGTAGCTGGCACTGGCATCAAGTCACAAATCTGTAAGGATTTATAAGCACCGAGTCTTCCCCAAGACTGCTGGAGTTCCAACTGCTTAGAGCCCACAGTTTTTATCCTGATAAAGAAGACAACAAGAGTCATACAAACATACACAAGATACTGAACACACTAAAAAGATGCTGTATACTATAATTTAGCTAAGTTCAAAAATATGTAACCTACCCACTGCTGTCAGTAAGATTCAGTTACTGTATGTTTTAACAAAGTTTAATAACCCAGTTGACAGCCAGTTAACGTGCAGTGATAAAGAAAACAGATTACCTGTTTTTGGAGTTGTGTGTGTTTATCTCCCTTAGATCTTTTGCAATGTCTGTTTCATCTATTGGGATGGAAAATGCCTCTCCCTGAAACACAAAAAATATATATTTTAAGGGCCTTCTTATGTGCAATCAAATAACAGCTTTCACCAATCCTGACGAGTGTTGAAGGACCAGAGGTCACAAAGCAACCAAGCTTAGCTGGGGAAATTGGGCATAACTGCTGACTAGGGGGGCTATATTTTTCCCAGGTCAAAGTAATAAATCTGCATCCACATAAGTTTGAAAAAAAAATAGATATAAAGAAATTGTGTAATTCTGTGCCACCCAAAAAGAATTGGCCAATATTTTGCTGAATTTGTCGCTGATGAACAACAATCCTGCTGCAGGCCATTTTCACGCTCTCATTAAGAATAAGGAGAGCACAGGTGACACGACAGTGTAAAATTGGGCAGCGGTAAGATTTTTTTTGAATAGCAAGTCTAGGCTTAAATGTACTGGAGACAATAAGCACAGGCTGGGGCTTTACTATATGATTACAGATATTGCAGAGGATACAGCAGTGTAAAACTGTCTAGTAGCAGGACAGTTTTAATCAGGGATAATAGGCTAAAATGTACCAGAGACAAAGAATATGCAGGTGTTTTACTACACGAATTAAGAGACAGGAGATGATACAGTAGTGGGAAATTAGCCAACAGCAGGACAATTGTAATTAGCAAGGCTAGGCCTAAATTTACTAGAAACAGCACACCGGCTTGGGTTTTACTACAATAATTAGGATATTGCAGAGGATGCATCAGTGTCAAATTGGCCAACATTAGTTTCAAATTTAATCAGGTATATTAGACCTAACTGGTGTATGCCTAAGCCTGATGGCTATAGTTCAAAGGCCATGCAGTACATTATGGTTTCTCCCAGTCAAATCTGTGCAAAACTTGGTCAGTTCTGCAAATCTCAATCCTGCAGGATTCACCTAGAACCTGTGGAAACAGCAACCCAAACTACATCCCAAGTAGCAAATTAGGCCATTTACATGTCACCTGCTGACAAGTGGTTCCATTTGGTGATTTAGCTTCAATGATATTACCTCTGGGTTATTGTTTTTCTGGTCCTGTTGTTCTTCTGGCTCTTGTCTAGATTCAAACACAGCAGGTGACGCTTGTTCCTTACAGATACAATTGTTATTGCTGCTTTCCTTCTTGACTTCTGTGTGCTTAATACACCATGGTTTATCTTGTCCAAATGTTCCTATAAAGTAATTACACATCACTGTCCTACTGTATAGTCTAAATAAACTGCCGTTTCATAAAAGTATAAAAAATAACAAAACCTCCAAAGTACAGGTAATTAGATGTGACTCTAATATCTTTATTTTTATATTTCTTTTTCTATGTACGCAGTCACCAGTACACAGCATTCTGTCCCTACACAGTCTTGCATTGCCATCCAGTGAGGCTTTTGTACTGGACTGTTGAAGGATAGGGACAAAGATTACCTCCTAGTTGAAGCAGGATTTAGGTTGGACGTTCTCTATATGTTGGGTGGCCTAGATAAAGGAGCTCTACTGGATATACAGAAAACTATTTAAAAATTAACAGCCTTATACACTGGCACCAGTTTAATATTATTGTTAGTTACTACAGTTTTATAACTTTTATAATACCCAAAAACAGGTAGTCAAAGGCAAACATAGCCTAAACCTTGGATGGTTAATTCTTCAATGGTTAGAATAAAAAAGAACCACCCCAGCCTCGGCATACAATCCTGCCATACATCATGTAAAATGTCATATAGATTTAATTTAAAATAGACCCATGACAAAAATACAGAAGCTACCCTTCCTGACTTGTTTGTGTCTTGTCGAAGTGTTTGGTACATGGTACCCATCATGGTTCTGATGATTTGAAAACCCAATTCAAACATGCAGACACCACCTCATTCATAAATAACAAATTTGACACCTTACCTATATATTCTCCATGCATTGTCCAAAGCTTTACTGTGCAGTCTTGGGATGATGTGACTATTACCTTATGCTTAACCACTGGTATAACTCTGTGTAGATAGCAAAAAAAGCACAGCAATATGTTGATTGATAAATTGATTGATTTTCTTTAAAGGAAGAGTATAGTGTTTTTCTATATATTTTATTTATGATGTTTAGGTCTAAATAAAATTATATAAAAATGTATAGATTCTTGTCGGTTAAATATGAAATATTGCATATAGAGTATATGATTTTCTTACCTGCTAATTGCACAAAGATGTGCTCTCCAGCAGTGCAGTACTGTTTAGAGAAAAGAAAAGAAAAAATATAATGTACATATGCAATAATGTCTATAAGCACATTACTTTTGTAGCCGGTGTATATTTATAAGGGAGGCCAGAAATTAACTGAGAATCCAGCCTCTGCTAATTACCACACTGCTATGACTTGCCACAAGCATCTAACTAAAAGATGTAATATATATGCATTAGTTCATTCCCCGTAGACATTTGGCCAACCTGAGGGTTTTTTCTTTAAAATGTAAAATCCCTGAAATTATTAAAGTGCTGATTATTGCCCTCAAGTTAATTCATACAAAACATTTGTCAGAAAAGCTATTTATATCTACACACTGCCCCCTTTAGGCAACCCTAGCAGACCCTTTTATCGCAGTATATTAGCTAATCCAGCATTTTAGTGAAGATCTGTACGAAAGGCAAGGGATTATAGGAGTGACAAAAAAGTAACCTCAGCCAAGACCTACTGTATGTGCTCACATAGGACTCAATGGGGGATGTGCTCTCCTTGCTTTTGCCGCATTAAAACAGTGACTTTTCATGTCTTCTACCTGTAGTGTTCTCCTAGTCAATAGGAAAATCTAGTTTTTGGCTTCACTGTAGGGAGTGGAGTGGTTGTTGAATGGTTTGGTCTGATCAGGGTTCCTAAGCTGAGAGTTTGATTGCTTCTCCCTGCATCTGGAAGAAGGTTCCAGAGTATAGGGAGGGAAATTCAAATAATCGGTTGAATATTTATCATGCCCTAGCCAATCCCTGGAAGAAGGTGGCTGGGGAGGTGATAAATAGGAGACCTGAGCAGATGGTTCTTTCCTCTTCAGGGAAGATACCTGTACTCGTTGGGCTGCTGCCCCTAGAAGCAGAATCACTGGGACAAGAGACTACAAACAACAAAAGAACACCGCTCTAGGCAGACATCTCATAATGCATCCCACCTGCTAATGGAAACAGGTGCTGGCTATGACTAAGCACCCCATAGTAGTGTGAAACATGTCAGCTTTTCATTGATCCTGTGCCTCTGATGTCGGAAATTCTGCTCGTGTGTACGTGGCATTAGAAGAAATGCTGAGAAGGCATACCTCCTGAAGGACACGGAGAAGGATTTTGTTATCTCCCTCATGAAAGATCTACCTATGGAGGCTGAGTGGCAGACAGCTCCAAGGACACTGAGTAAAGGTCTTACTGGGGACTGATAGCTGAGCAAAGCAGAA
Source organism: Lithobates septentrionalis (assembly GCA_037952835.1). Lineage (NCBI taxonomy): Eukaryota > Metazoa > Chordata > Amphibia > Anura > Ranidae > Lithobates > Lithobates septentrionalis. Next base: position 315,706 of record JBBDGP010000082.1, on the reverse strand, counting down.
GGGATCAGTGGCCAAGGATTGCCCTATGGTCAGGAGCTGTGTGGTTTTACACATTCTAACCATTCCCTGCTACTTCCTAGAAAGTAGCTCCTGGGGGAGAAGAAAGAAATTTGTCCTCCTACGTTGTTGCTGAACATTTTGGATTATCCTGTGACCTCAAACCCCATCCTCCTGTTAAAGTTCTTCAGCAATAAACCCTAAAAAAAGATATTCCCTAGACTGAGAGTTATTTGTCAGTGTGCTGGTATGATTGGTGGCTTCTAAACTACTTAGGGAGAAGCTGTCTGTTTCCAGCGACAGGTGATTGATCAGAGACCATAAATTAATTTTAAAAGCTGAATGTTACAGAACAAATGTTGCCAAATGTCAGGGAATGTCATTTTCACTAACCAAAAGTTTTGCGAATGTCCATAGATTTTGGCGAATGTAAGGTAAATTAGCCATTATATTGTTTATATATAGCCTTTTCTTTGCATGTATAAATTGAATCCAAGAATTACATATTAAATCGGTATCGAGGCAGAAATTTGGGGAAATAACTTACAGACAGGTGGTTTTTCCTCTGGTCCCTTTAAGGCATACTCTAAAATATTCCAAATGTAGACATAGAAGTACTCATCAGCTGCACACAGGATTGAATCATCTTCACTGATGGCTATATCACTCACAACAGACTTGTATTGTGACTATAGTGAGAAAATTAAACAGTACAGATGAAGACTTAAAAGTGCAATTGTATTTTTCTTATATTCCATTTTTATATGGTGTTCAAATATTGTAAAGCATTTCTGGAGAACATTTCACGATTTAGACAAGACCCTGCAACACTAAAGCTTAACGGGTTAGTTCACTTTTACTAAAAAACTGCATATGCAGGTAAGGGGTACCTGTAGAAAATTTGCGTACCTCTCGAAGCCTAGCCAAAAATCTCCCAGAGATGGCATTTTCCCATCCTGGCTTGTTGCTAGGATGTTGCTAAGACACTCTCAGCTATTACTGCTCACCCCCACCGTCACAAGAATGAGCTCTCAAACCCCTGCACATGTGCGGTCCTCTGTGTCCCCCGTCACAGCATTGCTGAGGTCAGAGCTACTGTGACAAGGGCCAGAGAGAGCACATGCAAGAGGTTTAAGTCGGCTGAGAATGTGTCCTAATAACATCCTAGCAATACGGCATGATGGGATGATGCCAACACTGGGACTTTTTCAGCCAAACTTCACGTAAATGGCCTACACCTATAGCAAGGGCATTATTTGACTTTGGTCAAAGCTGAACAGTTTATTTTTAATTACAGGTGCCCCTTACTTCCATAGACAAGTAAAGGTGGTTTGGTAAAGGTGAACTAACCCTTTAAACCAATTTCAACAATCTACAAAAGCATCAAAAGACACTCTATGGCTAATATTATAAGACAGGGATCTCCAAACTTTCTAAACAAAGAGCCAGTTTATTGTCCTTCCAACTTTTGTATTAGGGGAATAGTGCACCATCATTGGTATCTTTGGGTGGAATAGTGCTCTATTGTTGGGGTCGATGTCAGAAATGGTGCCCTATTGTTGGTATCAGTAGGCAGAATAGTCCCTCGTATAAGTGGGAGGAAGAGTGCCCCAAGGAACAGATAAAGGCAAGCAAAGGGCTGCATCTGACCCCAGGACCGCAGTTTGGAGACCACTGTTATAAGATATGGATTACTGGAACACGGAAGTGAATTGACTTACAGGTGACAACCAGGATTTTACCATAGAGTGTTTGGCACCAGTGGTGGATTCCAGTTTGGCTCTGCCCTGGGCCACACTTCTGGTGCCTTTTTTTTTACTATAATACCTTTTAGTTGCACAAGATTCAGAAACTTTAATTTAAATAAATCTTTAATTCAAATAAAGGGATGAAATATACATATGTTTTGCTTACATGCTTATATGCTTATGGGTTGTAAAGTAATGAAACAAAAGGCAGCCTGTTTCCTCCTAAGCCAGGCCCTGTGTTGCCTTTCTACAAATATGGAATACTGATAATTTGCCTTTTCTATTATCCTTTTATACTTGATCTGCATGGGCACTTCTGGGCATGCTGAGAGCGACCTCAAGATTTGCTGTAGCTATAGCAGCATGTAGCCATGTCATTTTCTGTACATGCTCCTTAGATTTTTTTTTCCCTATTTCCGAGATATTCTGACAAATAGCAGAAACAAAGGAGTTCTATTACAGATTTAAAGAAAATGCTCATAGATCACTAATTAATAAATTAAGAGAATTTTTTAAGCTGTAAAACATCTCAAATATTGTCTTCTATAGAGGTTCTAAAGCTTCTTCAAAACTCTTATTATGCCCCGTACACACGGTCGGATTTTCTGACGGAAAATGTGTGATAGGACCTTGTTGTCGGAAATTCCGACCGTGTGTGGGCTCCATCACACATTTTCCATCGGATTTTCCGACACACAAAGTTTGAGAGCAGGCTATAAAATTTTCCGACAACAAAATCCGTTGTCGGAAATTCCGATCGTGTGTACACAAATCCGACGGACAAAGTGCCACGCATGCTCAGAATAAATAAAGAGATGAAAGCTATTGGCCACTGCCCCGTTTATAGTCCCGACGTACGTGTTTTACGTCACCGCGTTCAGAACGATCGGATTTTCCGACAACTTTGTGTGACCGTGTGTATGCAAGACAAGTTTGAGCCAACATCCGTCGGAAAAAATCCTAGGATTTTGTTGTCGGAATGTCCGAACAAAGTCCGACCGTGTGTACGGGGCATTATGCTTATCCTGGAGGTGATAAAGTAATACACAGGCAGCCATGTCAGTAGTCTGACAATCATTAGCTATATATCACTTCCCTTTACATTCACCCCTCTGCAATGCCTAGAGCACCCCTGCTTCGCTGTTTTTCTGTAGTGGGGAATATACATGTTTCTGGCCCTTAATCTACAATGCATTTAACGGGACTGAGAGACAAAGAAATATGCTTTGTCATAGCCAGGGGGTCATCTGCTCATGGAAATAATGTGCTATTTGTAATTATTAGTACTTTAACATTGGGATTTACTGGGGTGAATCTAGAGGTAACTATTTTCTGACTGCCGATGCTGTCACCTAACTGGCCCTCCTGCCTGTTTTAGATTTTAGGTTTTCTTTTAATAAATGTGGGCTTGAAAGCCTTGAAAACCACATTGGTTGAGGACTCACTACAAATACTTCTACAACTGAGCTGAATTCCCCAATATTACTATTATCTATCTATCTATCTATCTATCTATCTATCTATCTATCTATCTATCTATCTATCTCTCTATCTCTCTATCAACAAAGACAAAACCCATTGTTGTCCCCATTCTTTAATTGTAGATCATATATGGACCTCTGCTTTAGAGCACTCAGTTTAGAACAGAGCACTTACAAATGCAAAAAGGAGCCATTGTATCAATCAATCTACATCTTTTTAAAGGACAACTGGACCTAAAGCAAAATCCTCCTAATTTTGGCTGGAACATGCCTTTCCCATATCTTTCTGTAACATTTGTGAGGATATTTTTCTATCCTGACTATGGCAGTTGCTGCTTGGCCTTTTAGATAAACTTCTGGTGGCAACATGTAATCTCTATATAATAAGATCTGCATAGAGAATTAACTATAGGGTAGGTGGTACAGCATTACTGTTACCTGCATCATACAAAAATACTGAAACTTAATTCGGTGAAACCACAGGCTCAATTGAAAATTTGAGTTTTCTCAATTCCTGAAGGACTTGAAAGACACACCATTAAACCGTGTTCATCTCCACCTCAAACGCAAAAAGCAAACTGCACATCATAAAATTTAGTTTGGATAATCTGGCATGAATTACTTACACCTGCAAACCTTCCAAAGACTTTGCCCCCACTAGCAATACTCCAGAATGTAATATTTCCTAAAACAAACAAAGGCATATTTGCAGTTAAAGGTAACTGGTATTGGTCCAAGCAAGCATCTTTTGGTCATACTTGTTATTCTTTGACTTATAATCAGAGCTCACCTTTAGGTCCACTGGCTATTAAAACTGCAGCTTCCTTTCCTCTCTCAACTCTTGAGCCCATGAAAAGAACTTTGTTGATGATCAAGTCATCTGCACAAAAAAGCCATAAGCAAATACATTATTACATGTATAGTGGAGAAACATTAGCTGGAGTTAAAGTGGATGTAAACCCGAAACGTTTTTTTTTTTTTATGTCATAATGTAGAGTATACGATTTCCTATCATTTGTGCCCAGTCTTGCCACAAAGAGTTAATCCATCTCTGAGCAATCCTCTTTTATTGTTCAGTGAGATGAAACTTGACAAACTGAGAAAAACTTTGTCAAATCCTCCCCCTTGCTGTGAGTGACAGGTGATTTACATATCTTGTGCACTAGCCTAAGACATGCATTATTTTTTAATTCCCTCCCTCACTCCTTTCTTCAGCAGCTCTGCCAGGATTGGATGTTCCACACCTCACCATGATTTGGCATGCTGAAGTCATGTGGTTACTTTCCTGTCTTTTCACTGGATGTTAGAGATCATAGCAGAAGTTCAGTGTAAGAAATACACAGGAGAAAATGCATATTGACAAGGGGAGTGTAGAGGTGGGCGGGGAGTTTTCTGACATCACGACTCCACCCACCGAGCTCCAGACAACAGACCCACCCACAGAATATGCAGTTTTTCGGGTCTAATAACAGACAGAGGGGAGACATGGGAATGTAGGCTGTACAAAAGAATCTTAAATAAAGAATAATCCACACTCAGACTTATTTAATGGTGATAAATGGCCGCGGCACCTTTATTGGTATAAATAAACTTTATAATTAAAACATAAATAAATTCTTTTAAATTTTCTTTTTCTTTTATTTATTTATTTATTTGTTCATTTAATTAATATTTTCAATAAAACATATATCAATATCTCACTCAGTTATAGAACTCGAGCGAGTACCATAAATAAAACCTTCTTCAAAGTCCCCCCTTGATCCAAGGGTGACAAACCACATAAACGGTGCTGCGACAAGGGTGGGAGGGATGGGGAGCTCGTCAAGCCGCTGTGGGGTCAACAGTGACTGGAAACCTGAGTGCGGGGGTCTTATATAGCCCCCAGAACACGTGTATTATTCCACAATACACGTGTTTTTCCCGCCCGCAGGTCACGTTGATTTTTTTTTTTTTTTTTATGCCTGTCATATTCCATTTCTTAAAGGAACAGTAACCAAAACATTTTTTTTTTTTTTTTTTTTAAATATATTTCTTTTGCCAGCCACAGTCCCCATGCCGTGGGCACTTAATTAATGCCCACTTTTTCATTTGACAGGTAAGGATACATGCAGGAGGCATGTATATCCTTATAGATAACCCCTATGGCAGTAGTTTAGAAAGGATGACATTGGGTTTACATCCACTTTAATCTTTAAATAAGAGAGTCCTTTTTATGTAATCAGCAAAAATACTTGTAAGGGAAGGGTGGTGGTTGTTTGCCACGTCTTTCATGTTTCCCTCCTCGTTGGGTGCCAAGCAAGGGTCACATGAGAGGGTGGGTTCTTCTGGGCTACGTTAAGCACTTTGTTACAGGGTCACTTTACACACACACACACACACACACACACACGGGGTACCTTTGCTTTGTGCTATCTTCACCAATACCCTGGGAACAAGGCTGAGGCTGCTGTAGGGGAATACTCAACCTTAAGACAGGCCCCTACTCTTAGAGATGAACGTACACTATGTACAGTGCCTTGAAAAAGTATTCATACCCCTTGAAATTGTCCACATTTTGTCATGTTACAACCAAAAACATAAATGTATTTTATTAGGATTTTAAAGGAAAATGATACATGGTTTTCAAAATTTTTTACAAATAAATATTTGAAAAGTGTGGCATGCATTTGTATTCAGCCCCCTTTACTCTGATACCCCTAACTAAAATCTAATGAACCAATTGCCTTCAGAAGTCACCTAATTAATAAATAGAGTAGACCTGTGTGTAATTTAATTTCAGTATGAATACAGCTGTTCTGTGAAGCCCTCAGAGGTTTGTTAGAGAACCTTAATGAACAAACAGTATCATGAAGGCCAAGGAACACACAAGACAGGTCAGAGAAAGCTGTGGAGAAGTTTAAAGCAGAGTTAGGTTATAAAAAAATATCCCAAGCTTTGAACATCTCAGAGAGCAGTGTTTAATCCATCATCTGAAAATGGAAAGAGTATGGCACAACTGCAAACCTACCAAGACTTGACTGTCCACCCTAACTGACAGGCCGGGCAAGGAAACCATTAATTAGAGAAGCAGCCAAGAGGCCCATGGTAACTCTGGAGGAGCTTCAGAGATCCGTAGCTAAGGTGGGAGAATCTGTCCACAGGACAAATATTAGTTGTGCACTCCACAAATCTGGCTTTTATGGAAGAGTGGCAATAAGAAAGCCATTGTTAAAAGAAAGCCAGAAGAAGTCCTGTTTGCGAAAAGCCATGTGGGGGACACAGCAAACATGTGGAAGAAGGTTCTCTGGTCAGATGAGACCAAAATTAAACTTTTTGGCCTAAAAGCAAAACACTATGTGTGGTGGAAAACTAACACTGCACATCACCCTGAACACACCATCCCCACTGTGAAACATGGCGGTGGCAGCATCATGTTGTGGGGATGGTTTTCTTCAGCAGGGACAGGGAAGCTGATCAGAGTTAATGGGAAGATGGATGGAGCCAAATACAGGGCAATCTTAAAAGAAAACCTGTTAGAGTCTGCAAAAGACTTGAGAATGGGGGCAGATGTTCACCTTCCAGCAGAACAATGACCCTAAACATACAGCCAGAGCTACAATGGAATGGTTTAGATCAAAGCATCTTCATGTGTTAGAATGGCCCAGTCAAAGTCCATACCTAAATCCAATTGAGAATCTGTGGTAAGACTTGAAAATTGCTGTTCCCAGATGCTCTCCATCCAATCTGACAGAGCTTGAGCTATTTTGCAAAGAAGAATGGGCAAAAATGTCACTCTCTAGATGTGCAAAGCTGGTAGAGACATTCCCAAACAGACTTGCAGGTGTATTTGCAGCGAAAGGTGGTTCTACAAAGTATTGACTCAGGGGGGCTGAATACAAATGCACGCCACACTTTTCACATATTTATTTCTAAAAAATGTTGAAAACCATTTATCGTTTTCCTTCCACTTCACAATTATGTGCCACTTTGTGTTGGTCTATCACATAAAATCCCAATAAAAAACATTTACGTTTTTGGTTGTAACATGACAAAATGTGGAACATTTCAAGGGGTGTGAATACTTTTTCAAGGAACCGTACATTGCATTGCAATTGTTCTCCAGTTAACGCTCGGTTCCCCATGTCAATGCACACCTTCTCTGTAACTTGCATTTTGGAGGGACACGCTAAGCCAATGTCCACAACCACCTGTACAGTGTTTTCCACTACTACTCTCAAGTAGCAGAGTGGGCCCCACAGTGCACTCAACTTGAACCTTCCGTACCTCTGTACAGGTTGGAGAACCTCTGTGGTGCAATCTGCTCCCATTGCTATGAGAGACAGACTGCTGGCAGAAGGAGTGCTGACAACATCTCTTACTGCTAGAGGCCGTGCCACCTATAACAGGTAGACGCTATTGACAGGCCGCTTGTTACACTTCCGTTACTCTAGGTAACCACATGTGTTTTGACATTACTCCATTCCATGCTGATATATTCATACCTCAATGTGTTAAGACCCACTCTTTGACTATATGTGTGCTAGTTACTTTCGATACACCTCTTTAGTAACTTCAGACTAGGCAGGGACAACGTTTCAATACTTTACTCAGAAAAAGTGCAAAATAAACATCTCACAGTCCAACAGACAAAGGCAGTATTTATTCCTTATTTCCTAACTATATCTACAGGCTGAGTGCTGCCTTGGCATACCTGCAAAAGCATATTCCAGTAATCATAGTTCTTCAGAGGCTCTCTCATGTAGATGTAAGTCCTTTGGAGGCATTCTCCAGTACTGTTGTCTTCAGGGTGAACCCCAAGTTAGGAGTCTCTACATTTGGGCAGTGGTGGATGACATCCTCCTGCTCCTCTGGGTCTCATACTCTGCCTCATTCCTTTACGAGTCTCACAACCCACAGGTGCACTGGGACTCTCTCGAACTCTCCGGGGATCCCCCCTACCCAAACTACCTTTGGAGGACGACTGACTGCTCTGTCCCAATTTATATCACACAGGACAAGTGGGCCAAACCCGCCAAAAAGACCAAGGAACCGGACATGGAATTAACTCTCACCTTCCCAGCTGGGACAGCACCTAACTAACTGGTTTAATCTGCCACATACTGTATACATGCCATAGTGCATATAAAATGACATGCCACAAATAAATAGAAGGCTTTTAACATATGATTGATAAGACAGCAAGTTGATTTATTTTACATGTTTATCTAAAAATTTAAATTCACAAGACAATGGCCCACAAGGTAAAAAGTTATCCTGGAAGAGACTTTACTAAGAAATGTGTGTCCTCCAATAAAAAAGCTCAAAGTTCTTTAGGAGCTTCTACCACCCCGGCCCAAATAAATGCTGTGCTCTAGTTGGCCCAGGTCCAATACTAGGTATTATACTTTGAAGCTTAAGCTTCAAAAAGCAACCAGACAGGGGTGTACATATTCTGCTGCCACAATGCTTTGCTGTGTGCCAAAAATCCTCCCTGCCATCTTTGGTAGGCAGTAGTGCTACTGAACACAACATATACAAGTGACTGGCCCACAAGGTAAAACGTTATCCTGGAAGAGACTTTACTAAGAAATGTGTGTCCTCCAATAAAAAAGCTCAAAGTTCTTTAGGAGCTTCTACCACCCCTGCCCAAATAAATGCTGTGCCCTAGTTGGCCCAGGTCCAATACTAGGTATTATACTTTGAAGCTCAAGCTGCAAAGCAGCCAGACAGGGGTGTACATATGCTGCCACAATTCTTTGCTGTGTGCCAAAAATCCTCACTGCCATGTTTTGTAGGCAGTGGTGCTACTGTACACAACATATGCAAGTGACTGGGGCCTCGGTGCAACCGCGAGCCAAATATGTTATTCCCATTTAGAAAGTTTGTTTGGCTGTCAAAAAAACAGGCGTTCAGGGGTTGGCAGTATCTCTCTTTAATACCTGTCAGATCTTCAAAGATCGACACGTGTAACCTAGCCCTAATAGTTATGTAAAAGGTGAAACATTCTATAAATCATAGGATGATAGGAGAGTAGGAGATGAGCACTTAAAGCTGTTACCTGTTCCATTGTCAAGTTCTTCTACCTCAGACATCTTAAGGTGAGAAAACACATCTCCAGACCCAAGGCTCCACACACAGACTTCACCAGCATAGTTTGATGTAGCCATGAGATTCGAAGATGATGCAGCCAGGGAGAATTTCCCTTCTTTCTGTTTAATGAATAACAACAATCTACTGCAGTTCATTTCAAATAATCCTCTCGCCAACGGCCTGTCCTCCTTTCTATGTGAATGTAACACAGCAAAACAAAATGGCATTGCTCATCCCTGCTGTCTAATGCCCCGTACACACGGTCGGACTTTGTTCGGACATTCCGACAACAAAATCCTAGGATTTTTTCCGACGGATGTTGGCTCAAACTTGTCTTGCATACACACGGTCACACAGAGTTGTCGGAAAATCTGATCATTCTGAACGCGGTGACGTAAAACACGTACGTCGGGACTATAAACGGGGCAGTGGCCAATAGCTTTCATCTCTTTATTTATTCTGAGCATGCGTGCCACTTTGTGCGTCGGATTTGTGTACACACGATCGGAATTTCCGACAACGGATTTTGTTGTCGGAAAATTTTATATCCTGCTCTCAAACTTTGTGTGTCGGAAAATCCCATGGAAAATGTGTGATGGAGCCTACACATGGTCGGAATTTCCGACAACAAGGTCCTATCACACATTTTCCGTCGGAAAATCCGACCATGTGTACGGGGCATAAGACCTGGGACTTCCACTGACCATTGGTGTAAGGAAGCATTTTCAGTTGTGATAGTACTGCTTTAACAAACAAACAGCATCATCCATCTCCTGCATGACTTGCATTGAACCTCGTATAAACATGCCACAGAGCGGCTGATTCAGACCATAAGCCATAGAGTTGGGTATGATTAAAGGAGACCTGATTGTATTCATACCATCATCATTTGGCTATGGCTAATAACTTTAGTTTCAGGTATGTACATTAGATGGATATGACAATAATTATTATTCTACACTGTTAAGCCTCAAACACACTACTAGTTCTTTTTTTTGTTCAGCCCAGGGGGGGTGAACAAAAAAAACTGACAGCTCAAGTCAGGGCCGCTGTACACGCAGAACACTCCAGCCATTGGCTGAGAGCGCTGACAGGGAACCGGTTGGCAGACCTTTTTCAGTCATGATCCTTTAACAGAAGCCGGCCGATGTCTCTTTAATATGCTGGTATTGAATGATAGCCTGGTTCCATCTTCTCTATGCTATACAAGAACTAATATTGTGGCTCCAAACAGAGAAAAACTGGGTCTCGGGTCAGACCACAGCAGAGTTTTTGTTCACTGACTATGCCCTGGTGTGTTGCTTTTGGGATGAATGCTTGCTTTTCTGTGAACTTTGAATAAATAAAAAAGCTGCTTCTACTATTTGACTTCGCCCACATACATATATCTTAAGGACTAGTTCACACCAGAACACATTGCAGGAAACCAGCATTCCATGCACCTTTCCCGTACCACGTTCAAAACGCACTGCAGTTGCGATCTGCAGCTGGTGTCAATATTGAGTTAATGACACCCCAGACGCAGGTCGCAAACACACTGCATTTGCCTGCACTGGATCGCACGGTACAGAAGTACCCTGCGATGCGATTGCAATGAGTTTCCAAAAGTAGTGCATGCACTTCTTTTGGTGTGGTGCGGTGTGATTTCAGCCCATTCAAAATGAATGGGCTGAAATCGCATCTCACAGAACTGCATTTGAATTGCACAGAAATGCACAGTGCGATCCTGTGCAATTCTGGGTGTGAACCAGCTCTTAAGATGCTGATTTTCCATTAACAGTAAGCGTATTGGTTGAACTGGATGGACTTGTGTCTTTTTCCAACCAGACTAACTATGTAATTATTTTCACAGAATGTGCAGCCATTTTTGAAACTGAACTGAAATGACAGCATTTGGTAAGTGTGGTTGCAAATAGTGTTCAGGAAATTTCTTCTTTAACTGTTTGAATTCGGATTATTTACATAATTATCACTGTGGGGCAACACATATTGTCATACAATCCTACCATCTGACAAATTGGCAAACCAGATCAGATGAAATACATTTTTTTAAGCCAGAGAAAGCATTAAATGCACATACTAACTATTTACTTTCAAAATGTTATACTTTGGCATCTGTGGTTGGTTTCCATGTGGAGGCAATGCATACTTTTCATCTAGCAATGCACAGTTATTAGTTTTGTTGCTACCATGCTGTTGCTGTCTTGCTGGGAGAACACAAAGCAATGCCTATAAGCTTAGTCCTAACTGTTTATTACAATTCGGGCCCAGCCTGATTATTTTCTTAAATTCATTATTTCTTTCCATGTAGATTGCAGTTTTAGCTGGCAGCACAGTACACATCCTGAAAACGATCAATTGACTTATGGCTTGTTTACATCACAGTTTCAGTGTTCTGAATGTGTTTTTGCATACACATTTGTAAATACATGGGTGTTGGTGCATTTTGACATGTTTTCAGTGCATTCCAGTTAGTTTTTTTTCCTTTTTCTTTTTTTTTTTTTTGACACCTGAAAAATCTTCATTAGGTCAATGTGCATTCTGGCGCATTTATATGGGTTTTGATACACTCCAGATGAAAAAAATGCACCAGATTGTACTTTTGTTAAAAGCACTGGAACTGACTGCACTGGTGTGATCTAGGGCCATTGGAATCCATAGCAAACACTGTGCATGTGTTCTGGATGCACGTGAAAAACACATCTGGTGTGAACCAGCCCTTATACTTTTCAAAATACATATTTTGTAGCAAGGTAACATTGCATTTTCTATGAGGTATAGACTTCCATTTTTGGTCTCCCTCATAAAAGTTCAATTCACTTACCATATGATTTTCCCAGGTGCAATGTGGGTAATCTTCAACTGAAATTGATGCTTCGTGCTGATCCTTTGAAATAAAGAGGGATAAACTATTTAACGCATTCCCCATTTCACTATTCTTATACAAGAGATTGATGGCAGTGCCAATATTTTTGTTTAGCCCACTTAAACCTATTCGCATGGCATGTCGTTTTCTACATAAAGGACAATTCATGATCATTTGTTTATGGCATTATGCACATATGTGCACTTGAAGTGTGCCTCCACTATGGTTAAAAAAAGTATAGAAGTATTTTTACTTAAAAAAGGCTTGTGCATCACACAATAACTGGATTTGAGAATAGTTTACACTGTTCATGGCAATTAATGAAACTCCTGTAAGCTGCAGCTTGACTGCATTATTACCTGTCACAAGGGTATAGGCACATGTAGATGTCTTTCATGCATGCTTTTATGCACATTTTTTGTAAAATAACCAAAATGGAGGATGAAAAAATACTGCAAACCCACTACAATGTCCAAAAACACGTATTGATCACCCATAAATTCTCTTACGCTCATTTAGCTTCTGAATAAGGTAACTTAGGTAAGGTTCCTCTCTATTCTGTACAAAACCACCCCACAAAAGTGCAATACAGGCAGTCCCCGGGTTGCAAACAAGATAGGGTCTGTAGGTTTGAATGTTTTTGTAAGTCGGAACAGGTAAATTTTTTAAGTGTAGCTCCAGCCAAAAAAACGATTTTTAAGTTTTTTGGATAATATAGGGAAGGGTTAACACCCCTGTAACGTTTGTTTTGCTGTCTGTGCCCCTGTTTAGAAGATTTCACCTCACTTTCTGTCCCAATAACAATTGGGTTTTGAAAATTTTGAGTTGTGGAAACAAGGTGATAAAGCTTCAGTGGAGACACCTTTTTCCCATGATAACTCTAATGCCGCGTACACGCGATCGGAATTTCCATCAGAAAAACCTTGGATGGTTTTTCCAACGGAATTCCGCTCAAGCTTGCCTTGCATACACACGGTCACACAAAAGTTCTCTGAACTTTCGACCGTCAAGAACGTGGTGATGTACAACACTACGACGAGGCGAGAAAATGAAGTTCAATGCTTCCGACCATGCATAGGAATTTTGCACGTCGGAATTGCTACAGACGATCGGAATTTCCGATAGGAACTTTTTCCGTCGGAAATATAGAGAACCTCCTCTCAATCTTTTGCTGGCGGAATTTTCGCCAGCAAAAGTCCGATGGAGCATACACACGGTCGGAATTTCCGACCAAAAGCTCACATCGGACTTTTGCTGGTGGAATTTCCCATCATGTTTACGGGGCATTACAGGAGTGAATTTTCCTTCCTAGGGGTAGATTTCCTCTCACTTCCTGTTGTCACCCTCCGTTTGTAAGTAGGAGTCGTTTGTAAGTCGGATGTTTGTAACTAAGGGACCGCCTGTACATGAAAACAGGCATCTTCTCTTTGTAGTCAGATTGCTTTTTATATTGCATCCCAGAGTTATATACAGTACGACAATTTAACAGTTTATAGCAGCCAGAGTAATGACAGATGCCTGCTGATTGCTATGCACTTTGCACCATGCTTTCCTCCTTATATAATAAGCCCAATAGCTTACCTGGAAAATTCGAATCTGTCCATCACAAGAAACTGATATTATATACCTGTCAATTGAAATTTATTGTCATCAGTTCATAGTGGTGCAGAGCAGGAAAAAACTTTTCAGCCAAGTGTGTCAGTGGTACATACCGATAATTACTGTGCTCTGCGTAAGTGACGTCACTGATTCCAACTCTTGGTTGTTCTGGGAAACATAAAAACAACCATGGGTCCTATTCAAGGTACTGTATGTCCACAATACAGGGAAGAGAGTTATGCAGATAAAGCTTGAAGAGCACAGACCTGAACTTCCTAGTCTCAGCATCTTCATGAAGGTGATGGAATTTGACATGTAATCCCACTGCTTCACACTGCCATCCATGCTGCCTGTAACCAGTCTGTATACACATAACATTATATTAGTATATGTCTATTGTGTACAAAACAGCAGTCAGTATAGGCATACTTTTTTTTTATTTCTGGTACAGCACTTTTTGGTTGTGTCAGCGTCCCCCATGCTACATAATTGATACTGAAACTTGAGCCTGTAAACATTTCTCTGTGTGGTGTATAGATTGCTTCCTGATACATTTTGCTTAAAGCGGAGTTCCACCCAAAAGTGGAACTTCTGCTTTAAGGACTTCTCGCCCCCTGACATGCAACATGCGGCATGTAATTTTTTTTGGGGGGGGAGTGGGTATCTGGTTTTGACAGGTACTTCCTGTCCCACTTCCACCTTCCGTCTTCTGCCCGCCTAGGCGGCCCCTCCTTCTCTGCAATCTTCTGGGACACGTCACAGGTCCCAGAAGATTGCCTGGCTACTAGGAGAGCACAGCGCGACTCGCGCCCGGCTGTGAAGCCGCAAGCTGTCACAGTTGCAATGACGGTCGCCGCAGAGAGGAGGGGGAGAGGAGCGAGGCTTCAGGGCAGCCGCATCACTGGACTGTGGGACAGGTGAGTGTCTGTCTATTAAAAGTCAACAGCTACTTTTTGTAGCTGCTGACCTTTAATAAACTGAAAAACGAGTGGAACTCCTCTATAAGCCCTCTATGACAGTGGTTGCCAACCTTTCGAATCTCACGGACCAATAAACAATTTTGTGTCCTGCGGACCACTAACATGAATTTTACATGCCTTATGCCCCGTACACACGGTCGGACTTTGTTCGGACATTCCGACAACAAAATCCTAGGATTTTTTCCAACGGATGTTGGCTCAAACTTGTCTTGCATACACACGGTCACACAAAGTTGACGGAAAATCCAATCATTCTGAACGCGGTGACGTAAAACATGTACGTCGGGACTATAAACGGGGCAGTAGCCAATAGCTTTCATCTCTTTATTTATTCTGAGCATGCGTGGAACTTTGTCCGTCGGATTTGTGTACACACGATCGGAATTTCCGACAACGGATTTTGTTGTCGGAAAATTTTATATCCTGCTCACAAACTTTGTGTGTTGGAAAATCCGATGGAAAATGTGTGATGGAGCCTACACACGGTCGGAATTTCCGACAACAAGGTCCTATCACACATTTTCCGTCGGAAAATCCGACCGTGTGAACGGGGCATTATACACACAATGCTCCAGCTCTTTGCCCCCCTCATCCTGGATCACATTGCTGCCTTATACACACAATGCTCCAGCTCTTTGCCCCCCTCATCCTGGATCACATTGCTGCCTTATACACACAATGCTCCAGCTCTCTGCCCCCCTCATCCTGGACCACACTGCTGCCTTACACACACAATGATGTGGCTTTCTGCCCAAAACCCCCCCCCCCCCCCATCGCCCACACTCTGCATCACACTGCTGCTTTACACATACTCATCATTGGATCTCACCTCCTCATCCAGCAAAGCTCCGTGCTCCCTCCCACAGTCTGTGATCAGCGTTACCATTAGAAGTCACCTCCTTCTTCACCTCCCACTTTCTGCACTACTCCTGAATCCTCCCTCTGAGTTCACAGGGGCTGGAAACCAAAATTTTCGTGTGGACCATCAGTAATCAATGGACTAATAGTTGGCAACCATTGCTCTATGATGGCTTAGCATCTCTCACTCACTTTTTCAAAGTCTCTAACATGAGCTGGTCAGAAGGAGCCTACTGCCACTGATTGCTGTGAAGGAAGACAAGTAATACAAGACTGCTTACTTCCCATTAAAAATGTTAGTGGCCTGGCTGTCGTACTTTTTAGGACACTGACTCAGAAGTAAGTAAGCAAAGTCATAATCCTGATGTCATTCTTCTGGGTCAGTATCTCAGGGAGCACTGAAGCCAGAGGACCAGCATGGCAGGCACCTAGCAATTCCAGAAGAGGTCAGCTCTGGTAGTCTATATATTTTTTCATCACAGGTTTCCTATAAGGAGTCTGTAGCTGTACAGTAGCAAACAGAGTTTTGAAGTTTAAAGTTAGGTGAGTGTAGTGCGGTGGCAATTATTCAGGTGTTGAAAGGGGCATGTAAAAAGCCCCCTTGTGTTTTGCAATCTAATATACGAACTGCACCTTTAAAAGTTACCTTGCTGATTAAGTAAAAATATATTGTTGTGTAAGATGGGTCTTTTGTTGAAAACGAAACTAGACATAGGAATATCTGTCTAGGTGACATAATGATATTTTGACATAATGATATTGTGACATTGTGATTGGTTGATGTAATTTGAACATGTACCCTTATTGCTGGAATTTGGTCCGTAACGCCTATCTTTCATTCTTACTTAACCCCCCTAAAGCAGAACAGTGTATTGTAGAGCAATCTGTCTTGTGTCAATTATTGTGTCCCCTATGCATAGAGATATATTTGGGTGTAAAAGCAATGGAATCGGCCGATGGTAAGGTAATTATAATAAGATAATAGTCAGGACTAGTGTTTAACCACTTCCCGCCCGGCCCATAGCAGATGACGGCCGGGCGGTGGTTCAGTTATCCTGACTGGGCGTCATATGACGTCCAGCAGGATAACATGCCGCCGCGCGCCCGTGGGGGCGTGCATCGCGGCGATCAGTGGAGCGGTGTATCAGCCTGACACACCGCTACACCGATCTTGGTAAAGAGCCTACGGCGGAGGCTCTTTACCACGTGATCAGCCGTGTCCAATCACGGCTGATCACGCTGTCAATAGGAAGAGCCGTTGATCAGCTTTTCCTCACTCGCGTCTGACAGCCCCCCCTCAGATCACCACACTGGACCACCAGGGATCGCCACTAGGACCACCAGGGAAGGGGCAACATGTGGATTGGGGTATCGCTACAAGGCAATCGAACGCTTGTGACGTAGGACGCTGTGACAGGGAGCGCCATACGAGGAAGTGTGGAAGTGGGTCCTAGCAACACCAGGGATCCGGTGAGATGGGTATTAGAGAGCGCATTACCTGGGTCCGCCGCGACCACCATACACTGGTTTTGCTGTTTGGAGTTTGTGCTGTGCCAGCTTGCTGTGCTGTGCTGTTTTGAGCTTGCAGTGAATTTCAAAGATGTGAGTTTAAGGGTGGAGGAGTGTGTTATTTTAATAAATATCATTACGTTATTGCACTATTGGATCATTTTCTTTTTTTCATGTGGAGAGAGCTCTTTAGCATTACATTCTGGATATGTAAAGGTGAATCATTGGAGACCATTTATTTCCCCTTTCTGTGTGGGATAAGGCTTTGAGGCCCAACACGAGAGTGTGGGCGAAAGGAGCTGGTGAGTGAGTGAGTGAGTGTATTAACCTAAGGGGAGTGGATTCACGGTCACAGAGGTGCGGTGGAAGAGTCACTTAAAGTGGAGATCTACAGTATATCACGTCACGGATCAATAATTTTTTGGACTTTTTTTACACATTTGTGGACTTATTTTCACTGGTGTTTTTATACATATATATTTTTAATTATATATATCTTTGTGTACAGTTATGATATTCACATAATTGGTTATGCGCACTATATTTGTGATTTTTTGATCATATTATTTTGATGCACAGTAATAGGAAGGAGTGAGTATATAAGTATATCACTGGTGGATTATTTTATTATATCACTTTTTCATTTCTATTTATGATTAGGATTTTATTTAGCGCTGCTATTTTGAGTTCACCTGGGGCGAGATTGTGGTGAATCAATTTTTTTGCATTTATGGTTGTTATTATTTAAGCAGCAGCTTAGACTCAAGCTCTATTTTCCATCAGCGCAGCGTTTTGGGTGTAAGAAGGGGCGGATTTTCTATATACCTGATATTTGACGCAACATGTGGATGGCCAGGTATGTACCCCATGGCCATCCACATGTGCCCAGTGTGCCCAATCTGTGACAATCAGTGCCCACAAATGGGCACTGATTGGCACCATTATGTTCCAGATCTGCCCAGCAATGCCCCCAATATGTTTTATCAGTGCCACCAATCAGTGTGTTCAGTGCCACCTGTCATTGCCCATCAGTGCCCACCTATCAGTGCCCATCAGTGCCACCCATCAGTGCCACCCATAAGTACCCATCAGTGCCACCCATATGTACCAATCAATGCCACCTACGAGTGCCCATTAGTGCCACCTATGAGTGCCCATCGGTGCCATCTATCAGTGCCCATCAGTGCCACCTATCAGTGCCCATCAGTGGCACCTATCAGTGCCCATCAGTGCCGCCTATCAGTGCCCATCATCAGTGCCCGTCAGTGCCACCTCATTGGTGCCACCTCATCGGTGCCCATCAGTGCCGTCGTATCAGTGCCCTTCAGTGCAGCCATATCAGTGCCCGTCAGTGCAGCCATATCAGTGCCCGTCATTGAAGAAGAAAACGTACTTATTTAACAGAAACAAAGAAAAACTTGTTTTTTTTCAAAATTTTCGGTCTTTTTTTATTTGTTGCGCAAAAAATAAAAACCACAGAGGTGATCAAATACCACCAAAAGAAAGCTCTATTTGTGGGAACAAAATGATAAAAAATTTGTTTGGGTACAGTGTAGCATGACCGCGCAATTGTCATTCAAATTGCGACAGCGCTGAAAGCTGAAGATTGGCCTGGGTGGGAAGGTGTCTAAGTGCCTGGTATTGAAGTGGTTAAAGGTGAAATTGCACCTTTCAGATGCAATAGAGACTTGTATTGAAGTAATGCAGTGACAGTTCACAACAACCCAGAGGCACGCCTGCCCAACTGGGTACACTAAGTTTTTTTAACGATAGAATATTGACAGGCATCAGCTGGGTTGACAGCGTCTGTTAAGAAAGCACAATGTGGCCTGGGCATCTCGTGCCCAATCCGGAAAATATCCAAAGGAGTTGCGACCCTATGCTTTCCCTCCTCGTCAGGAACCTTTCCCTACCACTAGTACTGTCCCTAACAGGCAGGGTACCTTTCCCTACACTGCTAACTCGCATAAAGTGCACCAAACCTAGGAGCCAGGGCCTTAAATAGGCCCTGCCAGACCAAAGATGGCTGCTTGAGTAACAAGGGGCAACAACATCCAATTAAGTGCTTCCCCAGTGACCCATGAAACCATAGAGGAACTATGTTCCTCTTGACTTTCTCTCCAGCTGTGGTGCCGCTGTGGAGAAAGTAGAATGCACCTGCCTACATACTAGCTTGAGGTAAAACTTTGACCAAACAGGGAAAAATTCCTTCCTGATGCTTAAACAGTACTCACATAATTCACAGGGTCAACATATTGTTAAGAGTTTTGTTTTAAATTAGTGTCATTGATAGACTTCAAATGAGGATACAAATCTACTACAGAAGTCATGGTCTGCCACAGAGAGATGTACAGTGGTGCCTACTTGAATTACATTTCATACGACTGGACAGTGTAGTGAATGTCCAAACCAAAAAAGATATCGAAGACAACACTGTGGATAAGTTTCCTTTAGAGCAAACCTCTCAGCCAATTTAAACAAAAAAGTCCTGCCTAATAGGCGGCATCACAAGAAGCACAATGCAAAAGGACAAAGCATTGTTACTACTCTTCATTATTACAATGTCTCAAGAGGTTGTTTAAACTGAAGATGAACAGACACGGGTTCTTATTTATTTTAATGAGAGATTAAATTCAGAAGAACGGTTAACTACCTTGCATAGAGGGAATACATCTGCTAATTGACACCATAAACACACATTTGGATAATTACAGGTTACGGGTTACATGAGATGTCAACGGCTTCATGTGATGTTGCTAAGCAAGCGTGTGGGCTACCAGCAACCATTGTATCTTTGCAAGAATAATACATACTACCTGAGATGTGATCACTTTACACAAATACAGTGAAATCCACACTACAGCCAAAGTAAAAAAATAGTCAGAAAGATAAATAGACTCAACTTTCACACTCTGTAGCCATAGAGCAAAGTCTTCTTAATCTGTGCTGTATAATACTAATCAATTGTCCTTGTATGTAATAGGGTATAGCACAGAGTCTCTCATCGAGTTTATCTATATAAATGTATTTATATTTAATCATTTTAAGTAGTATTAATTTATTTGTCATAGCTATCTTTATTATATATACATATTAATTATATAATATTATTATATAATTTATTATTAATGTATTTATTTATTTATGTCTATATTATGTATTAATGTGAGATTCAACCTTTGAATTACCTCTCTTTAAAAAAAAAAAAAAACTTGTCATAGTCCTGCCAAAATTATCAGCCAATCATTCCTGGTTATACACTGAACATATGCACCTGGCGCTATCATTGGCAGATAATATTGATAATCCATTGTAAGTGATCATTTTTTTACCTCCTAGAGGTCAGTCAATCGGGGATTTTCTGCATAGATAACAGTGTGTTTTGATTGGTCATATCAACAATCATTTAAATTTACATCAAGCCCCCATTCACGCTGGATGTTTTTAACGCTGCTGTTAGGGGCGTCTGTCATTTTTTTTTCTACCTCTAAATGCCCCTGCATGTTAGCCTATGTGTCCATGCACATATAAGTGTTTAGAGGAATTTATCACTTTTATTCCTATTACAACTATTACAAGGAATGTAAACATCCCTTGTAATAGAAATAAGCATGACAGGTCCTCTTTATTGAGAGATGGGGTCAAAAAGTACCTGGGGTCATGTACCTTTAAAAGCAAAAAAAATAAAAAATTACATTTTGCCTTTAAAAAAAAAAAAAATCCTGTTTATCTGCCCCGAGAAGTAGACAGCAAAGGAAAATTGCTGCTCCAAATGAGATAACTCCAGGCACAATGAATAATATAAGACTCCTCACATGGATGCAAGGCCCGGTTTGCCTGCCATAGAAGACTGAATGAAGGAAGAAATTGGCTGCACACCGACGTGATTGAAGTCCATTTATTGAATGTTCCATGCAAACAATGACACACACCACGGTTGCAGTACCCGGAACAGGGGTGGACTAGGTGGACTTTGGTGATGAGTAAGCACAGTGTAGCTGTGCGAAACTAGTCCACTTCTGTTCCGACTACTGCAACCATGGTGTCTGTCATTGTTTGCATGGAACATTCAATAAATGGACTTCAATCACATTGGTGTGCAGCCAATTTCTTCCTTCGTTCTATCTGCCTGAGAGACGGAAGTGACGTCAGACGTTGCTCTGGTCCTCCAAGGGCATAGATCCGAGTGGTAGCTATCTTGCCCTCACTCAGCCGCACCGGATTGCCTTACCGATGGCTACGGTAAGCTCAGGAACCACCGGGATGCGGCGGGAGGGAGCACCTCTCCCGCCTCCATAAGTAATCTTGCGGCAAATCTTCTGCTAGGACCACTTTTATCTGAAAGTCGGCTGCCTGACTGAAGAAAATATACAGTTAGGCTCGGTTCACACCTAAACCAGCCACTGTCTGTCCCCGTTCTCCATTTCAGGGATGAATCAGGGCAGAATCTTTGCCTGAATTCGGTCCTGAAACAGAGGCAAAGATGCACAGCCTTTCTGTGCAGTGCGCTCTGCAGCCGCCCCAGAGAAATGTGAACTGGCTCCAAAGAGAGCTGGTTACATTCTCCTGCTATGCGAATTGGATGCGGTTCAACCCGCATCCAATTTGCATAGGTGTGAACCCCGCCTTAGGCGGTCGGCAAGTGGAAAGCTGTCCTTTTATAAATTACAGAGTCTTCAGTTACTGACCCCTTTCTGAAAATGCGACTGGCCCTGATTTAACAATGTGCAAAAATGTGGAAAGTGAAAACAAAATAAAGTCATAACTCCTGAACTGCACACTTGTTCTGGTTGAATGACTCCAATGGTATTGGTGATATTGAATCAGCATTGCAGTCAGGTAATTTGTATTTTGTTGAAGAAGGTGAGCAATAACAGCCCATAATTAACAGTTGGAATACCTGTTACCACCAGAGTCCAGTGCAAGGCATGTGACAGCTGACCATCCGTCATCTGCTTGTACTTCACAGATAAGCTGTCCCGTCAAAAGGTCCCAAGTCTTCAGAACCTGTATTCAATAATGTTCATTCATTATACACATTTTGAAAAAGATGACTTCACAAGATTTAAGCGTCGTACACACGATCGGATTGTTGGCCAACAAAACCGTGGACTTTTGTCCGAAGGGTGTTGGACCAAACTTGTCTTGCATACACACGGCAAGGAATTGTCGGCCAACAAACACGAACATAGTGACGTACTGCATGGTTTTTCAGCTCTTTAGCGCCACTCTTTGGGTTCCCTCTGCTAATTTTATGCTAGTAGAAGTTTGGTGAGTGTTGATTCGCTCTTTTCATTTCGCGCTTTTCAGTTTGTTTCTGAACGGCCGTTCGTCAACCAGCCATGTTGCGGAATCGGAGGAGATAACGCGTTATTTATTATTGGCCTTGGAGTTATTGCTTTCACATTATTTTTTTGGTTGAATAATGATTTGATTTGGTATATTTTCTATATTTTTGGATGCATAGAATGCACTTTTTGGTTAAGTTCTATTGGCAGATAGCATGTCTAATTTTATTTGTTTTCTTTTTTTAATGCACAATAAAAAAAAATTGTGGAGAATAATACTTGGCTATGTGTTTTACTTCAAATGACAGTTTGGGAGTAGGCAGTTACATTTAAAAAATACAATCTAAAATTGACAAGGGACACCAACATAGTTGTATCTTTGATCTTAAAAACTACAGAATAATGGTGCTGTGGTAACATGCCCAAAAAATAAAATAAAAAGCATAATAATATTATTCTTTATATCACTAGAAAAAAAAGCCTTTGAAATTTTGTTTGCAATAACTCCATCAGTATCACCAGCAAAGCAGCTTCATTATTATCCCATTAAAGAAGAAGAGAATTGTGCGCTGCATTTCGAGATTTCACAATTTGCCACGTGACGAATGTTAATTTTCCATTACGAACGCTAGTTTACAAGACCGACCACTTGTGGCTCGTCCTTGCCTCCGAGCATGCGTGTTTGTACTTTGGACTTTTGTCCGACGGACTTGTGTACACACGCTCAGAAAATCCGACAACAGACATTTGTTCGCGGAAAATTTTAAAACCTGCTAGCCAACATTTGTGCATGGAAAATCCGACAACAATTGTCCGATGGAGCATACACATGGTCGGACTTTACACCAACAGTCATCACACATTTCCGGTCTGAAAATCCGATCATGTGTACGAGGCTATAAAGTGTACTGTGTCCAGAATATGAACTTCGAATTTGGTTTCTATTCATCCCTACTGGCAACCTAAATGCGGTGTGAATTTGCTGTGATTGTTACATGAGAATTGTGTCAAAACGCTGTGTAAAAAACGTGATTGTCTCAGGGCCAAAATTTGGTCTTTGAGCTGCTTAGCCATGGAAATCCATGCTTAGGGCAGCTCATTCAAGTGAATGGGCTGCCTTATGTGCGACATGCGGAATCGCATGAAAAGCGCCCTCACAAAATCGCAAATGGGAATGTGAAGTGTGAATGAGGCCTTAGAGCCACATTGCTAAGTCACGCACCAAATGATGAAAGCCTTGCTACAGTTTTCTTGCAATTTCTGACACCTGCAAACACATTCAGGTAGTTATGTGCAACATTTGTGTCACAGACAAAATTCTGCAACAGATTCAAATACACCTTACACACTGTTGCATAAAGCTGAGTTAAAAAGCGAGAGGTCATTTTAGCTCAATATAGAATATCCATCCCATCGCCCCCCCAAGTATTTAGGCTCCTTGATTAGGGCAGGACAAAGGTGTAACTTACAGAAGCCTCTGAGCAGCTAATTATCTGATGATGGAAATGATTATATAGACAGCTGGTGACAGGCTCATTGTGAGAAACAGATGACGGTCCATTTTGTGTAGCACTGTAATAGCAAACAAAAAATCACAGATGAAGCTACCATACAGAATACAAAGTGTTTGATGAAACTGTTTATTAAAAGTAACATTGTAGCATGACAGATAAACCATGAAGTCAATGAAGCTCTTCCAATGTAAGTGCCGGTTCACACTATAGTGACCTGGGATCTGACTTGTCAGACCTCAAGTCGCACCGAGTCGCTGGACATAAGAAATTCCATTGAAGTGAATGAGAACTGTCTTAATGTACACTACTGAAGTCACTCCAACTTTAGAAAAGGTTCCTGTACTACTTCAAGGCGACTTCTAGCCGACTTGTACCCATAGATTTCAATGGAAGTTGCCTCCAAGTCGGATCCTTATCTTAATTGATGTGATTTGGATCCGGAAATACAGGAAGATTATCCAGGAATTCCCTGAAGTTGCCTTGAAGTTACCTCACAAAGTCGTGCCAACTTTCAGGTCGCTGTAGTGTGAACCGGTGTCTTGCCGAGAAAGTTCCCTCGGCGGATAAGTTCCCCCCCTGTACTGCGCAGGCGCAGCGCCTGCGCAGTACGAACTACTATCAGCCGCCGGAGATAGCCGAAGCTTAAACTCTTCAATCAGCTGTACACGGCGCCTGCGCCCTAGGTCCAGGTTCCTTCCCCACCATCCAAGTGGACCTAGAGGGGGAATCAAAAAGAGCCGAGCGTGGCGAGTGAAGCGAGCCCGCGAGGGGCCCTCTTACAGGCGTCGTGTACAGCTGATTTTCAGCTATTCTGCTTCGGCTATTTCCACCGGATCCTACTGCGCAGGCGCAGCGCCTGAGCAGTAGAGGGGGGTCCTTATCCGCCGAGCGGAACTTTCTCGGCAAAACACCGGCACAATACCTCACCTTAGAGAACTACAGTACTTTTCCCATGTAACACTGGAGATTAATATTGGGACCATAAACTCTTACTATAAGATTCTATCTGAAGTTTTAAAACATAGTTTCTTTTCATATGAAAATAATACACATACCTATTCCAACTGATGAGCCAAAAAGACAGATTTTTTATTAGGCTTTAAAGTGGAACTTCACCCATAAGGGGAAGTTCTGCTTTTCCATCTCCTCCCACCCTCCTTTTTGGACACTTATTTTTTGGGGGGGTTTGACGGGTACCTGCCCCCCCCCCCCCCCCCCCTGCTTCCACTCAGATCGCCCCTTTACCTGCTGCCTTCTGGAACATGTCACAGGTCCCAGAAGCCTGCGGAACCATTCACAAGGTGCAGCGGGAACAGTGAGAAGCTGGCTGTGAAGCCACAAAGAATCACACCCAGCTTCCTTTAACAAATATGCAGGCACCAGGGACACGAAGACTGGCAAAGAAGCGGCCTGGGTGAGGATGGCACTGGATCCTTGTACAGGTAATTTACTAAAGGCAGCAGCTGAAGTATTTGTAGCTACTGACTTTACATTTTTTGGGGGGAGAACCTGAAGCTCCTCTTTAACCACTTCAGCTTCGGAAGGTTTACCCCCCTTCCTGGCAAGGCCATTTTTTGAGATATGGCACTGCGTTATTTTAACTGACAATTGCGCGGGTGTGCGATGCTGTACCCAAATAAAATTTATGTCCTTTTTTTCCCATAAATAGAGCTTTCTTTTGGTGGTATTTGATCACCTCTGCGGTTTTTATTTGTACAAAAAAAAAGACCAACAATTTTGATAAAAAAACTATATTTTTTACTTTCTGCTATAAAACATTCTCAATAAAAAAATGTAAAAAATCTAATTTCCTTATCAATTTAGGCCAATATGTATTCTGCTACATGTTTTTGGTAAAAAAAATCCCAATAAGTGTATATTAATTGGTTTGCACAATTGGTTTGGGATAATTTTATTTACTTTTTTTATTTTATTTTTATTTTTACCAGTAATGACGGCGATCAACAACTGATAGCAGGACTGCGATATTGCGGCGGACAAATTGGACTTCTAACTGACACTTTTGACACTTTTTGGGGACCAGTGACATTAATAAAGTGATCAGGGCTAAAAAAATATACACTGTCTCTGTACTAATGACACTGGCAGGGAAGGGGTTAAAATCAGGGGCGATCAAAGGGTTAACTGTGTTCCCTAGGAGCGACTACTAAGGCCTGGTTCACACCTATGCATTTTTTTAGTGCATTTTCAGTTTTGCAGATACACACTACAGTTCATTTAACATGGTTTCCTATGGATGTAGTTCACATCTGTGCATTTTATGGAAAGGGCCAGAGTTTTTTTTCTGGTTTCTGGTTCCATAGACTTCAATGGTTTGAGGCTCAATTCACATCTATGCATGTTGCTTTTGAGCGTTTCTGCAGTGTTTTTTGTGGTGCTTGCCGCATTTTTGAGCAGCGTTTTTGCAGCGTTTTTACAGCGTTTTTGCGTTTTTAAAAAAAAAATTTTTAGACTGTATACAGTCTAAAAAAAAAAAAAAATACGCCAAAAACGCTGTAAAAATGCTGCAAAACGCTGTACTTGCGTTTTTGATGCTGGTCCATTGAATTCTATTACATGCAAAACACTGCATTTTGCATGAAAAAAAGTTCCTGACCCTTTCCAAAAACGCAGAGGTACAAAATGCATTGATGTGAACATGTTCCATAGGAACCCATGTTAAAAAATTCTCATGCATTTCTGCAAAATGCATCAAAAAACACGCTAGTGTGAATGGAGCCTAATTGTGGGGGAAGTGCTTTGACTGGGGGACTGTAAAGATCCGTGTTAGCAGGAACACAAGATCAGTACAGTCCCCTCTCACAAAACAGCGGTCTGCTTTGTTTACACAGGCAGACCGCTGTTCTGCCTTTCTCCTTAACGATCGGCGGGTCCCGGCGGAAACTTCATCCGCCAAACCCGCTGATTGGCTCCCGCTGTGTTCAATCACAGTGGGAGCAGGTCGCTGGCGGCACGCCTGCGTGCCCCAGAACCGGAAGTGCAGATCAAGTACTAGGTATGTGATCTGGCACAGAGCAGCCGCCCTGCCACATTAAATCTACCGTGGGCGGTCCGCAACTGGTTACGTCTGTTTTTATTTGTCCTGTCTGTTC
The DNA here is from genome assembly GCA_037952835.1 of Lithobates septentrionalis. Taxonomy (NCBI): domain Eukaryota; kingdom Metazoa; phylum Chordata; class Amphibia; order Anura; family Ranidae; genus Lithobates; species Lithobates septentrionalis. Next base: position 288,684 of record JBBDGP010000082.1, on the reverse strand, counting down.
CAATTGGAAGAGGTTGTTTTACTAAGACTGGAGAGTACAAAATCTGGTGCAACTCTGCATAGAAACCAATCGGCTTCCAGCTTTTTTTTTTTTTACTAAAGCTTAACCGAACAAGCTGAAGTTAGAAGCTGATTGGTTACCCTGCACAGCTGCACCAGATTTTGCACGCTCCAGTTTTAGTAAATCAACCCCTGTGTCAGCAACAAAGCCCTTTTTTCGTAGCATGGTAAGGTTAAAAGGAAATTTAATAAACCATTACCAACACTTTGCTGGCAATAGGTTCCTTTAGCACTACCTGCACCTAATTTGGCAAACATTTGCACCAGTCTTAATAACATTACCAACATGGTCAACACATTCAGGTAGTTCTAATTACTGCCACTTTAAGAACCTGCTGCTATGCCTGTACTCAAATTGGGCCCATGCATATGGCAGCTTCCCACACAGGTCTCCACCCTCCATCCCATTCAGCAGTCAGCCAGGAGATTCTCCAGTAGGGATGAGCCGAACACCCCCCGGTTCAGTTCGCACCAGAACCCGCGAACGGACCGCAAGTTCGCACGAACGTTAGAACCCCATTGACGTCTATGGGACTCGAACGTTCGAAATCAAAAGTGCTCATTTTAAAGGCTAATTTGCATGGTATTGTCCTAAAAAGGGTTTGGGGACCCGGGTCCTACCCCAGGGGACATGTATCAATGCAAAAAGAACTTTTAAAAACGGCCGTTTTTTCGGGAGCAGTGATTTTAATGATGCTTAAAGTAAAAAAAAAAAAGTGAAATATTCCTTTAAATATCGTACCTGGGGGGTGTCTATAGTATGCCTGTAAAGTGACGCGTGTTTCCCATGTTTAGAACAGTCCCTGCACCAAATGTCATTTTTAAAGGAAAAAATCTCATTTAAAACTGCTTGCGGGTTTAATGTCATGTCGGGTCCTGGCAATATGGATGAAAATCAGTGAGACAAACGGCATGGGTACCCCCCAGTCCATTACCAGGCCCTTTGGGTCTTGTATGGATATTAAGGGGAACCCCGCACCCAAATTAAAATAAGGAAAGGTCCCTATATACTCTGAACAGCAGTATACAGGCGGTGCAAACAAGACAGGGACTGTAGGTTTGTTGTTAAGTAGAATCTGTTTGTAATTTTGAACATTTTTAATGTGTTTAGCTCCAGCCAAAAAATCTTTTCTAAGCTTTTTGGAAAACATAGGGAAGGGTTATCACCCCTGTGACATTTGTTTTGCGTCTTTCCTCCTCTTCAGAAGATTTCACCTCACTTTTTTGTCCCAATGAAAAATGTTTTTTGAAAATTTGGGTTTTTTTGTGGAACAAGGATTGGAAAGCATCAGTGGAAAGGAGAAATTGTTTTCCCATATTAACTCTTACATGAGAGAATTTCCCTTCCTATGGGTAGATTTCATCTCACTTCCTGTTGTCTCCTTCCGTTTGCAAGTAGGAGTCGTTTGTAAGTTAGATGTTTGAAAGTAGGGTCCTGCCCTATATACTCAGCAGAAATTTGGGCCTTAGGTGTTGCTGTGGCCAAAACACTGTAAGCCCTCACAGGGCCCTGCTGTGAAATATTAGATCAAGAATTGTAATTACATGCCCCTGTTGAACAGGAGCTGAAAAATTAGGCCTTAGGCACTGGTGCTGGTGCCACAACACTGCAACCCCTCACAGACACTCTAGTTGGAACGCAGGAACGAGCACTGCTGCAAAGTATTGCATCAAAAATTGTAATTACACGCCCCTGTTAGACAGGGGCAGAAAAATTGGGCCTTAGGCACTGGTGCTGGTGCCACAACACTGCAACCCCTCACAGACACTCTAGTTGGAACGCAGGAACGAGCACTGCTGCAAAGTATTGCATCAAAAATTGTAATTACACGCCCCTGTTAGACAGGGGCAGAAAAATTGGGCCTTAGGCACTGGTGCTGGTGCCACAACACTGCAACCCCTCACAGACACTCTAGTTGGAACGCAGGAACGAGCACTGCTGCAAAGTATTGCATCAAAAATTGTAATTACACGCCCCTGTTAGACAGGGGCAGAAAAATTGGGCCTTAGGCACTGGTGCTGGTGCCACAACACTGCAACCCCTCACAGACACTCTAGTTGGAATGCAGGAACGAGCCGTGCTGCAAAGTATTACATCAAAAATTGTAATTACACGCCCCTGTTATACAGGGGCTGAAAAATTGTGCCTTAGGCACTGGTGGTGGCGCCCAGAACCAAAAATGTTCTTACAAGCTATCAGCGTGATGATTGAGGAGGAAGAGGATAATTACTCAGGGATAATCACTCAGCATCAGCATAGGCAGTCTTTGAAGGGATCTGAAAAAAATTATTCAGTTACATCAGCATCAGGTGCTTGGTAGCTGGTGGTGATCCAAGACTGATTCATTTTTATGAAGGTCAGCCGATCGACCGAGTCAGTGGACAGACGCACCCTGTGATCGGTTACCACGCCTCCAGCAGCACTGAATGTACGTTCCGAAAGAACGCTGGATGCAGGACAGGCCAGTAGCTCAATTGCATACTGTGCAAGCTCTGGCCAGTGATCCATCCTCAAGACCCAGTAACCCAGAGGATTTTCGGTGGGAAAGGTGTCCAAGTCTGATCTTGCCCCTAGGTATTCCTGCACCATGTAAAACAGACGCTGGCGATGGTTGCTGGAACCGATCATACCTTGGGGCTGCGGACCAAAAAATTGTCTGAACGCATCGGTCAGACGGCCACCTTCTCCACCGCTCCTTCTTTGACTGACCGAAGCCTCAGCAACACGTTGTCCAGAAACAGGAGTTTGTAACCTCCCAGTCTCTGGGAACGCGTTGCACAGACCTTTCTGCAAGGCCTCCCGAAGATGTTTCATCCTCTGCTCCCTCTGCGATGGCAAGATAAGGTCCGCAACCTTACCCTTGTAACGTGGATCAAGGAGGGTTGCCAGCCAGTATTGGTCCTTCTCCTTGATACCACGAATACGAGGATCCTTACGCAGGCTTTGCAGGATCAGGGAGGCCATGCAGCGTAGGTTTGCTGAGGCATTCGGTCCGGAGTCCTCTGGGTCACTAAGGACAACAACGTCCGCAGCCACCTCCTCCCAGCCACGTACAAGTCCATGTGTTCCTTGGGACTGATCCCTTAAAGACTGCTGATGCTGAGTGCCAGGCTCCACCTCCATACTGACACAATCTTCCTCCTCCTCCTCCTCCTCCTCCTCGTCCTCTTCCTGTGTGATCGGCGGGCACGCAGGAACACTGTCTGGATAAAGGGGGCCTTGAGAGCTAAGGAAGTCCTCCTCTTCCTGCCTCTGTTCTGCCTCAAGTGCCCTGTCCATTATTCCACGCAGCGTGTGCTCCAACAGGTGGACAAGGGGGACAGTGTCACTGATGCATGCACTGTCAGTGCTCACCATCCTCGTGGCCTCCTCGAATGGTGACAGGACAGTGCATGCATCCCTGATCATGGCCCACTGGCGTGGGGAAAAAAAACCAAGGTCCCCTGACCCTGTCCTGGTGCCATAGTCGCACAGGTACTCATTGATGGCCCTCTGCTGCGTGTGCAGCCGCTGCAGCATGGCCAACGTCGAGTTCCACCTGGTGGGCATGTCACAGATTAGGCGGTTCTTGGGCAGGTTAAACTCCTTTTGGAGGTCCGTCAGCCGAGCACTGGCATTATATGACCGGCGGAAATGCACACAGACTTTCCTGGCCTGCCTCAGGACATCCTGTAAGCCCGGGTACCTGCCCAAGAACCGCTGCACCACCAAGTTAAGGACGTGAGCCAAACAGGGCACATGGGTCAGTTGTCCCTGTCGGAGGGCAGAGAGGAGGTTGGTGCCATTGTCGCAAACCACCATTCCTGCCTTAAGTTGGCGTGGCGTCAACCACCTCTGAACCTGCCCCTGCAGAGCTGACAGAACCTCTGCCCCAGTGTGGCTCCTGTCCCCCAAGCACACCAGCTCAAGCACCGCATGGCATCTTTTGGCCTGCGTACTTGCGTAGCCCCTTGAACGCCTACGGAGCACCGCTGGTTCCGAGGAAGAGGCCATGGAGGAAGAAGAAGAGGAGGGGGTGGAGGAGAGAGGTGTGTCACAATCAGCATTTTGGAGGCGTGGTGGCGGAACAACCTCCAACACTACTGCACCTTGTCCTGCATCCTTCCCAGCTGCCAGCAGAGTCACCCAATGCGCCGTGAAACTTAAGTAACGTCCCTGTCCATGCCTGCTGGACCATGAGTCAGCGGTAATATGCACCTTACCGCTGACCGCCCTGTCCAGCGAGGCATGGACATTGCCTTCCACATGCCGGTAGAGAGCCGGAATCGCCTTCCGTGAGAAAAAGTGGCGTTTGGGTACCTGCCACTGAGGAACCGCACATTCCACAAACTCACGGAAGGGGGCAGAGTCTACCAACTGAAAAGGCAGCAGTTGAAGTGCTAGCAATTTTGCCAAGCTAGCATTCAACCGCTGGGCATGTGGATGGCTGGGAGCAAACTTCTTTCGGCGGTGCAGCAGCTGGGGCAGGGAAATTTGCCTGGTACAATCTGACGTCGGTGTACCAAAAGCAGATTGCCCACAAGTACTTGGCTGTGACACACCTAATTCTACACCTTCATTCCTCTCACTGCAGGTCTCAGAGAGGACTGAAGGTCTAGTGGGGTTGGAAATCTCAGCTGATGAGGAGCAAGGAGAGATCCTCTTTGTTCTTTGGTGTGGGTCTTTCAGATACGCTTGCCAACGAACTGCATGGCAGGTCAACATATGTCTGGTCAAGCATGTGGTACCCAAGCGGGAGATGTTTTGGCCACGCGAGATACGCTTGAGACATATGTTGCAAATAGCAGCGGTGCGATCTGATGCACTCGTCTCAAAAAAGGCCCACACCAAAGAACTTTTTGAATAACGCGCAGAGACTGCAGCGCCCTGCACATGTGGAGCTTTGGGGTGTGATGCAGTCAATGTGCTGCCCTTAGGCTGGCCCCTGGAGGGCATCCTGCCTCGTTGGTGATGTGCCGCCTCCTCCTCCTCCTCCTCCTCCTCTCTCCTATCAGGCACCCACGTTGAGTCAGTGACCTCATCATCCCCTCCCTCCTCATCACTGGAGCAAACCTGGCAGTATGCTGCAGCAGGGGGAGCATGACTGCCAGATTGCTGTCCTTCTTGGGCACCCCCTCTGTCCGTGCTCATGTTACTGCCTTCATCGAGCTCAGTATCATCATCAGAGCCTTCCAAACGCTGGGCATCCTCCTGGAGCATGTACCCAACACTGTGGTCAAACAGTTCGAGGGAATCCTCATGAGGACATGGTGGAGCTAGGGAAGGAGTCACTGATGACATTGAGCTGAGGGAAGAGGCCGCTGCTTTGCCAGACAAAGCACCCTGGGCATGGGTGAGAGAGGATGAGGAGGATGAGGACGGCTTGGTCATCCACTCGACCAAGTCTTCCGCATGTTGCGGCTCAACACGGCCAGCTGCCGAAAAAAAGGCCAAGCGTGTCCCATGGCCACGTGCTGATGAGGATGCACCGTCTCCACGACCAGCACTAGACACAGAGCCTGCTTGCCCTCTCTTATTGGCTTGTGACTGTCTGCCTCTCCTTCTTGGCCTTCCAGACATACTAATGGCCTGTAGCTGCACTAAGCTGGGATAGAACACCTGTAATTTTCTTCAGGTAGCTTTATATACTGTAACCAGACAAGCCTGCCTGTCAGTAGGAAGATAACAGGAACGGATCTAGCTGAACACTGTGAGCAGGACACACTGTACTAAATGTAAATAGTCTAGCTGCCTGACCGTGGTACTAATAGGATCAAAAAGAACACCTGTAATTTTCTTCAGGTAGCTTTATATACTGTAACCAGACAAGCCTGCCTGTCAGTAGGAAGATAACAGGAACGGATCTAGCTGAACACTGTGAGCAGGACGTACTGCACTAAATGTATATAGCAGGAACGGATCTAGCTGAACACTGTGAGCAGGACGCACTGCACTGAATGTAAATAGCAGGAACGGATCTAGCTGAACACTGTGAGCAGGACGCACTGCACTAAATGTAAATAGCAGGAACGGATCTAGCTGAACACTGTGAGCAGGACGCACTGCACTGAATGTAAATAGCAGGAACGGATCTAGCTGAACACTGTGAGCAGGACGCACTGCACTGAATGTAAATAGCAGGAACGGATCTAGCTGAACACTGTGAGCAGGACGCACTGCACTGAATGTAAATAGCAGGAACGGATCTAGCTGAACACTGTGAGCAGGACGCACTGCACTGAATGTAAATAGCAGGAACGGATCTAGCTGAACACTGTGAGCAGGACGCACTGCACTGAATGTAAATAGCAGGAACGGATCTAGCTGAACACTGTGAGCAGGACGCACTGCACTAAATGTAAATACCAGGAACGGATCTAGCTGAACACTGTGAGCAGGACGCACTGCACTGAATGTAAATAGCAGGAACGGATCTAGCTGAACACTGTGAGCAGGACGCACTGCACTGAATGTAAATAGCAGGAACGGATCTAGCTGAACACTGTGAGCAGGACGCACTGCACTGAATGTAAATAGCAGGAACGGATCTAGCTGAACACTGTGAGCAGGACGCACTGCACTAAATGTAAATACCAGGAACGGATCTAGCTGAACACTGTGAGCAGGACGCACTGCACTGAATGTAAATAGCAGGAACGGATCTAGCTGAACACTGTGAGCAGGACGCACTGCACTGAATGTAAATAGCAGGAACGGATCTAGCTGAACACTGTGAGCAGGACGCACTGCACTAAATGTAAATACCAGGAACGGATCTAGCTGAACACTGTGAGCAGGACGCACTGCACTGAATGTAAATAGCAGGAACGGATCTAGCTGAACACTGTGAGCAGGACGCACTGCACTGAATGTAAATAGCAGGAACGGATCTAGCTGAACACTGTGAGCAGGACGCACTGCACTAAATGTAAATACCAGGAACGGATCTAGCTGAACACTGTGAGCAGGATGCACTGCACTGAATGTAAATAGCAGGAACGGATCTAGCTGAACACTGTGAGCAGGACGCACTGCACTGAATGTAAATAGCAGGAACGGATCTAGCTGAACACTGTGAGCAGGACGCACTGCACTGAATGTAAATAGCAGGAACGGATCTAGCTGAACACTGTGAGCAGGACGCACTGCACTGAATGTAAATAGCAGGAACGGATCTAGCTGAACACTGTGAGCAGGACGCACTGCACTAAATGTAAATACCAGGAACGGATCTAGCTGAACACTGTGAGCAGGACGCACTGCACTGAATGTAAATAGCAGGAACGGATCTAGCTGAACACTGTGAGCAGGACGCACTGCACTGAATGTAAATAGCAGGAACGGATCTAGCTGAACACTGTGAGCAGGACGCACTGCACTGAATGTAAATAGCAGGAACGGATCTAGCTGAACACTGTGAGCAGGACACACTGCACTAAATAGTCTAGATAGAAGATAACAGGAACGGATCTAGCTAAACTGAATACAGTGTATATATATATATGCAACACCTGGGATGCATATATATACACAATACACTGTAAGTGCAGCTAACTGACTGACTGTTCTGCCTAATCTATCTAACTCAAATCAAATGACACTGTCTCTCTCTCTCTCTATCTCTCAGCACACCGGAACACACACTACACAGGGCCGCCGTGCAGGCGGCCTTATATAGTGTGGGGTGTGTACTAAATCCCCTGAGCCATAATTGGCCAAAGCCACCCTGGCTTTGGCCAATTACAGCTCTCTCTACTGACGGCGCTGTGATTGGCCAAGCATGCGGGTCATAGTGCATGCTTGGCCAATCATCAGCCAGCAATGCACTGCGATGCCGCAGTGAATTATGGGCCGTGACGCGCCACACGAATTTGGCGCGAACGGCCCATATCGTTCGCAATTCGACGGACGGTCGAACAGCCGATGTTCGAGTCGAACATGGGTTCGACTCGAACACGAAGCTCATCCCTATTCTCCAGTTGAAAGCTAAGTGTATACAGAGGGACAATGGATAGCAATGATGTCCTTACCCAAATATGGCAATGCCCAACGTCCAATACTAAAAAAGATCTGGCTTTAGATACACTTGAATGTTTGCATGGATGAGTAAAACTGTCATAATGGCAGGTGGGTATCCTGAGTAAGGCACAAAACTGGGAATGCTTTATCTGCACAAAACTCAGTTTTAAAGTTTATATAAAGCCAAAGCATTTTTAGTTTTGGATAGTGTAGGGATGGGTTAAAACTCCTGTCATTTTATTGTGCCAAAGATGCAACAGGAAGTGAGTAGACATCTCTAAAGCTCAGTTCACAATGCCGCGACTTGTCATGCAACTGGAGATTTCAAAGTCCCATGACAAGTCTCACCCCATTAACTGCATTGGAACCGTTATAATCGGTGCAACTTAAGTCGCAGTGACTTAGAAAAAGGTTCCTGCGTTACTTTGGGGTGACTTCATCATGACTTGCATTGACTACTGTTAACCTCCCTGGCGGTATGATTATTTCTGATTTTAGGTGCTGAAAGCGGTACAATTATTTTGCACAGAAATTTGGCGTTTTATATTGTAGGCCTGTAATTCTTAGGAATAGTTCACTTAAATCTGCCCAAACAAGAGTCTAGTAGACATCCCGGGTATGATAAAGTTTGAAAAACGAAATAAAAAATTATAATATAATAAATAACTATAAATAATTATAACAAATAATAATATAATAATAATAAAAATTATATAATAATGTAATCAAATCAAAAACACTGAAATTTGCTCAGTTGCAGAATTTTAGCTTTTGTTACTTTTAGGCTCGATTCACACTAGCGCGTTTTTTGATGCATTTTGCATTTTGCAGAAATGCACGGGAATTTTTTAACATGGGTTCCTATGGAACATGTTCACATCAATGCTTTTTTGTTTCTTTGCGTTTTTGGAAAGGGTCGGGGACTTTTTTTCATGCAAAATGCAGCGTTTTGCATGTAATGGTTTTCAATGGACAAGCATCAAAAACGCAAGTGCACCGTTTTTGCAGTGTTTTTGATGCGTTTTTGGTGCGTTTTTGCCGGTTTTTTTTTTTTTTTTTTTTCTAATTTTTTTTACATTTTTTTTTTTTTTAGACTGTAAAAAAAAACTGTAAAAAAAAAAAAAAAAACGCAAAACGCAAATCGCGGCAAAAACGCGGCTCAAAAACGCGGCTCAAAAACGTGGCAAGCATGAAAAAAAAACCTCCAAAAACGCTCAAAAGCAACATGCATAGGTGTGAATCGAGCCTAAGTGTTTGATGACGGATCTCCCCACAAATCACTATCGCTCAATTCTGCGAGTGATTCTAATTTATTATCGCTTTTTTCTAGCTGCTCTAAAACCACTTTTGATGTAAAGGGACAGTTTTGGTTGCTATGGACAATCTCCAGTTTCCTGGCAGAAAGAACAGTTTTATAATATAAAACTGCATGCAGGACACTGGGCAAACCACTAGGGACAAAGGGGATGTGTAGTTATTTGATACAGTACTGTAATCTGTAAGATTACAGTATGCTGTATCTATACTGTGTGTTTTACTTTTGAATTTACCGCCGAACTCCGTCCCCGTGCGTCGCACCGCTCGCAGGGAACGGAGCTCGGCACTGTGAATCGAGCGAGACACGGCGGCTCGCCGATCACAGCGGGGAGACATCGCAGGATCCAGGGGACAAGGTAAGTATGCTCTTCCTGGATCCTGCGATGCAAGCCCGAGTCTGGCTCGGGGATACCGCTTTTGGTATAAAAAAATCCAACCCGAGCCAGACTCGGGAATACCGCCAGGGAGGTTAATGAAGTCGCAAGCAAGCCACAATGAAGTCGCGAAGGATGTCGGCTGTCAAAGTTGCGCGACTTTGAAACCACATAGATGTGGCTCCATTGTGGCTCCATGTAAACAAGGTCCGCAAGGCTGAAACTCATTTACATCTGCTGTCTGTGTCTTTTATGGAGAATCAATACATTTTGAAGATTTTAAAGAGCAAGCAAGGAGTTGCGGACCATCTTTTTTCATGATTGCTACTGCAGCTGTGCGACTGCCTCTCCGCACCCAGGTAGCTCTAAACAATCTTCTGATCATATTGGGAAGTAGCACCCTACTTCTGCTTTAATTTAATAGCTCCATTCACACCTGCGCATTTGCGATTGTGGGCAGAATTGCCGGAATTCTGCCCGGGATCCCAAAATGCTATGCAAAAAGGACAAATCATACAATGCTTGTTCAAGTGCCATTCATTTTCAATGGCACCTAAATGCAGGTGTGATTTTGCAGCGATTTTCTCAAAAATCGTGGCAAACTGCAACGTGCGAAGCTGTCGCCCAAAAGAAGCTCCTGCTCCTTTTTGAGCTGCAATCTTCGAGCGACAATCGTGGCAGAATCGTGGTAACATCACACCTGCATTTAGGTGCCATTAAAAATAAATGGCACCTGAACAAGTGTGCGATTTGTCATTTTTTCACAGCATTTTGGGATCGCTAGCAGAATCACAGTAATTCTGCCTGCAATTGCAAACGTCCAGGTGTGAATGGAGCCTTAAAAATGGGAATTCCCATCTTATCTAGTTGTCACCAGCACAGGTGACCCCTGAATGATATCCCCCGACCTTTTGGATTTTCCATCACTTTCTGTCTTGGGAAAAAAAAAAAGTTTTGCCTTTACATGCTGTACCAAAGTTCAAGACCAAAAAAACCAAGCACAACCACAACTGATGTTTACATTTTTGGAAGTATTTGTTCTGTAAACCCGCAGGTTTTTTTTTTGTGTGTGAAATTTAATTTAACGGAGAATGACATTATTAGAAGAATATCCATAGTAGAAAGTGAATAACTGTCATTTATGACATAATGTACACTATGTACCTTTCTTGTATCTGCAATAGAGCAAGGGCATCAGTTGCTAAGTAGAGGGCATGGAGTTGATGTGAAAAGTAACATGTAGCAAGTTCTCCTTTGATCTGACTTGCTTTGGATATAACATTGAGAAGACAGCTGTGATTTTCAATGTCCCATACCTATTAGTTACAAATAGTTACATTGTTATTTAATTTGAAAAAACAAAACAAAAAAACGAATGCAGATCAATTTCAGCCCCTCACTAATTCTGAGTTTGATCCTAGAGGAAGGCAAAACAACCCCCACAGGCTATACTGCAAGAGTTTGCAGTTTAGGTACAGGGTTTCCCTGAAGGCAATGGTGATGCTGCCTTCCCAGGACGCTGATGTGAAATTTAGGGAAAGGGGGAAAGATCCCTTTTAACGGGGGTTCTAAACTTTCCCTATTATAACCAAAACTACAAAAAGTTTGGACTATACATACACTATATTGCCAAAAGTATTGGGACGCCTGCCTTTACAGGCACATGAACTTTAATGGCATCCCAGTCCTAGTGTGTAGGGGTACAATACTAAGTTGGCCCTCCCTTTGCAGCTATAATAGCTTCAACTGTTCTGGGAAGGCTGTCGGGTTGAGGCGCAGGCCAGTCAAGTACCTCCTCCCCAAACTCGCTCATCCACACTATATTGCCAAAAGTATTGGGCCACCCCTCCAAATCATAGTGGAGGGGGGATTATGGTGTGGGGTTGTTTTTCAGGGGTTGGGGTTGGGCTTGGCCCCTTAGTTCCAGTGAAGGGAACTCTTGAGGCGTCAGCATACCAAGACATTTTGGACAATTTCATGCTCCCAACTTTGTGGTAATAGTTTGGGGATGGCCCCTTCCTGTTCCAACATGACCAGTGCACAAAGCAAGGTCCATAAAGACATGGATGAGCGAGTTTGGGGTACAGGAACTTGACTGGCCCGCACAGAGACTGCGAGCCAGGCCTTCTCGTCCAACATCAGTGCCTAACCTCATAAATGCGTTTCTGGAAGAATGGTCAAACATTCCCATAGACACACTCCTAAACCTTGTGGACAGCCTTCCTAGAAGAGTTGAAGCTGTTATAGCTGCAAAGGGCGGGCCAACTCAATATTGAACCCTATAGACTAATGCTGGCCATACACTATACAGAAAATCGGCCGAACCCATTTTCGAAAAACGAACGTTCGACCGTGACCGCAAACGATCGTGCCATCATATAATGACCGATAATCTGTTCAGTGGACATGAATAAATAATTTTGTGTTCGTTTTTTTACATATACCTAGTGCAGAAAGTTCGGACGGGAAACACATTAACCTTGCAATTTATCGTACGTTCGGCAGAAATTTTCCAAACATGCCGTTCGTTTTTTTTCCACAAAAACGTCACAAACGATTATCGATTTGTACCCACTAACTTGCCGAAAAACGAACGAAGTGTCCATTCGAACGATTTTTCGGCCGATTTTTCGTATAGTGTATGGCCAGCATAAGACTGTGTTTCCTTTAAAGTTCATGTGCGTGTAAAGGCAGGCTTCCTATTACCTTTGGCAATATAGTGTACATTTTAATAAGAGTGAAAATCCACCTGCAATTTCGTGCGGCTGCCCTATGGGTGCATTTTGGGAACAAGATTGGGGGGCTTTTTCTGTGTGTTTCCTGCAGGTATAGCAGTCCATTCAAATGTGAACCTATCCTAAGCCTTTCTGCAGGGAGGACAATGTCCGTTCAGAGCAGGTGTAGCAAACCACTAACATGTCTGTTTCTCAAAATGATGGATTAGTCTGCCTTTCTCAGCAAAGAAAAATGGGTCTCTCTTGAGATTGCAGGGAGAATCATTTTTTAAATACAATACCAGATGGCCGTAAAAAAAAAAGTAAAAAAAAAATGCATTTCACACAACAGAAATAGGTACACTTTGTGATTTATTCATATTCCAATTGTTATTTTAAGCATATTTCTGCCCGTAAGATGGTGCTACACTTGTATCTCATGACTTTTTCACAAAACAAAAATCCATACTTATCCCACTTCCCCTTCTTGCATAATTACTCAATCAAGCATTTCACAACTTGTAAGTAACTAATTATGTACTCTACAGCAGTTAATGTTCATTCAAGTGATTGTTGTAATGCATAGATAAATAAAGCTAAACACTCATTTCTAAAATAAAATATTTCAAGTCATGTAAAGTGAAAGCCACATGCGTTACCATCACAGTACAGTCTGTAGACACTGAATAGATCTTTGTGTTCTCATCAGCAATCTGTAGGTAGCTTATAGGTGAGGAGTGTCCACGCAGTAATCCAGTGGGCCACCTAAAGAAAAAGAGATACATAAAAAATATCCATCTAAAGATTACACTTTTTTTTTTTTTTACTCTAACACCACATATGAATCCAGCGAATAAAAGTGTAGCATCAGTAGATTTACTACCTAGGGGTAGTGCCATCCCAAACCCCCCTTTTTGGTGCCCAGCCCGGGGTTCACCAACCATCATCAGCCCCCAGTTGGAACCACTTTTGTGGGGATTTCCCCCACAGCCTTGAGATCTGGGTGTCAATATTTGCACCTGTTGATGTACATCGCTCTTTTATCTTCCAACTTATCACCGCATGTGTGAGTATACACCTCATAAATATGCTAGAGCCATTTACTGTCGCTTTCTTATGACATGGTTTCTCCACAGACACACACAAAAAAATCAGATCATGGCTGTCTCCCAATGAAGTGGGCATTGCCCCATGAAACGCGTAGAGACTACAGCCTACATGAATTGAATAATTATATATCTCAGTAGGACAAGCAATTGTCTATGTATATTAGAGCCAAATAGGGTTAATTTAAAAGGCTACTTTAAATTAAAAAAGATATATCTGTCCAAAGTCAAAAGTTGTGCGCACCAAGCATATAGGCTGATATCCCCACAGCAAGAGGACTGTGAGTGTTTAAGCCTTGCTATACTGTGAGTAGCACATATGCCATTCAACACTGTGTAGGTGCTTCATTAAAACAAAAAAAAACAAAAAAAAGTATGGGTCACCCCTTCAAACTCCGGACCAGCAACAAAGTCTAATGCCGCGTACACACGAGTGGACTTTATGGCAGACTTTGCTCGGCGGACTTTTCTACGTACTTTACGACGGACTTTCTGAATGAACGGACTTGCCTACACACAATCCACCAAAGTGCGTCGAATTCGTACGTGATGACGTACGACCGGACTAAAACAAGGAAATTCATAGCCAGTAGCCAATAGCTGCCCTAGCGTGGCTTTTTGTCCGTCGAACTAGCATACAGACGAGCGGACTTTTCGACCGGACTCGATTTCGACGGATTGATTTAAAACATGTTTCAAATCTAAGTCCGCCCAACTTTTGAGAAAACAAAGTCCGCTGGAGCCCACACACGATCGAATTGTCTGACAAAATCCCGTCTGCCGGGCAAAGTCTGCCGCAAAGTCCGCTCGTGTGTACGCGGCATAATAAACAGTCTGATAAAGCCATGTGGGGGAAAGAGATGAACATTTAAAAATCAGTGTCTGGGCTGGACTCTCAAAGGCCATGGGATAGGTAAAGTTTGTTACTTACATTGCTACACTACTGCTGTGCTTTATACTGTGATGCTAAACTTCAGCTCTGCATTTCTATTTTCTGTATCTATGTTAAGTACAATGGGGTACCTACCCAGGTACATATGGATTCCATATACGAACGATCCTATCCATGCCTCCAGTAACAAGAACATTGGCTTCCTTGGAGAAATCAAATGTTTTGACGCCTCTTTTAACCCTGAAGAGGGATTCGTCACTGATATTTCTTTTGAGAGGAACATGGTTGGCCAACATGGGGCGTTTGCTCTTCACATTGCCAGACTCCATTAGATCCTTTAAACGCTTCTGCAAATTTTTTGTTCCCTCTACGCAACCTGTTACGAATTCAGTAATATTGTATTACTGGATCTTAAACAATATATGGATAATTGGACTGAAAATATATAACAAGCAATAAATAGATTGCATTTATTTTTTTGTTTTTGGCCATTATTGAATATTTAAGATTTTCATATTGAAGACGCACAAAAACAATATTTTAAGCCGTAGGTGACTTCTTCTTAACTCACAAGTGAGATATTACTATGCAGAATCCATTAGCAGGCACATTATATAATATCTTGAGTGCTAAATTTTTGTGGATTCTCGGAATCCTCACGTGGCAGCATTACAATTGTAGCTTGGCTGGGGATCTGAACCTGTCCTTACATAATCAAATACAGTAGTTACTTTAATATCCAACTCATAAACTTCAGCAGTTCTGGTCCAAATAGACTACTAAAACCCTGGATAACTATGGCAAAACATGTCTCAAAAGTGGAGAAAAGTTGTAGATCTTCTCTCTGCCCTGGTACCTTACTATTTTAAAGCCTTGATGGGGCCTTGACCCTGGATAACTATGGCAAAACACGCCTCAAAAGTGGAGATAAGTTGTAGATCTTCTCTCTGCCCTGGTACCTTACTATTTTAAAGCCTTGATGCAGGAACTCTGCTTGGGTGAAATTGCTTTTTAATTTTTTTCAAAAAAGGACTATTTTGTCTTAAAAACAAAGCTCAACGATCATCATTTATCTGAGCACAAATATCTAAAGAAATATTTAACCACTTGACCACTGGAACATTTTACCCTTTTCTTTACCAGGGCATTTTGTGCTATTCAGTACTCTGCTACTTTAACTGGACACTGCACAGTCATGCAGTACTGTACCCAAATTAACTTTATATAATTTTTGCACACAAATAGAGCTTTCTTTTGGTGGTATTTGATCATCACTGGATTTTTTATTTTTTATTAGGTAAATGAAAAAACACAGAAAATTTAGAAAAAAAACCCCCAATATTTTCTACTTTCTGTTATAAAACATATTCAATAAAATCTAATTTCTTCATACATTTAGGTCAAAATGTATTTTGCTACATGTATTTGGTAAAAAAATAAATAGAAATCAATATGTGTATATTAATTGGTTTGTGTCAAAGCATCTACAAACTATGGCAGGCATATGCAATTGGCGGACCTCCAGCTGTTGCAAAACTACAACTCCCATCATGACACCCCTGGGTGTCATGCTTGCTGTCAGAGTCTTGCAATGCCTCATGGGACTTGTAGTTCTGCAACAGCTGGAGGTCGGTTAATTGCATATCCCTGAACTATGGTATATATACAGTGCCTTGAAAAAGTATTCATACCCCTTGAAATTTTCCACATTTTTTCATGTTTCGTGATTTAATGCGATAGACCAACATAAAGTGGCACATAATTGTGAAGTGGAAGGAAAATGATAAATGGTTTTCCAAATTTTTTACAAATAAATATGTGAAAAGTGTGGCTTGCATTTGTATTCAGCCCCCCTTAGTCAATAGTTTATAGAACCACCTTTCCCTGTAATTACAGCTGCAAGTCTTTTTGGGGATGTCTCTACCAGTTTTGCACATCTAGAGAGTAAAATTTTTGGCAATTTTTCTTTGCAAAATAGCTCGAGCTCTGTCAGATTGGATGGAGAGCGTCTGAACAGCAATTTTCAAGTCTTGCCATAGATTCTAAATTGGCTTTAGGTCTAGACTTTGACTGGGCCATTCTAACACATAAATATGCTTTGATCTAAACCATTCCATTGTAGCTCTGGCTGTATGTTTAGGGTCGTTGTGCTGCTGGAAGGTGAACCTCTGCCCCAGTCTCAAGTCTTTTGCAGACTCTAACAGGTTTTCTTCTAAGATTGCCCTGAATTTGGCTCCATCCTTTTTCCCATCAACTCTGACCAACTTCCCTGTCCCTGCTGAAGAAAAGCATTCCCACAACATGATTCTGCCACCACCATGTTTCACAGTGGGGACGGTGTGTTCAGGATGATGTGCAGCGTTAGTTTTCCGCCAAACATAGCGTTTTACTTTTAGGTTGAAAAGTTAAATTTTGGTTTCATCTGACCAGAGCACTTTCTTCCACATGTTTGCTGTGTCCCCCACATGGCTTCTCACAAACTGCAAATGGGACTTCTTATGGCTTTCTTTCAACAATGGCTTTCTTCTTGCTACTCTTCCATAATGGCTAGATTTGCAGGGTGTGCGACTAATAGTTGTCCTGTGTACAGATTATCCCACCTGATCTGTGGATCTTTGCAGCTCCTTCAAAGTTATCATGGGCCTCTTGGCTGCTTCTTTGATTAATGCTCTCCTTGTCCGGCCTGTCAGTCAGTTTAGGTGGACCGCCATGTCTTGGTAGGTTTGCAGTTGTGCCATACTCTTTCCATTTTTGGATGATGGATTGAACAGTGCTCTGTGAGATGTTCAAAGCTTGGGATATTTTTTTTATAATCTAACCCTGCTTTAAACTTCTCCACAACTTTATCCCTGACCTGTCTAGTGTGTTCCTTGGCCTTCATGCTGTTTGTTCACTAAGGTTCTCTAACAAACCTCTGAGGGCTTTGCAGAACAGCTGTATTTATACTGAGATTAAATTACACAAAGGTGGACTCTATTTACTAATTAGATGACTTCTGAAGGCAATTGGTCTCACTAGATTTTAGTTAGGGGCATCATAGTCAAGGGCGTTGAATTCAAATGCACACCACACTTTTCAGGTATTTATTTGTAAAAAAATTTGGGAAACCATTTATCATTTTCTTATCACTTCACATTTATGTGCCACTTTGTGTTGGTCTATCACAAAAAAACCCAATAAAATATATGTATGTTTTTGGTTGCAACATGACAAAATGTGGAAAATTTCAAGGGGTATGACTACTTTTTCAAGGCACTGGGGGTTATTTACTAAAAACAAATCCACTTTGCACTACAAGTACACTGCAAGTGCACTTGAGAGTGCACTGCAAGTGCACTTGGAAGTGCAGTCGCCGTAGATCTGAGGGGGACTTGCAAGTAAAATAAAAAAACAGAATTTTATCTTGCACATGATTGCATGACAAAATCAGCAGAGCTTCCCCTCATTTCAGACCTTCCCCTCAGATCTAACGCTACTGCACTTCCAAGTGCACTTTCAGTGCACTTGTAGTGCAAAGTGGATTTGTCTTTAGTAAATAAACCCCACTGTATATACTAGAATTTACAAAGTTTTTGAGGTTATACTACTAATGGTGTTGATCAGCAACTTATACTGTGACTATGATAGTGTGATAGGCAATCTACAATTAACTGACACTGGCTGGGAGGGACACTAACTGACAGTGACACTAATACAGTAGTACGTGATAATACTGTACACTGTACTAATGACACTAATGGGTGTCAGGAGTGATCAGAAGGGCAAACAAGGGGTTAACTGTGTGCCTAACAAGTGTATGTATGCTGCTTTTACTCACAGGATCTGGCTGACTTTTCTCCCTAAACTCAGAGTCGATTTCAGGGGAAAAAAAACAGCCAGATCACTGTTCTGCATTCGGTGTTCTATGTGTTTGTAAACACAGAACTCTGTGCTATGATTGTCAGCAGCCGATCAGCAGGTATACAGCCAAAATCTCTAACCTGCTGACAAACTTCGGGTCTGATATGAATTTTAAGGGGAACCTCACGCCAAACTTTAAAAAAAAAAACGACGTGGGGTTCCCCCCAAAATCCATAACAGACCCTTATCTGAGCATGCAGCCTGGCAGGTCAGAAAATGGTGGGGGATAAGCGAGCGCCCCCCTCATGAACCATACCAGGCCACATGCACTCAAAATGGGGGTGGGTGCTTTGGGTCAGGGGGGGCTCTGTAAAGTAATAAAAACACAGAGACAGTTTTTGACAGTCCCTTTATTAAAAAATCAAAAAACAGTGTCCCCCGATGTAAATCCATTGTCATTCACGCCACCCACCGCACTGGGGAAGGGTGGGGCCACCTGTCAACGTCTCTGGTGGCACCGCCCCCTCCTTGCGATGTCACGGACTGGTGCATGCTGGGTTGGCGATGTCGCAAAGGGGGGTGGTGCCACCAGGTGACATCGCCAGGTGGCCCTGTCCTTCCCTTTAAAAGAACTGTCAGACAGAGGAGCCTGCAGTAGGCAGACAGCCTCCATGTCGTCGAGAGCGATTTTTCTTTTGTTCTTTTTCGGGTGCTCCGGGCGGCGTGCTTGGTGATGGATTTACATTGGGGGACACTGTTTTTTTATTTTTTAATAAAAGTTAAAAACTGTCTCTATGTTTTTTATACTTTTTGACACTTTTTTGATCAATGGGTAGGAGAACTATGTACCCCATACTCATTCACATAGGGGGAGCAGGATCTGGGGCCCCTTGTTAAAGGGGCTTCCAGATTCTAATAAGCCCCCTGCCCACAGACCCCCACAACCACCGGCCATGGTTGTGGGGATGAGGCCCTTGTCCCAATCAACATAGGGACAAGGTTCTTTGAGGTGGAAGGGGGCATGGCTCCCCCTGCCCCAAAGCAACCACCCCCTCATGTTGAGGGCATGTTGCCTGGTATGGTTCCTGACCTGTAGGGCTGCATGCTCGGATAAGGGCCTAGTATGGACTGGAGGGACCCCACGCCATTTTTTCAAAATTTTGTATTGCCGGCATTCCTTTCTTTACATTTATCTGTCAGTGGGGAAGCCCGCTGACAGATAAGGACTCATCGGTTGTTAAGGACGCGGGCGGCCGGCTTCCCAGCCCGCTGCTTAACAACCAGTTCTTCTTTACACAGAATTTGAATCGGTCAATCATTTTTCGACCAATCCGAATTCTAATCGTTCTGAAAAATTAGAATTCATTAGAAAATGAATAAACAAAACTAATTTTAACGATTTTCAACTAAATTCATTACTATTCATTACTATTTCATTCGGAGATTCGGATACATCCGAATCTCTAAATAACCAAAAATGTGACCGATATTGTGTGCGAACCGAAACTAATTGCACATGTCTAGTTGCTTGTTTGGTACGGGCGCCACTAAGAGAACAGCTTGCATTTTCTAAATGAATGAAAAGCATTCTCTGATAGGACAAGGTGGAGAGGTAGGGCAGTGACATCACAATCTCAACCCTGTCCAATCAGAGAAAACTTTGCATTCATTGAGAAAATAAAAGGTGTTCTCTTCATGGCGCCCATGCTGAGCCGATGACCTCCTGTGTTTAGTAAGCAGCAGTGCAGCTGCTCAGCAAAGGACCCAGAAGCTAGTGGAGGTAATTGTAGTAGCAGTACACACTACAGTGATTTCCAGCTACATGGTGGATCAGCAAGGTATGGTATATGCATGGTTACATTGGTCCAAGCTGGACCAATGTAACTATGAAAAAATTGCCATAGCTGTAATTCAACTTTAACCATGTACTCTATTATTAGCATTTTCTGTGATCCTTCAAACATCATGTATTTGGTATATTTGATCAGCATCTTGCATAAACAGTCACTAAATATTTGCTTGGGGCCTGTTCCAACTACATCAAACTAAACATAATGCTTTTAACCATCTGACAGTCCTATCTGTAGAAGCATTTTTTAACATGATCTACCTACCTATTATTAGAGATGTGTAATCATCATTGGAGCTTGAAATAATTGATTCAATTGAATGGACATATCTGATCTGAGAATGAACAAAGAGAGGGCATAAATCATTTTGTTTATATGCAATGTGTGTTGTGTAATGTACGTGTTGTATCACTCTTCCAAAAGCTTGTCATGGCAAAATTTTGCTTCTGGTAGAGCATTCTTTTTGCTTCAGTTGATCCCACATCATTATATATTTACACTGTTACTCGCTAATTTTACACGAGTGGTTATATCCAGATTTGATCAATAACTTATCTCAATGTACTTAAAGTCTAGCACCAGCCATAGCTGTTGGACAGCCCCCATTTAACCCCTCACACTCTGAGCAAGCCTTAGTTTTGTAGCAAGCAATAGGACGATTATAAAGAATAAAGGGAAGGACCTGTCTCCTGTACTGTACTCCAAGAAAAGGATTTCACAGTTGGGTCTATTATCTATTATCTAAATCTATTATCTTATTTATACAGTACAGGACACAGGACTAAAACTACCATGGTCACAACATCGGGTTGCATCATGGGACCAGCTAGAGATCAAGGTCTCAAAAAGGTCTTCTGGCCTCTTGTCCACAAGGTCCTTAAATACCAGCATGTCTTCGACAGGGACAGTTAAGGTTTTAATGAGGCAAGAAATGGCCTGGTCCACTACCAATATCTTAAGGAAGTCCTCTTCAATAGGATAATGCTGAGCAAAAGGGTTGGGAGGATCAAATATATTTTCAGGATGAGACAATTTACTGTACAAAATGGGCTCTACGAGTAAGTGTACAGGGAAAATCTTGGCAGGCTTGGGCATTTTTAGGGAACGCAGACAGATGGCCTGAGGATGGGCCAAAGCAAGCTGCTTTAAAGCCAGGTTGGGCATACCACATCAATAAGCATAAAAGTTTTATCCTTAAATTTGGGAGAAATATCAGCAGATTGATCCTACTGAATTGTTGGAATCAGATGATGTTACATCCTCCTCTATAGAAATGTAGCAATAGCAAAAAATCAGAGGGTAGGCTCAGGGGTCACCTTGCAGTCCCTGTAATCGGCAGCCTCCAAAAGACTGAAAGCCTGCCCATAAATTCAGATATGGAGGCTGAACACTCCTCTAGGAGGTTCACCAGAAGTAGCAATGACGGTCTCAGAGAAAGAAAGAGACTGTGAAATGTGGTCAGGGTTGACAGAACCAAGGTCTTTAGTAGAGAGTCTACGACTCACCCAGAGCTATTAGCAGCCCATGAGCAGACAAGGCCCCCTAACTCATTGCCCTTGTGCCTATGATCTTCCATGTGTGTTTTTCCCCCCTGAGGTACCCACAATCAACCACTACAGAAAGGGTGGAGCCAAATCTATGTGTGCTCACATAGATTGAGCTTACACAGGCACAATAGTGCCCTGAGTGGATAGCAGGGAGATCAAAATCAAATTAGGAATGCACCAGAAACCAGCACTACTCCCCTATGACCACAGTAATACATTTAATATTTCTCAGCCCCTGTTCCACTGTCAGCCAAAGTAAAAAGGGAAGAAAACAGCACTATGGGCACCACTAAAGGGTACAAAGCCGTGACTTACCCCAGCAGGCAGAGTGCTGCTCCTCTTATTGGAATGGTTAAAAGATAAAAAAGCTGCATAAGCGGAGAGAAGTCCATTGGGCACTTCAGGCTTCACACCATGGGTTACATTTTACAAAAGGGCCATGAGATGCAGGCCTCTTTGAGCATAATCCACTATGTATACAGGTAATTGAGAACTCTCAGTTACTTATTGGCCATCACCATAATGGTGAGTCGATCTGAAGGTTTGGCGTACAGGACAGAGCATCAGGCTCTGACGCTACCAGGAAGTGTCAGATCTTTACTGATAGGAATGGCCCAGGATTCGGAAGGGAACTGTTGAAACTTGTACTATATACTTAACAGCAGTTTTTCTTTTTTTTTTTTTTTTTTCGTCTCTCTACTAGATTTTACCAGCAAGCAATGCTCAGGTGAAATTTTTAAACTACCAAGACAGACAATTCTGTTTTTATTTTCACTGAACAAGGAGAAACACTGAAACAAGGAGAAACATTGTAGTTTTCATAACATTGTAAGAGACTATTACCTGTGTAACCCAGTCATTGTGCACCTTCCAACGAACAAGCTTAACATGGCTTAGGTCTGCAATGTTATCTATTGAAATACTAGGAATTTCTTCCACAGGTTGGCATTTTGTCCAGTTCCTGTTAAAAAATGATTTATATAGAGTTGACATAACTCATAAAACTATCTAGATTAATTGTTCCAATATTGTCTGATTACCTTGCTTAGGCACATGTTAAAGTAGATGTTACAGAGATTAACATTGCATTTGGCAATTCATACTTCAGAACTCAGGTTCAATAGCTTTTTGTAAGAATTATAAGCTTTTAAACTGTGTAGACTTATCCAAGGAGAGGTAACCTTACTCGCTGCAGAGTTAACATGCTTGTTATTTTGGCAGAAATTATTTTTTATTCCTCAGTATAATGATTGTTAGTCCACAAAAAAATATTATTATGACTCTTTTGAAGCACAAAACTGAGTTGTGTGCAGAACTGTTTTTGCAATGCCCAAGGAATGCCTAGAGGCGCTTTGCCAGTGGAATTTTCAATATTTCTAAAATATATCCAGTTGGGACTGTCATTTACTATGATACTACAGTCTTTACATACTTTATGGTTTAATAATAATGGATGTATATATCTTTCCATCCCTTTTTTACTTTCTTTCTACTCTTTCCTCCTTCTACTCTGTGCTCTTTCTTTTCTTTATTATTTGAGTCGACTCACTTGTCTTTACATCGACTTGTTATGTTGTCAATTATGGCGTTTGTGCCACCATTTTGAGTCATTTTGACAATTGTTACCCTTTTTTTTCTTCCTCTTTTTCTATTTTTTCTACCCCCTTAATGTAATCATTTTGCAAACTTGAAAATACATGAATAAAAATATATTCAACTTAAAATATATCCAGTAATGCTTTGCCATGGACTCACTTTAGCTAAGCCTCTCTGAAATAGAATGTAAAAAAATCAATATGTTTATTATCTGTCCTTTGGAAAAAAATAACAAAGGAATGTATAGTATTTTGTATGTTTTCTTTCTTTATATATTGAATAGGTTGTAAGACATGCTTAACTGGTATTGACCATGCATGGTAAAACACAGTTCTGATAGAGGAGGGCTTTGTACAGTAAGCTCATAGCTTGTGTTCTCTCTGCAGGCAGCCTTTCACCCAGCAACAGGTACCCACTGCAGAGAGAGCAAGAGAGAGAGAGAGCCCTGAGCATCAGTCAACTCACGTACATAAAAGCCCATGGACAGCTGAGACTAATAATGAGGTCTAGCTACCAGGTGAGATATGGACCTAGGAATAGAGGCTTTATCCCACCCAAAGCTCTACAAAGCCTCTGGGATCCAGGACCCAAAACATAATGTATTAGGAATCTGAGAAAGCAAAATGTTTTCTCTAAATCAGCTATAAACTCTGATGCCCCTCACAATGTGTGTATGAGAAATGGAGAAACCTAGAGACATACACACTGTTCACAAGCCTGCCAGCGAATCCCTTACGATGTATACTAAAACACAAAATCAAGAATGTTGTAATAATTTTATTGCAGCCCAGAGTACACAAACTGTTACATATGTTGAACTGTTACTATGCTGACAAAAGCCCATTGTTTACAGCACTCTGTAGCAAATGGGTAAAAGTTGCTCCCCCCCCCCCCCGATCTGGGGCTGTCTAGAGTTTTAATCAGAAAAAGAGTCTGAAGTCAAACAGTTTCTGCTGTTCTTTCTCTTTAGAAACCTCATAATGCCCTGGCAATTCTTTGTCATGTGTGTACCCTATATATAAAGCCTATTTGTAAATGTTTTGATAGAATCAATAAAACACATATAAAACATTCTTTAAGTAACTTCTAAACTTGCAAAATAATACAATTATTCAAAAGTTAGGATACGTTCTCTTTAAAAACACATAAATTATTGAGTTATTTTATTTATTCAGCTAAATGAGCAATCAGCAAATGATGAATCCACTATACCTGAGAGTTTCTGCCATGTGTGAAATTAGAATAATGTTAACACACCCCTGTAACACAATAAAAATGATAAAGCAGTAATACATTAATGCAGCTTTTTCTGATAAAAAGACAAATAATATTTGAAGTTATACTGCTAATTGATCCATAATTATAATGAATTATACTGTAAGGTACGGTTCACGTGAATATGCAAATAGTTCAGGTTGACACCTGCACTGTGTTTTAGCAGAAAACTGAACAATTTATTATGCTGGGTGGTCACCTTATTTTATATAATGAATGGACAATATGATTTTCAATAATGTATTTTTATTAAACAGCAAACATACTTAAAAATCAAGAAACCTGTTAAATAATAAATCATTTTGAGATTAAAAAAACAAACTTACTTGTTCATCACCAAAATAAATAACACCCTCCTCAGTATCTCGCTGACTAAAATATATAAAAAGAAAGTAATTATAAGCAATGGCTATCTTAAAAGATTAAAAAAAAAAAAAAAGATTCTCCTCCAAAAATAAGTCATATTTTTATGGTAAGTGGCCACGAAGAAATGATATTACCTGAGCACTCTGCATGCTCTCCTCATTTCTAGCATATATAGAGGGGCTATATGAGGGAGGACCACAGAACTTTTAATGCAAATTTTTAGACTGTGTAATTTGTTTGGTTTGCTGGCTAGCTGGCAAGTATGCTGGGATTTTTTTTGTTTTGTACGTTCTGTGAAAAGCACTTCTATGTGCACCCTACTCTAAAAGCTAGCTTTAAATTTAGACAGTTGACATTTTTTTTTAGCCTACAGGAATTGGCATGTGAACACAATGGACTCCTTCAGCTGCCCTTGTGCTGTACTGGGCTTGTGGTGTGTCTATGGGACTTAAAGAGGAGTTCCACCCCTTTCTGTGTTCATTAAAAGTCAGCAGCTACAAAAAGCATAGCTACTGACTTTTAATAAACACACACTCACCTGTTCCACAGTCAAGCAATGTGGCCGCCCGAAGTCTCACTTCTCTCCCTTTCCCTTCACGGTGCCGGCATCCCCACTGTGGGCAACCTGCTGTGACAGCTTGCGGCTTTACAGTCAGGTGCGCACTGTGCATGCACGAGTTGCGCTGCACGACCTGAATGGCCGTGCAATCTTCTGGGACCTGTGACAAGCATGGGAGGGGCCGCCTAGGCATCCTGGGCATAAGTCGGAGCTGGGTACCTGTCAAAAGTAGGTACTCACTCCCCCCCACCCAAAAAAAATGACATGCCAAATGTGTCATGTCAGGGGGTCAGGATTGCTTAAAATGGAAGTTCCACTTTTGGGTGGAACTCTGCTTTAAATGGGCTGCCTCCAGGCATACCTGCCTTTGACGAGGCAGTATGTCTTCCACATAATAAACACAAATTGTTAGACAGTATTGTGTTTTTTTTTCTTTTTCTTAAAAGAAGTATGGGTGTAGGTAAAAAAATAAAAATAAATTTACTCACCTAGGTAGGTGCAGCATTGGTCCGATGCTGCATCTCTCCCCTGCTGGCTTTAAGACCGAGAACTGAGCGATCAAACACAGCTGATCGCTCAGCTCTTGGTCTTCAGGCTTCAGAGAGCTGTTGACTTTTCGCCTTCTGGCTCTCTGCTCTGTTCCCCCTCAGTGCTCGCTGGGGTGCTGGGCTGTGGAGGGGGAGGGAGCAGCAGGCTCAGGCTCTCAGTGGCTCTCTGAGGGGCTGTGCCAACTACCGGTCCAGGCATCTGGGTGGACCCTGACCATATGGTTGGGATCTTTTCAAAGCCTGAACTGACTCTGTGATGTAAGCCGACAGCAGGCTTTAGCCCGCTGTAGGCTGAAAGTGGGTCACAGGAGTGCAGAACAAACTGCGCTCCTGTGATCCAAAAGAGACGTACTGCCAAAAAAAGCTTTGGCTATACTTCTCCTTTAAGTAAGTGTGCTGGAAAAATTTTAGTTTTGTTTGTTATGAGGACCACTTTTGCTTTCACAGGTATTTATTACAACAGAATTAAAATAGAACGCGTCCTAACTTGAATAAAAATGGGTGCTGAAGAGCTGCTAAGCTCATTGAAAAAATGCTGGGTTTTGACAAAATATGAGGGCTGTTTGATTAAAAAAAGAAATAAAATACCAAGTTTTAGTGGATGCCAGTAACTTTATTCACCCACAGTTCTTTTATAACATTAATGAACATATTTTGCTAGTCACTAAAATGCTAGTTTCCTGCCTGTTTTTGGCTTCAATAGTTTGAATCACTTGTCTGGAAAACCTATATAGCAACTGAAGTCATACTACATCTACATACTATTTTTGGATCAATGACTCACAAAGTATTAATTCACAAAAAAACATGCATGACAATCAGGTAACTAGCAAGTTCAGAAGGTGGGCAGAAATAGCAGACCACATATGGTACCAGACTTTATTAGGTGAGTGATTATAATGCACAGGTAGTTTACCCCATTGGATTCCTCAACAAAAAGAAGTTTTATAAAACTTCATCCTTTCTACCATAAAAGTGTTGATACAAATAGGAGGAAACTGTTGCTCCTCGTGCAATAACGTGTTCTGTGTTAACAGAGCCATAAACAGACAACAGGGGGGGATAACACAACTGGGTCCATTGGGTTCAGACATTTTTATATGTCCATTTATGACATGCTCAGCAGGGGCAAAAAATACTCAAAGCCCAGGGAACTATGGGGGGTTATTTACGAAAGGCAAATCCACTTTGGACTACAAGTGCACTAAAAGTGCACTTGGAAGTGCAGTCGCTGTAGATCTGAGGGAAAGATCTGAAAAAAGGGGAATCTCTGCTGATTTTATCATCCAATCATGTGCAAGCTAAAATGCTGTTTTTTATTTTCCTTGCATGTCCCCCTTTAGATCTACAGCGACTGCAATTTAAAATGCACTTTCAAGTGCAAAGTGGATTTGCCTTTCGTAAATAACCCCCAATATTTCTCCAATATCAATCCATTCCAACACTCTTTCTCTTAACTGATCTACAATAAAAGCAGTGATGGGGTGTAGATGTCCAGCCTTAACAATTAAATTATTGTAAGAAAACTGACCAGGTAAACAATGGGGATCATTACCTGTAACAACCAAGGTGCAGTGGTATTGTCTCAAATCCCACTATCTGGCAATACGGTTCAAAGTTGGAGAGTTCATAAAGACGTATCTCTCTGTCACTGCAAACAAGCATGTAACAGAATTGATATTATGGGAAAAGCATTTTCATATCATTTCAGTTACTATTACATTATTTTCCATAAATAAATTAATGTGACATTCATAATTTACTTGAGCTTTCATATTTTTGTTATTGTTTTAATTTAAAAAGATTTCAGAATTAAAGAGGACAAATCCTTTGCAATCATTCAGTCTCTCTGTTTAAAGTGGTTGTAAACCCTGTTACACCACTTGTACCTACAGGTAAGCCTATAATAAGGCTTACCTGTAGATACTGAAAATATCTCCTAAACCTGCACAGTTTAAAAGATATTTACCATATACGCTTGCGCCGACGTCATCGGCGCATGCGCACTGAAGAAAGCACCCGCTCGTGCCGTTTCTTCAGCAGCAGTGCCGTGACCGGCGGCTCCAGCCACGTTAACAACTATGGGAATCTGTGTGAAATTATGCTGGCCATATAGAATAAAATATTTTCATTTGTAGAACATCAATTCATAGGAATGCCCACTTTTTTACCCACAAACACAAAAAATGTAAATGCAGCTAGCAGAAGTATCCTAATTTGATTTGATCAGCCTCTTTCAATGCACTGTACAGCAGCACTCAGACTGGACGATGGAGGGAGCAACGATAGAAGCCAGTCAGGAGTCCTTCATGCACTTGTGCTGACAAGGAACATGGTGACAGAAGGAGAAAGACGTGAGAGCAGAGTCACAAACTGCTACAGTTTCTTTCTGGCCAATCAGGGGCATCCCAGAAAGTCAGGTCACCAACTTTGTTGTACAATCGGGCAGGGTTGTGTAAATCTAATAACTGGATACACAGAATAAAAAGTCTTTTAGCAGGTAAAATAACACCCATATAGGCATCATTCACACCATGAGCAGGGCTGTGTTTTACTTGCACAGGGATGCACAGGTGTTGCATGCATCCTCATGCAGGCAGTCCCATTGAGGTCTATTGGGACCCATCGGCTGCACGGACACAGTCGCTGCTCCCAATATGACATTAGTGTGGATGCACGTGCATGTCCCCCAACTCTACCCTGGATGCACTTGGGGCCGTGCACCAGCACGGATGTCACATTGCGAGCACTTGCTGTATCCATGCAGCTACTGGGTCCCAATAGACCTCAATGGGATGCAGCACCTGTGCATCCCTGTGGAGGTAAAACACGGCCCTGCACAGGGCATAGATCGCCATTGTGTGAACAAGGCCATATGTACAGTATTTCAACTGTGTATTTAGCTTTATTTCTTGAGTTCAACTTTAGCCTAGGTTCACACTGAGTGCGGGAATGAAATCGTGTGAGTTCAGTTGAACTTGCACAATTTCATTCCCGCATATCAGTCCCGATTTCGGGGACGTTTTCAGAGACATCTGTGTGGGTTTCTGCTGAAATCGCCAAAAGTAGTACAGAAACTACTTTTGGAAATTGGTGCAGTGCCACAACTGCGGCGTCGCACCGATTAGGACGGTGCCATTACCGGCAATTGCCGCCGATTTGGCAGGGGATTTGACATGTCAAATCGCACCAATATGAACCAGGACTTTTACAAATATGAGCACAGCCAAAAGATACTTAGAGCACATAATATTTGTAGGACACTCTGAATTCTGTGTAGTAGAAAACTAAAAAAAAGGATAGTTACTGTGCCCTATACAATGTAACTTTCCTAATATAGGCATGCAGAATACTAGGTCTTACCATGTTCCAATAATTATCTTGTTATAATGAGGCATCAGTGTGGAATCTGAAATCCATTTTATTTTCCTGTTTTGTTGTTTGTTTTCCTCCTAAAACAAATGTAATGATAAAAATTCCTGTTCTGTTCCAGCAAAAAAGCATCAAAAGCGCAAACACTGTTTTTCAGGTGTTTCCGCTACGTTTCTATTGAAGTCTATGGAACCAGAAACACAACCTGCTGTGGGAACAAAAAAGTCCCTGACCCTTACTAAAAAAAACCACCAGCGTAAAACATATGTAGCGGTTTCCTCGTGAGGGCTGCTGAGTATAGTATTCCACCAGTCACCCTGCCCAGCCAGGCACACACTTTTACACTTCTCAGAGACAATAAAGCAGTCCTTGAGTTTTTTGTTTTTTTTTTATTGAGGGGTATTAAACTTGGATAGGGATGGGGACTTATGGGATGACCAAGTGATCAGAATATTGCAAATTTGGGACTATATATACATCCGATATATATATATCTCACTCCATTCTCCTTCTACACATCGCTTCCTCTCTACTGAGTATCACTCCATATTCCTCCTGCACGTCACTTCCTCTCTTCTGCTCTCCAGACTAGCTAGCACTGATTTGGTAGGCCTGACACTGGTTCAGCCAGGCCCAAGGTAGATGCCCTTTGCAGGCAGGGACCGTGGGCCCCTTTTTGTGTAGCAACAAAAATAAGGTAGTTCTTTAGTGCTAGCTGTCCCTGTGGCTCCTGAGCCCAGTACCACATCTTCAGGACCTGCCAGCCCTCCTGGCTGCAACTGCCTCTCTCCACTGCCCATGTTTTCACAGTTCTCTCACCTGGTTCTGCACCCATCTCAAACTGCAATTTACCAGTCCTCTCAGGCGTGCCTCCCCAGTCCTCCCTTCTGGTTCTACACCCATCTCAGACTGCTCTCTATCAGTCCTCTCAGGCGTGTCTTCCCAGTCCGTGCTTCACTCACCAGCCCTCCTGGCTGCGACCTGTTGTTCCTCCTTGGAGACTTGCCTGGCAGTACTCTCTCCCGCTGTGCTCTCCTTGCTCTTCTTGGCCAGGATACCTCTGTGTGTTGTAGGAGTGTCCGTCTGTACCTGAGCCCAGGCCCAAGCTGGGCTGACCGTGGGTATTTAAGGAGGCCTGCCCCCTGCCAATCCAAGTTGAGGATTGGTCAGGGCTTCTTAGAACAGCCCAGGTGGCCCCACCTCCCCTCCAGCCTCTCTTTCTAGAAAACACTGGAACATTCTAGAAAGAAGTAGGAGGTCCTAGTGATGCCACCTGTGAGTAACTATGCGAAGTAAGAGCAGTGATCTCCCTTGCTGAGCTGTTGTGTTCTGACAGGGGGACGCCCCCCCCCACCAGAACTCTCCGATCAGCGCTCTCTGCCATTGGGAGTCAGCCGGCTGCTGGTTTTCCAGCATGCTCGTCCAACAGAAGCTGGCAAAATAGCTGGCTTCTGTCGGACAGACCAAAATACACACGGGCCGAATGTCTGCTGGTTTTTGTTTGAACCACCCGATGTCTCCCAACATTCGGCCCGTGTGTACCAGGCTTTAGAGTACAGGTCTGTTGGGCAGTTTTAAAGACTGGTCAATGATTAATGATGTCAGTATTCTGCTAAGGATATTGTTTAGTGTTTATATATGTATACACACCTTGTAATAGAAGAATCCTATAATAAAGTGCTTATTACTGACAGCAGGCAGTCTGCTCCCCATGCCTATTATTACAGTATGATCACAAGAATAATTAGGAGCACAGAGGTGATCATTAACGCAACAATTGCCTCATCGTGGGCCATTAATAAACGTCAGCTACAGCCTAGCTTGAACAACAAGATAAACTGGTGTGTCATTTGATCCCAATCTAAATTCTAGCTCTTCTTTGTTAGTGGAACTAGACCTGAGCCTTCACTAAACACAACTTAAAGCCAAAATATTTCTGATTTGTTTTGGTTGGATTGCAGAAGATTCAAAATTCCTGTTAGTTTTTTATTTCCCAATATTGGGGAGATTTTCCTTAATTTTCTGTCCCTTGGAAACCTGTTCAAAAAATAGGGGGATGATTGTTTCCAGGACAGGAAGGTCCTATTGTGCATATTGTACAGTCCTACATATAGAGATAATCATCCACCTTCTCCTTTAAAACCATACTATATATTATGTTTTTTATATATAGTGGCATAATTATATAGTTGAGAATCTGCCATTCACCAAACATTCGCAGGTGCAGAATGTGTGTTAATTGATTCATTAATTTGGTGAATGTTGGGCAATAGTGACAATTACTGCATTAAAGTATATTAAAGTTTTTTTTCTTAGTTTTAGATAAGGTTTGGAAGGGTTTGACTCTATGAGGGGAATTAATTAAGACTGGAGAAAGCATAATCTGGAGGAGCACCAAATCAGCTTCTGTCTTTCATTTTCAAAGCTTAACCGAAAGAGCTGATGGTAGAAAAAGATTGGTTGCCATGCACAGCTGTGCCAGATTGTGCCCGCTCCAGTTTAGATAAATTCCCCTGTATGTCGGGTTTTTATCGCTGTCTATAATGGGAACCAAAAAATGATAGCATTGTCACCAGAACAATTGGTGAGGGAAAAGCCAAAATTCAAACCTATTCAAAGATAGTAATTTTGCTTGCTTTGGAGAGATATCCTCTAATTTGCTGTAGTGCCTTCAGGACAAGAAGTAAAGGGAAATCTTCCCAATGGGACAAAGACGCAAAAAAACAACCCGATAGGGGCTTTAATCCCTCTGTTCACTGTACCAAACCAAACCAAACCAAAAAGGTTTGGCTTTAAACTGGTAATTACACCTCTGCAGATTTATACAAGTAATATCGTGTACACCGGGAATAAAATACTCACCAGAATAAACCGACTTTTCTTCAGTTTAAGATCTGATGTCCAAACTGAGAGAAGACCATCTTGTCCTAATGCCAATAAGGTATTGTCAGGCATGGGAGATATCTGTATGAATGGTTCCCTATGTGGAGTGTCTGTTATTACTGCAGGAAGCTGAAAAGTCACCCTGTAATTTGTTTGTTCATGAAGATGATGATGAGACTCCAGTTCTTCCATACTCAGCACCTGTAAGACTAAATCCAAAAAAAAACAAAAAACAATTGATTTAAAAGTGCTTATTTGTATCTCTAAACATCATACAATGTTTGTGTGACTCTTAAGTGGGCCATATGAATGGTTACATTTTTATTAGCTGTTCCTATGAAATTCTGAAAAATTGTAGGTCAAAGAATTTGATGATGGCATCATTGAGTATTCTAATTTATTTTAAAGGCCCTTAAAATTTTTTATTCAGACCTGCTACTTTTTCCAGACGTATTAAACAAGTTTATTTTATTCCTTATGAATCAATGAAAGAACAGCTTATTTAAATTTAGTAAATTGCATCTATAGAAGTATATTTATATATGCATTATATGTATAAATGATTGTTAAAAAGAACAAATGTTCATGACCATGAGAGTTCTAATTCCAGATGAAAATTTTCCAAGCACATGCACACTACAGTAAGAAAAATTTTCCATCCTTCGCCTTCAATCTTTCTCGTCACTACAGTTGAACACAATCATCAATATGCCCTTTTAAACCATAGAAAATCGAACAAAAGTTTAGAAAACAAACATTTTCAAATTAAATTCCACCATGTATTGCCAACTTTACACTTGAATAATGACAACTATTTTTTTTTTTTTTTATTCAAGTCAATTCAACAACTACAGTGCCTTGCAAGAGTATTCACCCCCTTGGCTTTTTACCTATTTTGTTACATTACAGCCTTTAGTTCAATGTTTTTTTAATCTGAATTATATGTAATGGGTCAGAACACAATAGTCTAAGTTGGTGAAGTAAAATTAGAAAAATATATACATAAAACTATTTTTCAGAAATAAAAAACTGATAATTGGCATGTGCGTATATATTCACCCCCTTTGTTATGAAGCCCATAAAAAGCTGTGGTGCAACCAATTACCTTCAGATGTCACATATTTAGTGAAATGATGTCCACCTGTATGCAATCTAAGTGTCACATGATCTGTCATTACATATACACACCTTTTTGAAAGGCCCCAGAGGCTGCAACACCTAAGCAAGAGGCACCACTAACCAGACACTGCCACGAAGACCAAGGAACTCTCCAAACAAGTAAGGGACAATGTTGTTGAGAAGTACAAATCAGGGTTAGGTTATAAAAAAAAAATATCCAAATCTTTGATGATCCCTAGGAGCACCATCAAATCTATCATAACCAAATGGAAAGAACATGGCACAACAGCAAACCTGCCAATAGAGTTGGGCTTTATGGCAGAGTGGCCAGAAGAAAGCCATTACTTTCAGCAAAAAACAAAATGGCACGTTTTGAGCTTGCGAAAAGGCATGTGGGAGACTCCCAAAATGTATTGAGGAAGGTGCTCTGGTCTGATGAGACTAAAATTTAACTTTTTGGCCATCAAAGAAAACGCTATGTCTGGCGCAAACTCAACACATCACCTCACCCAAAGAACACCACCATTTTTCAGCAGTCAGGACTGGGAAACTGGTCAGAGTTGAGGGAAAGATGGATGGTGCCAAGTACAGGGATATTCTTGAGCAAAACCTGTACCACTCTGTGTGATTTGAGGCTAGAACAGAGGTTCACCTTCCAGCAGGACAATGACCCCAAACACACTGCTAAAGCAACACTTGAGTGGTTTAAGGGGAAACATGTAAATGTGTTGGAATGGCCTAGTCAAAGCCCAGACCTCAATCCAATAGAAAATCTGTGGTCAGACTTAAAGATTGCTGTTCACAAGTGCAAACCATCTAACTTGAAGGAGCTGGAGCAGTTTTGCAAGAAGGAAGGGGGAAAATCCCAGCTCATAGAGACTTATCCAAAGCGACTTGGAGCTGTGATAGCCTCAAAAGGTGGCTCTACAAAGTATTGACTTTAGGGGGTGAATAGTTATGCACGTAGATTTTTCTGCTATTTCGTCCTATCTGTTGTTTGCGTCACAATAAAAAAACATTTTCAAAGTTGTAGGCATGTTCTGTAAATTAAATGATGCAAATCCTCAAACAATCCATGTTAATTCCAGGTTGTGAGGCAACAAAACACGTAAAATGCCAAGGGGGTGAATACTTTTGCAAGGCACTGCATTTTGAACATTATTCTATATGCAATATTGTGGTTAAAACCATGTCTGGATCTTTAAACACAGGTAACTAAATGTATAAAAACAAAGGGAAACACATTAGACAAGATCACTGTATTTTTGAACAGAATGAGATAATGCACAAATTATTATATCCATTGCATGAATTGC
Source organism: Lithobates septentrionalis (assembly GCA_037952835.1). Lineage (NCBI taxonomy): Eukaryota > Metazoa > Chordata > Amphibia > Anura > Ranidae > Lithobates > Lithobates septentrionalis. The sequence continues at coordinate 253,952 of JBBDGP010000082.1, read as the reverse complement.
ATGAAATATCAGCAACAGGACATTAGTGGATTAGACATCTTTAATGTAAACCTGTCATAATGGAAATTCAGAGGCCGCCATTTGTGACCTCCTTCTAAAATTGCTAGCTCCCTAATGTCAATACTTTCTGAGCCACTAACCTGAAACAAGCTTAAAAATCAGAAAGTTCAGAGGAAAGCCAGAAGTCCTTATCAACCTATTGGGACATGAGCATCAGCACAGAAACACATTTTTTGGCTAAATCTTCAATTTCAAACTGACTAGACCAGGGGTGTCCAAACTTTTTTCCAAGAGGGCCAGATTTGATGAATAGAACATGCTTGAGGGCCGACCATTTTGCCTGACATTCTTAAACCATTAAAATTTGGTCTAAGTGTGTCCGTCCGAGCACTAATACACGGCCCAACAAGAATTCTCTTGCCTTTGTGCTGTGTGTGGTGAATAGATGAGCTTGGGCGTGTTATTTGGATATACCGGATTTAATCAGCTTATAACACGCACCTTCACTTTAAAAATGAAGTTTCAGGAAAAAAAATCTTAAATTTTAAATAAAGAACTGTGAAGCAAAATAAGGGTCAGTGCCCATCAATGCAGCCTAATCAGTGCCCATCTGCGGCCCCTACTCCATTGCCATGAATGTGGCCCCCACCGTATGGACATGAATGCAGCCCCCACTGTATTGACATGAATGCAGCCCCCACCGTATTGACATGAATGCAGCCCCCACCGTATTGACATGAATGCAGCCCCCACCATATTGACATGAATGCAGCCCCCACCATATTGACATGAATGCAACCCCCACCGTATTGACATGAATGCAGCCCCCACCACATTAACATGAATGCAGCCCCCACCGTATTGACATGAATGCAACCCCCACCGTATTGACATGAATGCAACCCCCACCGTATTGACATGAATGCAACCCCCACCGTATTGACATGAATGCAACCCCCACCGTATTGACATAAATGCAGCCCCCACCACATTCACATGAATGCAGCCCCCACCGTATTGACATGAATGCAGCCCCCACCACATTCACATGAATGCAGCCCCCACCGTATTGACATGAATGTAGCCCCCACCGTATTGACATGAATGCAGCCCCCACCGTATTGACATGAATGCAGCCCCCACCGTATTGACATGAATGCAGCCCCCACCGTATTGACATGAATGCAGCCCCCACCGTATTGACATGAATGCAGCCCCCACCGTATTGACATGAATGCAGCCCCCACCGTATTGACATGAATGCAGCCCCCACCACATTGACATGAATGCAGCCCCCACCGTATTGACATGAATGCAGCCCCCACCGTATTGACATGAATGCAGCCCCCACCGTTTTGACATGAATGCAGCCCCCACCGTATTGACATGAATGCAGCCCCCACCACATTGACATGAATGCAGCCCCCACCGTATTGACATGAATGCAGCCCCCACCGTATTGACATGAATGCAGCCCCCACCGTATTGACATGAATGCAGCCCCCACCGTATTGACATGAATGCAGCCCCCACCACATTGACATGAATGCAGCCCCCACCGTATTGACATGAATGCAGCCCCCACCACATTCACACGAATGCAGCCCCCACCACATTCACACGAATGCAGCCCTCACCACATTCACACGAATGCAGCCCCCACCACATTCACACGAATGCAGCCCCCACCACATTCACACGAATGCAGCCCCCACCACATTCACACGAATGCAGCCCCCACCACATTCACACGAATGCAGCCCCCACCACATTCACACGAATGCAGCCCCCACCACATTCACATGAATGCAGCCCCCACATTGACATGAATGCAGCCCCCACCACATTCACATGAATGCAGCCCCCACATTCACATGAATGCAGCCCCCACATTCACATGAATGCAGCCCCCACCACATTCACATGAATGCAGCCCCCACATTGACATGAATGCAGCCCCCACCACATTGACATAAATACGGCAGCCCCCACCACATTGACATGAATGCAGACTCACCATTGCCGTCAGTGCAGCCTGATTCATGTCCATCTGCAGCCTTGGAGGAGACAGGGAGGGGGCGGGACGAGCGCCAACAGATATACAGGAGAAATTCCTGTTTACACGGCGGCCTCTTTAATTGAAAGTCTCGCCTCCTATGATGGACAAAACAATTGTCCAATGGCAGCGCAGGAGACGGGACTTCCTTTTACACAGGACGCCGTGTAAACAGGAAATTCTCCTGTATCCTGTATGGCGCTTGTCCCGCCCCCTCCAAGGCAGCCAGCATATCTATCTTTTATGGCCCCCAGCGCTCGGGGATTCGTTGGGGGCCACAAAAGATATATATGTCAAAATTACCAGGCGGGCCGTCCGAAACCAGACCGCGGGCCGCGATTGGCCCGCGGGCCGGACTTTGGACATGCCTGGACTAGACAGATAGAATAAAAGACCCATATGGTGTAATGATACATGTCCCAGAATCATTAAAAACCCTTTTAATTGGTCATCATGGGAATAATTATCCTACTGATTACTGCATTGGGATTGCTTTATAACTGATTCTAAAGCTTTGTACATCTATTGAGCAGAAAACGACTTCAATAGCTTTCAGTTTACTCCAATCTGTTATTTAAATGGGTTTGAATGTATCTAAACAAATTATACAATTTAAGGAGATTGGATACATGTGTAAAATATCATTGTTCTCATTGTTATATCATATTTATATGTCTATTACCCACTTCAGCTCCAAAAGATTTTATCTACTTCAGGACCAGGCCATTTGTTTGCTATACCACAGTGCGCTAATTTAACTGTTAATTGCGCAGTCATTTCTATTATTTTTTTTACACACAAATAAAACTTTCTTTTGGTGGTATTTGATCACCTCTGGGTTTTTTATAACAAAAAAGGGCAAAAATTTTGAAAAAAAAAAAATATTTTTTACTTTCTGCTATAAAACATGTCCAATTAAAAAAAAAAAAAAAAGAATCAATCAAGTTTGTTCATAAATTTTGGCCAAAATGTATTCTGCTATATGTCTTTGGTAAAAAAAAATATTGCCAATAAGTGTATATTGATTGGTTTGCGTGAAAGTTATAGCGCCTACAAACCATGGTATATAAACTGGAATTGTTATTTATTTATTTTTTTTGCAGTCATCATCTTTTTTTTTTTTTTTTTATACTAAAGGTGTTCATTTTAAAGTTTGCTACCTCTTTCATCATATTTTAAACAGACAAATACTGCAACTGTCACTGTATCATTTAAATTATGACCACAATAAATATTTTAATCAGCAAGTGTTTATGGTCATAGCATTGATTCATATAGTAAAAGAGGTGTCCAGCTTACATTGTAACTAATAATCCTTTTTTATTTTATATATATATATATATATAAAATATATATATTGTATTATTATTATTATTTTTTAATAATAATATACATAATGCCGTTCATTGTATGCCTTCTGCCAAACTGTAAATGGTTTTGTGTAAAGGAAAAACATTTGACTATATCTACTGAATTTTACAGACAGAATTTTTGTTATTACTAACATGTTCTTTTTATTAAAGGAATGTTACCTCTTTGTTAATCTTTTATACTGAAAGCAGCTTCTTTCAATGAACTTCTAACTACAATAAATATTTCAATGAGCAAGTGTTAATGGTGACACTGATTCATCTAATAAAAGAGGTGTCCAGCTTCCCATGTGATTGGAATACTTACAGAGTGTGGGTAGAGAGCAGCGTTGGTTACTTCCTGAGACAGCCGTACTATGTAGTGCCAGCAGCACTCTGCCTGTGCTCAAAAGGTCCCATAGTTAACTATGAAGAGGTTGCTATAGTGACATAAATTAGAAACATTCAGTGACACTTGGCAAAGAGAGGGCTGAACAATAGTGAATGCAAATACCTTTCAACAAAGGTCTCTAACCTTTTTTTTAAGTGCCAGATAGGTCTTAATGTAGCCTTTGTAATAGAGGGACCAAAAGGATGAAAAGAATTTTGTGTAAGGACGGAATGAGATCAGCCCATACAACCGTTCAAACATACTTTCAATAAAGTTTAACACGGTTTAATGGAAAAAAAGATTGCACTGTAATGACATAAAATTTACATAAAAATGAGTCCAAGGGGTAGACTTCAAGGCTGCACAGCAGACAGGAATTTGTGTGACACTATTGTGCATGTTGCAATCTGAGTGTACAACTAACTATATTTAGGAGGAATTGTAAAAAATAAAATAAAAAGCAACCTTAAAGCGGAGTTCCGCCTGCAAGAAAAAAAATAAAAGTAAGCAGCTACAAATACTACAGCTACTGACTTTTAAAATGAGGACACTTACCTGTCCAGGGCGCCTGCGATGTCCTCACCCGAAGCCGACCCGTCCCTCGGCTCCGGGTGGAGGCGCCCGCATCTTAAGTTTCCTACTGCGCATGTCGCACTGCGTATTCTGAATGGTCCCTGCTGTCTTTTTGGGACCTGTGTCCGGACATGGCGTAGTTCGCCGCGGATTCTACGTCGCTCTTCCGCCGGAAGTGGGAGAAAATACCTGGATTAGACAGGTATCTGCTCCCCCCTCCCCCTGAAAGGTGCCAAATGTGACACCGGAGTGGGGGAGGAAGCGGATCAGCGGAAGTTCCATTTCTTGGTGGAACTCCGCTTTATTACAATATTATCATAATAGACATTTTTTATTATACAGAAAAATGGTTAGATGAATAGGAGAAAGGTCAATATAAACTGCTAAATACACATGAATGAAAAATTTGATTCATAATTGAATTAAATGTTTTGTTTACATACAGAAGGTAAAATAAGTATTGAACATGTCATGATTTTTCTAGGTAAATATATTTTCTAAAGATGCTACTGACATGACATTTTCACCACATGTCGGTAACAACCCAAGCAATCAATACATATGTACAAAGAAACCAAAACAAATAAGTTCAGAAATTCAGTTATATGAACTAAAATGGAATGACACAGGGAAAAAGTATTAAACACGCTAACTGAAATGTATTTAATACTTGGTACAAAATCCTATGTTGGTAATGACAGCTTCAAGACTCCTCCTGTATGAAGAAACTAGTCGCATGTATTGCTCAGGTGTGATTTTGGCCCATTCTTCCACACAAACAGTCTTCAAATCTTGAAGGTTTTGTGGGCCTTATTTATTAACTCTGATCTTTAGTTCTCTCCATAGATTTTCTATTGGATTCAAGTCAGGTGATTGGCTCGGTCATTCAAGCAACTTTATTTTCTTTTTTTGAAAACAATTGAGAGTTTATTTGGCTTTGTGTTTGGGATCATTGTCTTGCTGAAATGTCCACCCTTATTTCATCTTCATCATAATGGTAGATGGCAGCAGATTTTTATCAAGGATGTCTTGGTACATTTTTCCATTCATCCTTCCTTCAATGAAGTTTGCCAGTACCGTATGCTGAAAAACAGCCCCACACTATGAGGTTCCCACCTCCAAACTTCACTGTTGGTGTGGTATTTTTGGGGTGATGTGCAGTGCCATTTGACCTCCAAACATGGTCAGTATTATGACATCCAAAGAGTTCAATTTTGGTCTCATCAGACCAGACTATATTTTCCCAGTATTTCACAGGCTTGTCTAAATGTTGTGCAGCAAACTTTAACCGGTTCAATACAGGGCAATTTCACCCCCTTCCTTCCCAGGCCAATTTTTAGTTTTCAGCGCTGTCGCACTTTAAACGTCAATTGCGCGGTCGTGCAACGTTGTACCCAAAAAAAACTGACGTCCTTTTTTCCCCACAAATAGAGCTTTCTTTTGGTGGTATTTGATCGCCTCTGCGGTTTTTATTTTTTGCGCTATAAACAAAAGAAGAGCGACAATTTTGAAAAAAACACAATATTTTTTACTTTTTGCTATAATAAATATCCCAATTTTTTTTTAAAAAAAACAAATTTTTTCCTCAGTTTCAGCCGATACGTATTCTTCTACATATTTTTGGTTAAAAAAATCGCAATAAGCGTATATTGATTGGTTTGCACAAAAGTTATAGCGTCTACAAAATACGGGATAGATTTATGGCATTTTTAAAAAAAAAAAAATTTATTTATTTTTTTAGCGGCGATCGCGATTTTTTTTTTCGTGACTGCGACATTATGACTGCGACACATCGGACACTTTTGACACATTTTTGGGACTATTCACATTTATACAGCGATCAATGCTATAAAATTGCATTGATTACTGTGTAAATGTGACAGGCAGTGAAGGGGTTAACCACTAGGGGGACGGGGAGGGGTTAATATGTTTCCTAGGGAATGATTCTAACTGTAGGAGGAGGGGACGCACAAGGGGAGGAGACCGATCAGTGTTCCTCCGTTCTGGGAACACAGATCGCTCTCCTAAGAGCTGACAGGCTGTGGATCTGTGTGTTTACACACACAGATCCACGGTCCGGCCCAGTTAACGGGCAATCGCGGGTGCCCGGCGGACATCGCAGCCGCCGGGCACACGCACCAGGTCCCGAGCAACGCGGCGGGCGTGCGCGCGCCCCCGGCCCCTAGACGGCGGGAATCCCAGGACGTCATATGACGTCCACTCAGGATGGGAGATCCCATCCCAGGACGTCATATGACTATGGCTGGGTAGGGAAGTGGTTAAATAAGCTTCAACATGCTTTTTCTTCAGCCATGGAGTCTTGCGTGGTGAGCGTGCATACAGGCCATGGTGCATTACTTATTGTTTTCTTTCAAATAATTGCACCTGCTAATTGCAGGTCTTTCTGAAGCTCCCAAGTGGTCCTTGGCTCTTGGACAACTCTTCTGATAATTATGTTCACTCCTCTGTCAGAAATCTTGCAAAGAGCACCTGGTCGTGGCCAGTTTATGGTGAAATTGTGTTGTTTCCACTTCCGGATTATGGCCCCATCAGTGCTCACTGGAACATACAGGAGTTTAGAAATTCTTCTGTAATCAATGCCATCAGTATGTTTTGCAACAATAAGGTTGCGAGGGTCTTGAAAGAGCTCTTTGCTTTTAACCATCATGAGATGTTTCTTGTGTGACACCTTGGTAAAGAGACACCTTTTTATAGGCCATAAGTTGAGACTGAACCAGCTGATATTAATTTTCACTTGCAGGGGGCAAGATTGCTTTCTAATTATTAATAGATTTCAGCTGGTGTCTTGGCTTTTCATGCTTTTTTGCACCTCCCTTTCTTCGTGTGTTCAATACTTTTTCCCTATGTCATTTCTTTTTTGTACACATAACTAATAATTTCTGAACTTATTTGTTTTGGTTTCATGGGTTTTCATGTTTCATGATTTCATGTCCATAGCACCTTTAGAAATATATTTACCTACAAAAATGGTGATGTGTTCAATACTTATCTTACCCGCTGTATCTGTCTAGGGTTCAGCTAGTAATGGAAGCTTCATTAGCTCTGACCTGACCTGGCAATTTTTATCTTTTTTAACTTGATTGAGATGTCACCAAATGATACTGCATCAGGGGCGGACTGAACATTAGGGCACTCGGGCACTGTCCGAGAGCCCGGGGCCACTAGGGGGCCCCATCAGGGTTGCCAGTCTCAGTAAAACCAGGAACAGTTTGTAAAAATCTGTGTTTTTTTACATCTGTCCCTGAAATGTCCCTTACCAACATCCTTTTAATATAAAAAACCTGAGGTTATAGCTGCTCCTCCTTTCCACTGCCTCCTTAGCCAATGGGAACACAGTGTACCCGCCCCTTCCCCAGCACGGCTTATTTGACATAAGAGCAGGAGATGCCTACTGCTAGAGGACAGAAGAGGGAGGAGTGTACATAGCCAGCACTATGGGAGGGGCTGCAGCCTGGAGGAAGGTAAGCTGGCTGAGCTGAACAAAATGTATTGTTGTCAGTGCTTACCCTGGTGAGCAGGGGGGAGGGGGAAGCTGTGTTTCTTCTAGGAGGGCCCCTCCTGTCTCTAAGGATGTTAGATCAATGTTATCTCTGCTACACCTCCCTACTCATTACCTGCCCACCAGTACACAGGCACAATCTCCTCCTCTCCTGCATTACCACATTCAATGTCTGTGATCTGCCGGGGCACAAGTACCTGCATGCCATGAGATGGGGGCAGCAGCAGTGTGTTTAATCAGACTGAATTTCGGATAAAAAGTGCTGGTGTGTGTGACTGTGTGTAAATGTATACTGTCTGTGTGTATATGTTTAATGTGTGTATGTATGTATACTGTATGTATGTATACTGTGTGTGTATGTATGTATACTGTGTGTGTATGTATGTATACTGCGTTTGTATGTATGTATGTATACTGTGTGTATGTGTATGTATACTGTATGTATGTATACTGCGTGTGTGTGTATATGTATGTATACTGTGTGTGTGTGTGTGCATATGTATACTGTGTGTGTGTGTATACTGTGTATGTGTATGTATGTATACTGTGTGTGTGTACACTGTGTGTATGTACAGTATGTTTACTGTGTGTGTATGTATGTATACTGTGTGTGTGTATACTGTATGTGTGTATACTGTGTGTGTATGTATGTATGCTGTGTGTTTGTATACTGTGTGTATGTATACTGTATGTATGCATACTGTGTGTGTGTGTGTATATACTGTGTGTGTGTGTATGTATGTAAACTGTGCGTGCGTGTGTCTGTCTGTGTGTGCGTGTACTGTATGATCCATCTGTGCCCACTGCCGCTCAACAGAAGTCGATCTAACAATCCGGTGCCCATGAAAAATCCACTTGTTGCCATTCAGAGCCATCTGAATAGTGCACTGCTGAGCCTGGCCTCAGATCAGGCAGCAGGCAGGGCTGGGTGCACACCTGTGCAGTGACATCATGGCATACATCAAGCATGGCTTTTATTCACAAGCCCCACTGCCCGATCTGAGGCCAACCACACCAGTTCACTATTCCACTGGCTCCATGTCTCACTTGCTCAGTTCAGAGCCTACAACAAGTGGATTTTTCTTAAAAGCCTTTTCCCACCGGCTGCCTGCCACACCAAGCACTAAGGTGCAAAGGTGTGTGTATGGGGACACTGATGAAAGGTGACTCTGGGGGTTCTGCTGTAAGGTTGCACTCTGAGGGCTCTGCCGTTAGGTGGCACTCTGGGGGCTCTGCTGTAAGGTGGAACTCTGGGGGCTCTGCCGTAGGGTGGCACACTGGGGGCTCTGCCATAGGGTGGCACACTGGGGGCCCTGCCATAGGGTGGCACACTGGGGGCTCTGCTGTAGGGTGACACTTGGGGGGCTTTGTCGTAGGGTGCTACTCTGGGGGCTCTGGTGTAGGGTGCTACTCTGGGGGCTCTGCCGTAGGGTGCTACTCTGGGGGCTCTGCCGTAGGGTGCTACTCTGAGGGCTCTGCCATAAAGTGCCACTCTGGGGGCTCTGCCATAAGGTAGGACTCTGATGTAAGGGGAGACTCTGTGGACTGTGATGTATAGGGAGAATGTTGGTTCTTTGATGTAAGGGAGGACTCTGATGTTAGCGTCACACTCATCATAACTGCTGTACTCTATATGTTGTTTTGTTTGTTACCTACTCCTGACCCAAGTACTCTGTACATTATACTGTACATAGACCTGACAAAGGTGTTCATTGTCTCAACAGTTGCTGATTTTAATAAGGTTCTTCTGTAAGGTAGCCTCAGTAAGACAAAAATATACTTTTTTTTATTGTGCATAAAAACATATATTATGGAAACATTTATCAGCATTTTAAAAACAAATGATCCTTTGACTGAGATTTATTTGTGTCTGTGCGACACAGTAATTAGAATTTTATGGGTACAAGGTCTGTTGTATGTTTGCATTGTATGCAGCAGATGCAGATTCTGTTCAATCCTCCTTTAAGACTCTCCCACTGGCCATGTCCATTGCTCGCAATGGTGCACTTTGCATGCCGCAGGTCATCATCGTCCTGGTAGCGGTCCCAGTGCAGTATTTTGCACAGGGGCCCATAATGCTGTTAAGGTGGCACTGTCCATTAGAGGCTCCTGGTGCCTTTAGTGGATCACCAGCTCTAAGTCTCCTGACACTCTGCATGTCACTGAGCTAAGTGCCCCTCCGCATGGGTATGCCCACATTCATGTTGCGTCAAAAATATGGCTGCCGCGTGGTGACCATCTGTAAGCTTAGGGGCCCCATAATCTCCTATTGCCCGGGGGCCCCATGAGTTGTCAGTCCGCCCCTGCACTGCATTCAGCATGTTGCGGTGCCATTCTACGTAGTGAATTGAGCTACATAAAAATACAGACCATGTTATGGTATAAAAAGGGAACATCAAAATCAATTAGTCTTTGAAGAGCTTCTTTTATCCAGGTCGCAGTATATCTAGTAGAAGTTAGCCACATTTAACTGAACTTGTTCTGTAATGTTGAAGATGTTTCATGATTTGTCCAAGTCTCTTTTTCAGTTCTAAGGTTTATTTCCTCCTCAACATTAAAGGATAAGATCATCTTTAGTGACATGTTACATGCTACACCTGTATTCAACCCACCCTCCAACCAAATCCCCCCACTGTGACAGCGAGCATGGGAGCCTCTCCCAGCACCCGCTGTCACAATTTAAATATAGTTCGACTGTGGGGGGTTCTGCCCACACAGCCACGTCATTCATTCACAGAGTCCTGTGAATGAATGAACTACAAGTCCGGTCTGCCATTGCAGTGAGCAGCCTCGTAGTTCATTGATTTGTCCTGTTCTTCAGTAACCGTCAGCCCATACAGGAAGTATGGGCAGGCAGCTGTACTGAGTGTCTGTAGGAGCCTGACTTAGCACCCATGATCTTCTGAGCATGGGTGCAATGTTTTGCAGGCTCCATTGTAAAAAGTTATAAATGCACATTTTTCTTTTACCTGCAAAATCACGTGCATTTAGTATTTTTTGTACAAAAGGTGAACTTAGCCCTTAAAGAACTAGTCCAGTTGAATGTGACTAACTACTACTAGAAATCAATTGTTTTCTATCCGCCCTTGCGTTAAAGCTGAAGTTTAGTTATTTGCTTATATTTTTGTCTTCCCTGGTTCCTCCGCTCCTTGTAAAATAATAATGACATTGACCCCCTTAGGAGCTGTTGGATTTTTGTGTTCTCCCCCACATGCACAGTCAAGCAACAGGAATTTTCCAGCATTTACTCAGTAAGGTAAAAAACAGTCTAGGGCTCTTTGTTTTGTTTTTGGTTTAGGATGAACTTGGATAGGTATGGGAAGTTATAGGATGCCCAGAACTGAAGCTTAAAGACAACTTGAGGACTTGAAGGCTGTTCTTCCACAGGATAAACAGATCAGCTCAGAAAGAAAGGTTTCCAATCACTGAATGCAGGGGCACTATCTCTGTAGAAAATGCCAAGCCACCTGGTTGCTCCTTAGATTCCCCAAGCAACAGGTGTAGGGTAGCTGTACTGGCTTTAATGGCTCTAAACTGTCCCTTGTTAGAAAGCTAGCTGGGTATTGCACCTGGCTGCTTCTCCTCTATAGGGGTAGAGTGGTTGAAGCTACTCACTCAGTCACTTAGGTGAATCCTGTGGCACATGTGACTGCTGAACAGGCCTTCTGCTTTAAAAGTCCCAATGGCTCCCAGGATGGCTTCAGCTAAGCCTAACTGAGGCTGAAAGGGTGTGAGGCTCCATCTGCTGCTCTGGTCTCTCTCTCTCTCAGCTCCTTCCTTCTTCCCAGGGGCAGAGCCCCCCAGCATAGGGATCCCCTCCAGGCAACTAGACCCTGGACTCTGCTCTCAACTTGGCCAGGCTCCATTCTATTTATGGGCTATCTCTCCACCTTCTGGGCCATCCTCACCCAGGGATTAGAGGAGACTGCATAAATCTTCAGTCCTCATCTCTGCCACTCCTCCCTCTGAGTTTTAGCACTCTCCAGCAGTTCTAGAAGCCAGGAGGCAACAGAGACTCAGCCCTTGGAGCTCTGCCAACTAACTCTAAACAAATTAACCCTGGCTCCTCTGCCTACAGAGGACCCCAACTAAATTTTCCTACACTGTACACAAAGGGTGCTACAGCATTTTAAAATAAAACCTCTGTTTTCATTACATACTTTTTTTTTCTTAGACCCAAGGACATCATCACTTTGTCTCTGAGCTTCTCTTGGCAATGCAGGCCGATAATTGCCAGTGGGAGGCACTGGCAGGGTGCTGTACATTGCTTTCCTCTCAAAGGACCTCAGCCCTGATGAAAGCAGTGAACTGGATTATGGGATGAGTTAGGCAAATATTGAAATACTTTGATGGGTTGATGTTGATCTGGAGGAGTGGGCAGTCTTAGGTAAACTGTATTTATATGAAGATTTGTAGATGGGGCTATTCTGTACACTGCCTCCTGTTTCCTGATTTGCAAAACATCCATTTGCAGAGTGAACCCTCATGTAGTCACACCCCTTTTTTGTGCCTCAGCCATTTGCAGGGTATTCTGCCAACTACGCCAAGTGTAGTCAGGGCCACCCTGTATACCATATACGTGAGGGGCACAAGCGGCAGAGTGGCTCACGTATTAAACAGAGCTTCAGGCACATGACCATTTCTTCCGTCAAGCTCATGTTTTAACATGTGCATGGACGCAGGCCATAGGCCACCCTTTCTTCTCACTCCCGGTCACAAAAAGGAAACAAAAAGGATGGTACTTTTAAGGTGTGGTTCTTCAGCAAATAAATAACTCAAAACCAATCCCAATGAAGGTAACATCAAGGACCAGTGACAATCTTATGCCAGATATGCAGATATTGATATATTCGTCAAGATGCAAGTGATGCTGGTATCTTGAAGAAGGTAACCTCCTTATCACAACAGGTTTCGCTAAAAAGCTTCATCTTCATCGGGAGATGGGTGCTGCAAGTGTAAAAATAATACATAAGATTACATCGCAACAGTGTGGAGCAGATGGTCAGTGATACAGTATGTGGACCAGCCAGACTTACATCAAGGTATATATTCAGTACAATTAGAAAAATAAAAAAATATGGGTCCTGGCAAGATGCGTATGTCATGCATGGCATTCAACAAATCAGGTGAGACCCCCAAAACAAAGAAAGGGAGCCAAAATAGAATGGCCTGACCGAAGCACAAATACTAGGAAAAAAGAGATTGTCACTTGAAGTTACCTCTGTCTTGAATGTTAAATATTTGTGTATATCCATACACATTGCTCTATATTGCCCATTATTACACTTTTTATCTACTTGTACATAAATAAATATTGTATTTTATATATTTTCATATTGGTTTTCAGTTATTTGCTGAAGAAGCACACCTAAAAGTCCCATCCTCGGTGGTGCGGTGGCTAGTGGCACTTAAATGGAAACAGTGAGAACCTCCATCTTTGATGGAGCTTCACGCTAGGATCTGGGATATCTGGAGGATGGCACTTCTCACAGATACTTTAAATGACTCCTTAGATAGACATAATAAGGTTTGGGAACTATGGCACACCATGGAATATCCACCTTGACTACATCTAGTTAACATTGTCTTTGCTTCCCCCTTCTCTGTCTTGGGGGTGGGAGGGGAACGTGGGTTCCAGGGGATCACAGAGTACATCAGACATCTTCTTTTCTTGATTTCTTTCTCGTTCTTTCTTGTCCTACTTTTTTTTGTAATATCCACTTACATTTACATTGAAGGCTTAATGGTTGATGTCATTTTTAGGCTTGTGTGCTTGCTCCACACATGTGTTAGCTTCTCCTAACGAGCCATGGTCTGTTAGCCACTTAAAGTTATAACTATTCGTTTTCATACTTTGTACTTTGCCTATTTGAGCAATTCCATATGTGTATCTTGGTCATCTGTTATTTTCCTTCTGGCTTGGGCAGCGTTGCAATCCTATATTAATGTAGATTGCTTATAATATAGATTCTTTCGTTGTGTTCCTTTCTTTTATGTTTCTGAAATAAATAAAATATGGTTTTCAAATAAAAAAGCCTCATCTTGTGTTTTGTTAACTTTTTGTGAATTTTTGGGGATATGGTGTGCAGGTATGCTGAATTAATTGTTCCCTGATAGTTGTCCAACCCCCCTGATTACAATTACATAACCTATTTCTGACCAGAGCACAGACTTGCACAGACATGTACCTTACGTGTAGTCCACTTCAGAGTTACTGAAGTTCATCTGAACACTCGGGGCACATACCACCTGGGGGCCGTGCCACCTGGGGTGTGTTACCTGAGGAGGTCATCTCTCACCACCAGGAGGGTGACTGTTTACCAACCACCACAAGCTCTGTAGCTGACCAGGATGCACCAAACACCGCACAGTTAGCATGACTCCACTCTTAAATTAATGTAATCTTCTTTACACACACTGCAGAACAGTAATGGGTACATTTATAAGATACACTTCCTGGATACCATTTCCCAACTGAGACATTGAAGAGACAAGGAGTTTCTTTGCTTTTAAAGCAGAATTCCACCCCAAAAATAGAACTTCGCTTTTCTGATTCCTCGCCCCTCTCCGGTATCACATTTGGCACTTTTCAGGGGGAAGGGGGAGCAGATACCTGTACAATTCAGGTATTTGCTCCCACTTCCAGGTATAGATAGCTGCAGTATCCGCAGCTATCTACGCTATATCCGGCCCCTCCTCGGCCCCCCCCCCCCGCTGTCTTCTTGGAGACACACAGGTCCCAGTAGACAGCAGGGACCAGTGAGATCACGCAGCGCGACTTGCACACACATGAAGTAGGGAACCAGGCTGTGAAGCCGCAAGGCTTCACTTCCTGATTCTCTTACCGAAGATGCCGGCGCCTCCACACGAGAGCCGAGGCACAGATCAGCTTTGGGTGGGAGCAGAGGGACAGTGCAGCTTCGGGTGGGAGCAGGGGGACAGATCAGCTGACAGATCAGGTTCGGGTGGGAGCCGAGGGACAGATCAGCGCGGGCACCCTGGGCAGGTTAGTGTCCATATATTAAAAGTCAGCAGCTGTAATATTTGTAGCTGCTGACTTTTATTTATTTTTTGGCGGAGCTCCGCTTTAACTTTACTTAAACTGTTACTAAACCCAGTAATATGAAAATAGTTCATCTGCCCCCCCCCCTCCCCCACAGTGCCCACAGCTTAAAAATCATCCTTTTACATTGATATATTCCCACTATATATCTTTTTGGCTGATCTGTATACCACGGTCAGTGATAAATTGCACAGTTTCTCCAGTGCTGAGGGTTCAGAAAGTTGGAGTTTTCACTACAGCCTGTATACACACCCACATGTGTGATGCCAATATCATGTGACCTGGCTATCTCTGAGAACAAGTAACTGTTCTCTCCAGCATAAAAGAAACAAATGAGCATGTGCAGGTCGGCTACCCTGCCACAACTGAGCATCTGCAGGTCAGTTACCCTGCCTGTGTTAGCTGGCCTTCCCCACATAGACAGTGCAGGAAGGGAAGGATCTATGCATACAGGATAAAACAGCCTTTTTACACAATACAAGTTCCACAGTGAGTATAACAAGCATGTTATGCTGCATATACAGACTGATTTTACTGTTGTGGGTTTAGTAACACTTTAACCACTTCAGCCCCAGAAGATTTTACCCCCTTCCTGACCAGAGCACTTTTTGCGATTCGGCACCGTGTCGATTTAACTGACAATTGCGCTGTCGTGCGACATTGTACCCAAACAAAATTGACGTCCTTTAATTCCCACAAATAGAGCTTTCTTTTGGGGGTATTTGATCGCCTCTGCGTTTTTTTTTTTTTTTGCGCTATAAACAAGAAAAGAGCGACAATTTTGAAAAAAAAAAACACAATGTTTTGTACTTTTTGCTATAATAAATATCCCCATTTTTTTTTTAAAAAGCTAATTTTTTCTCAGTTTAGGCCGATATGTATTCTTCTACATATTTTTGGTAATAAAAATTGAAATAAGCGTATATTGATTGGTTTGCGCAAAAGTTATAGCGTCTACAAAATAGAGGATAGATTTATAGCATTTTTACTATAATTTATATTTTTTACTCGTAATGGCGGCGATCTGCGATTTATATCGTGACTGCGACATTATGGCGGACACATCGGACAATTTTGACACATTTTTAGGACCATTGGCATTAATACAGTGATCAGTGCTATAAAAATGCATTGATTACTGTAAAAATGTCACTGGCAGTGAAAGAATTAACACTAGGGGGCAATCAAGGGGTTAACTGTGTTCACTCAAGTGTGTTCTAACTGAAGGGGGGATGGGATTGACTAGGGGAGATGACAGATCGCTGTTCATACTTTGTATGAACAGACGATCTGTGACTTCTCCCTTCAGAGAACCGGGATCTCTGTGTTTACACACAGAGATCCCGATTCTCGCCGTGTCACGAGCGATCACGGGAGCCCGGCGGTGCACCGGCGGTGGCCGTCTATGGAAGCGGCATAACATAACATTGATTTGTCTGACTGCGGCGGTTGGTCGGCAATCGGTTAACAACAGTAGATAAAAGTATAACAGTCCATACTTTGGTAGAAGATGCAGAACATCAAGAGAGCAGTTCCCAAATCCTGGGCTATAGTCTTCTAACTGTTCTGGTAACTGTCCCATTATCACACATGGTTTACAGGAGGGATGCTATGGTGTACTCACTGGTGTCACATGGCATGCTAGTCCCAGGCCATGAGCCTACTCTGCTCCAGAGCTTCCTCCTCAGGCTCCAGGGGGTGCTCTCCCACTCTCACATTGGTATCCTTCTGAGTTTCTGCTGGTGGTTCGACAGATTAGGCAACCTGTCAGAATTTGTAACAGAAATGATGTTTCGTCGCCACCATCTTGCTACACCCTGCACTCGTCCACAGTAAGGATACAGTGAGAAGGGGACAAGCAGACATCTTATTACACCCACCGGCAGTGGCGGCTGGTGAAGTTTTAGGATGGGGGACGCCAGACCCCGTCCTTCTTTTTTGACCCATCGCACTTCTCATAAGCCCCACCCATTATATAATCTACTCACTCTGTCCCCTGTATTACACTTGCTTCCACCCATAGTGTCAGGAGTATACAGCCCCAGCATCACAGCAGAGAGTATACAGCCCCAGCATCACAGCAGTGAGTATACAGCCCCAGCATCACAGCACAGAGTATACAGCTCCAGCATCACAGGACAGAGTATACAGCCCCAGCATCACAGGACAGATTATACAGCCCCAGCGTCACAGGGCAGAGTATACAGCCCCAGCGTCACAGGGCAGAGTATACAGCCCCAGCGTCACAGGGCAGAGTATACAGCCCCAGCGTCACAGGGCAGAGTATACAGCTCAGCATCACAGGACAGAGTGTACAGCTGTCAGAAACCATGATTCAGACTAAGACAGAAGTACAGTTAAATCACACATGTTTAATAATAATAATAATAATAATGAAAAGGTAAACATTGTAAACGTAGTCAAAACATAGCCAGAGTTCAGGAACCGGAACGGCTAGTCAGACAAGCCAAAACCGTAGCCAGAATACGATCAGGAGGAATCACACTTGTTTATTAATAATAATAATAATAATAATAATAATAATAATAATAAAAAGGTAAACAGAGTAAACGTAGTCAAAACATAACCAAAGTTCAGGAACCGGAACGGATAGTCAGACAAGCCAAAACGTCAGGGAGCCAGAGATGAGCGTAGTAGAACAGCAAGCAGGATCTGGAGCCAGAAGGAATGTCAGCCAAGAAAATCTTTAACAGGAAGACAGGAGAGCATCTCTAGAGATGTGACCAAGGCGAAGGCAGAGATCATCTGGGCTGGACGGCTTATTATTATTCCCGGGACCAGATGGCTTGCATCCGAGGGTACTTAGGGAACTCAGTCAAGTGATTGCCAGACCGTTGTTCCTAATTTTTACAGATAGTCTACTGACTGGAATGGTACCAGCTGATTGGAGAGAAGCCATGTAGCACCAATATTTAAAAAGGGCCCAAAATACATCCCTGGGAATTACAGACCAGTTAGCCTAACATCAATAGTATGTAAACTCTTGGAGGGGATGATAAGGGACTATATACAAGATTTTAGTAATAAGAACGATATCATTAGCAGTAATCAGCATGGATTCATGAAGAATCGTTCTTGCCAAACCAATCTATTAACCTTCTATGAGGAGGTGAGTTGCCATCTAGATAAAGGAAGGCCCGTAGACGTGGTGTATCTGGATTTTGCAAAAGCATTTGACACAGTTCCCCATAAACGTTTACTGTACAAAATAAGGTCCGTTGGCGTGGACCATAGGGTGAGTACATGGATTGAAAACTGGCTACAAGGGCGAGTTCAGAGGGTGGTGATAAATGGGGAGTACTCAGAATGGTCAGGGGTGGGTAGTGGGGTTCCCCAGGGTTCTGTGCTGGGACCGATTCTATTTAATTTGTTTATAAACGACCTGGAGGACCTGGAGGATGGGATAAACAGTTCAATCTCTGTATTTGCAGACGATACTAAGCTAAGCAGGGCAATAACTTCTCCGCAGGATGTGGAAACCTTGCAAAAAGACCTGAACAAATTAATGGGGTGGGCGACTACATGGCAAATGAGGTTCAATGTAGAAAAATGTAAAATAATGCATTTGGGTGGCAAAAATATGAATGCAATCTATACACTGGGGGGAGAACCTCTGGGGGAATCTAGGATGGAAAAGGACCTGGGGGTCCTAGTAGATGATAGGCTCAGCAATGGCATGCAATGCCAAGCTGCTGCTAATAAAGCAAACAGAATATTGGCATGCATTAAAAGGGGGATCAACGCAAGAGATAAAACGATAATTCTCCCGCTCTACAAGACTCTGGTCCGGCCGCACCTGGAGTATGCTGTCCAGTTCTGGGCACCAGTCCTCAGGAAGGATGTACTGGAAATGGAGCGAGTACAAAGAAGGGCAACAAAGCTAATAAAGGGTCTGGAGGATCTTAGTTATGAGGAAAGTTTGCAAGCACTGATATTATTCTCTCTGGAGAAGAGACGCTTGAGAGGGGATATGATTTCAATTTACAAATACTGTACTGGTGACCCCACAATAGGGATAAAACTTTTTCGCAGAAGAGTTTAATAAGACTCGTGGCCACTCATTCCAATTAGAAGAAAAGAAGTTTAACCCTAAAATACGTAGAGGGTTCTTCACTGTAAGAGCGGCAAGGATGTGGAATTCCCTTCCACAGGCGGTGGTCTCAGCGGGGAGCATTAATAGCTTCAAGAAACTATTAGATAATCACCTAAATGACCGCAACATACAGGGATATACAATGTAATACTGACACATAATCACACACATAGGTTGGACTTGATGGACTTGTGTCTTTTTTCAACCTCACCTACTATGTAACTATGTAAGTAGGCAGGACTGACGAGCAGGATATAATCAACAGGTGAGTCACTGTGGAGAGAAAGGAGCTGGCAATTAGCCGAGCTGAGCGGCCAGCTTTGAGAAGGAAGGGCTGAGCCCAGCCCTGACAACAGCTCAGCCTCACAGATCAGGGTATATAGCTCAGCATTACGGATAGGGTATATAGTGCAGTCACAGATCAGGGTATATAGTGCAGCCTCAGTCACAGATCAGGGTATATAGTCCAGTCACAGATCAGTGTATATAATGCAGCCTCAGTGACAGATCAGGGTATATTGTGCAGCCTCAGTCACAGATATATTACACCCTCCTCAAGACCCACCTCTTCTAAGAAGCAGGACAACACAGGACGGATCAAGCGCCTTGAGACGATTCAGTTCGCATTTGTTGCGCTATACAAATCACTCACCCTCCTGTACATATTACCCCCCCCCTCTCTGTACATATTAGCCCCTCCTGTGCATATTACACCCTCCTGTACATATTACACCCTCCTGTACATATTACACCCCCCTCTCTGTACATATTAGCCCCTCCTGTACATATTATCCCCTCCTGTACATATTACCCCCCCCCCTCTCTGTACATATTAGCCCCTCCTGTACATATTACACCCTCCTGTACATATTAACCCCCTACCTGTACATATTACACCCACCTGTACATATTAACCCCCCTCCCTATACATATCACCCTTCCCTGTACATATTACCCCTCCCTGTACATATTACTCCCTCCTGTACATATTACCCCCTCCTGTACATATTACCCCTCCCTCCTGTACATATTACCCCCTCCTGTACATATTACCCCCTCCTGTACATATTACCCCTCCTCCCTGTACATATTACACTCCCTCCCTGTACATATTACACCCCCTCCCTGTACATATTACACCCCCTCCCTGTACATATTACCCCCCTCCTGGTACATATTACACCCCCTCCCTGTACATATTACACCCCCTCCCTGTACATATTACCCCCCTCCCGGTACATATTACCCCTCCCTGTACATATTACACTCCCTCCCTGTACATATTACCCCCCTCCC
Organism: Lithobates septentrionalis; assembly: GCA_037952835.1. Lineage (NCBI taxonomy): Eukaryota > Metazoa > Chordata > Amphibia > Anura > Ranidae > Lithobates > Lithobates septentrionalis. The sequence goes on along the minus strand of JBBDGP010000082.1, from coordinate 233,590 downwards.
AGTACATATTACCCCCTCCTGTACATATCACCCCCCTCCCTGTACATATTACACCCCCTTCCTGTACATATTAGACCCCCTCCCTGTACATATTACCCCCTTCTGTACATATTACCCCCTGTACATATCCCCCCCCCCGTACATATCACCCCCATACATATTACCCCCTCCTGTACATATATGTACACCCTCCCTGTACACAATACCCCCTCTTGCCCACATTTACCCCCCTTCTTCTTACACATCCCCCCCTTTTGCATCCTCCATGTATACATTGGCCTCTATCCCCCTACACATTGCCTTCTTGCACTTGTTCACTATCTCCAAAAATATGGCTGAGATTTTGCAGTAATTACTGCTCAGCCTGGCAGGGGTTAAAGTTGATGCTGTCGCTGACTCACATTCTCTCCTCACATTCTTGAGATCCCTAATGTGCCGACCTGTTAGTTCCCTGGAGTACACAGCAAGGATGGCAGAGCTGAGAAAAGTCCCATAACAAGTCACTGAAGCCAGAGTACTATGTGCCGATTGCAGGCTTCCCAGAGAGGGGTCTGATTCTTACCTGGGGGCATTCATAGCGAGAGAGACGTCCACCTGGAGCATGCCTATGTGTAGGAGCTAGAGGACAGGGAGGAGGTAGGCTAGGAGGGGGAAGAGCTGCTCCGTACCGCCATAGCGAGTGACGCCACTTCTCTCCACACAGTGGTGAGCGGGGAAACCAGAAGTGACGTGGCAGTGGCTGCAAAAAGCCCCGCCCAGTCTTCCTCCGACCCCGCCAATTAAAAATCGGAAAGGAGGCCACGTATGAATTAGTGAGGAGTGGGCGTGTTTGCCGGCGGACTGCTTGCACTCCAAACCCTCCCTTAACACGGGCAAATCAGCTTCCCAGCTTGCAATCAGCTGATTGCAAGCTGGGAAGCTTCCCATAGACTGCTGTATGTCCGATGCCTGGACACTCTTAAAGGGACATTTTTCTTTAATCTTAGCTTGGGCGGGCAGCACCCATGCACCCCCTATGGACGGGCCGCCACTGCCCACTGGAGTAATGCATTGCACACTTATTTTTAAAAGTAATAGAGCTTTTATAATGAAATACAGCATTTAAAAATCTGTCTGACATTGGTGATGAGTTGTGAAGTGTACTAAAACAAAAGCATACATCAATAGCTTGTATTGATTGGCTCCCGCTGAAGAGACTGGTAGAGAGAGTCAGCAGATAAGAAGTGGCAGGAGCGATAGATAAGCCTTGCTGCATTCAGCCAGCATGATGGATTGTGGAGGCCAGAGTCTTCTCATTGGAGGACCAGACTGGAGGATAGTAGAGTAGCTGAGATTAAATGGGGAAAGAACTAGAGTTCTAAAGTCACATTTCAATAAAATAAGGGCCCTAAGGGAGGTATACAATCTATGGACTATAGTACATTATAGTAAGTTGTGGGAATGGCCAAAATAAACAAAATAGTACATTTTAGGGTGATTTCCTAATAAACTTTGCCTAAACACTGAAAAGCTGCACAGTATAGATCAGTGGTTCTCAACTCCAGTCCTCAGGACCCACTAACAGGCCAGATTTTAAGTCTTTCCTTGGGGAGATGCAGACTAGAATACTGCAATCACTGAGCAGCAAATTATATCACCTGTAATGTATTTCAGTTATCTTGTAAACCTGGCCTGTTAGTGGGTCCTGGGGACAGGAGTTGAGAACCACTGGTATAGATAAATAGAGCCACGGGGTCCCTCTTATGGATAAGGGCACTGAAAGCAAACTTTTCCCTTAATCTGAATTGGCATTCATTCCATAACGGTGGCTTTGGAGTGGAAGAACATCTATTCCTAACCAGGGTTCCTCCAGAGTTTGCTAGGGGTTCCATTAGCTGTGGCTTATTTACCTGCCATTTGATGGAGTCTGGATAGTTCCAGGGACAATTCCACTTGTACAGACAGGGGTATGATGCCAGTGATCTTTTTAAGGGAGGCATTCTTCCCACTGACCACCAATAAATTGGTTTTAGCAGGGGCTCCCTGTGACCTGAAAATTATTTTAAGGGTTCCTCTGAAGTAAAAAGGTTGAGAAAGACTGGCCTAGAATTTAGCCCCTTCAGTATAATACTGAGCCTATATTATTCTATGTAATGGCAGTTAATATCACTAGGGAACCCCCCATTATGGTTAACATTTGGCAACAACCATTCTGGAATGCAAGCATACCTTATTTTTCCCTAAATATAAACCTGCTAGTACAAAATACAATACAAAAATGCAATACAACAATGTTATTCTTATATATATTACGTCAAGTTTTGGTCTCCTTATACCAGTTTATGTACCTTTGTCAGCATTGGGGTTGGGTGTTTTCACATTGGTATCCCTGATATCATTTTCAGGTCGTGAAACTTGGTGATGATGATAATGAACTTTAACTAGCAACTACTATTTCTCTTGGCCAATGTATTCCCATGTTCTTTGGAACATCCTGCAGTTATTTTCAAGAATGTTACTGTTAAAGTGATACTAAATGATTTTTTTCTTTATAAAGAATAAAAAAAACGTTATACTTATCTGTTCTGTGTGATGGCTATGCAAAGAGCAGCCCCAGTCCTCCTCTTCTCGGGTCCCCCCACCCGTGCTCTGGTTTCCACTGGGTTCCTCACCCCTGCTGAGTGCCCCAAAGTAAGCTGCTTGCTATAGGAGCACTCGTGCATGCTTGCTCCCAAGCCTCACTTTGTGTGTTCATTGCCACACAGAATGGGGCTCAGTCCCGCACCCCAGATGGCTCTCACTGCTTGGTAAGAATGCATAAAAGTAAAAAACCTTCAGCCTTTAGAACCACTTTAACACATTAACCACTTGCCAACCATATAAGGCAACATATATGGCAGCAAGGCGGCTCGGCTGTGCCAGATCATGTACCTAGTACATGATATGACACTTTTCTGGTAGAGGGTGCGCGCGTGTACCGCCGGCGACCCAGCTATGTTGTGATTAAACACAGCAGATGTCGATCATTGGGTTCTGGCCTATGGATTACCGCTGGCACCTGGCGATCATCATGAATTTACACAGGACAGAGCCCTGCTTATGTAAACAAGGCAGAGCCCTGTCCTGTCAGCGGGGAAGTAATAGATTTTTCTTTCACCGCAAGGGAATATTATTATTATTATCTAAGATACTTATATAGCGCTGTCAATTTACGCAGCGCTTTACATATACTTAGTGCATTTAGAACTTTTGCGCAAACCAATGTATATACACTTAATGAGATTTTTTTTTTACTGAAAACAAGTAGCAGAATACATATTGTCATTGTTACAGCAGCTCCTAGGAGCCCCTACCCTTGACTCTAGATACTCACCACCATTCACCTCTATTGGAGGTACGAGGTCTGGCCCTCTGGCTGTTACTTTGCCATTACCCCAGCTCCCGGGGAAGGTCATGTTTGTTTAACCCCCCAACGCCTCCTATCTGATTCATCAATATCTACATCTCGGTTAAATTATACCTATAGGTAAGAGTGCTAGGACCATAGTTTGTTGCTCCCTCTCTTCCTATTTTTTAATCAATTACCATTGATTATTAATGTAATATATAACCTATTTCAGGTACCCCTTATGTATAGCTGCTCCTGATGAGTGAAGACAACCCACGAAACGCGTAGAGCCGTATATCTGATGCTATGCCACAGTAATCATGTGAATATCATGGGTTTGATCTTGTTGAATCATCAATCAAATACCTAGCCAATATGCTTTTACCAATTTGAGTATACTGTTGTTTTATTATGTACCATGTGCAACAATGTCTACGATTTTACTATATGATACACGAGTCATGTTGATGTGGATCTTGTTTTACCTATGTTGTTTATTCAACCATGTTACCTACTACGCAATGCTCAATTATGCAAAATAAATATGTGTTTTACATTTTGAATGATTCAACCTACCCAAGTGTTATGTTTCATATAAAGTCCCATTTTCCCTTACCCCCCCCCCCCCCTCCTTTTTCTCCCTCTTTACATATTGAATTAAATTTATCAAGAAATTTGATTTTTTTAAAACTTTTTTTTATGTTTTATAGCAGAAAGTAAAAAATAAAAAAATGCAGTGGTTGTCAAATACCACTAAAAGAAAGCTCTATTTGTGGGGAAAAAAAGGATATAAATTTTTGTTTCAGTACAGTGTCGCACGACCACGCAATTGTCAGTTAAAGTAACGCAGTGCCGTATCGCAAAAAATGGCCTGGTCATGAAGGGGGGTAAATCTTCCGGCGGTCAAGTGGTTAATAAAGTATTTTTTTTTTTTTCTTCACCTTTTTTTTTCTTCACCTATTTTTTTGTTTGGAAATGTGTCACATGTCAAAGTGCTAATTGATACTGATAGTAATTGCTATATAATCCTTTCCAGTCATTGTGATTTTAAATATACCAAATAAAAAAGCAGCTATATACACATAGGTGAACTTTTTTTTTTTCTTTTTTTTTTACCTGGTAAAGGAATTCGCCTACCTCTACCAGATTGCATAGTTGGGAAGATAACCTCCTCTATTTTTCACTAAGCTTCACATATACATCTCTGAATTGAACTATTTGGCAGGAGGCTGCATTCACACCATAGTGTTTCCGGAACGCACACAAAATCACAAAATTTTGCACCCGTTTTTTTATCTCACTCTTGTGGTGCTATATATTGTTAAAGCAGTAGTAAACTCTATACAACCGAAATAGAATAAAATAGAAAGAATATAGCCGTCTTTCGAAAATTTGGACTTTGAAAAGAATAGAATAGAAAAGGGTAGAGTAAAACAGAACAGAATAGAATAGAAAATAAAAGAATATAAATAAAAGAATAGAACAGAAAAGAACAGAATTGAATTGAATAGAAAATAAAAGAATATAAATAAAATAATAGACCAGAAAAGAACAGAATAGAATTGAATGGAAAATAATAGAATAGAAAATAAAAGGTATAGAAAATAATAGAATAGAATAAAAAAAATAATAAAATAGGCTATAATTGAAAGAATATAACCATCTTCTGGAATTCGAATAGAATAGAACCAGCTATCCTTCACAACGCATTTGGATCGATTCAATATTTTCAATTTGAATTCATTTTGAATTCTTCGAATCCACTGGAAAAATTTGAATCCAGTCGAAAACAAATAAATGAAACAAAACTAAGTGAAATGAATTTAGTTACGAATGCAATGAAATAAAATTAGTAACTTAACAAATCAATCTGAAATTAAACAATTTTTTCATATTGAACATTTCTAGTTTTCACACAAAAAAGTTGATACATGGCAAAGTGCGCAGTTAAAAAACACTCACAGCTCAAAAAGGTGCTTGACGTATTTATTTACATTTGTGGTTGAAGTGAATAGGTCCTAGGCGTGTGGAGTGGCACTGTGCAAAAATGGGAATATGCGTATTGTAATTTTGGAAGTGGCTCATGAAATGCTATAATGTGAATGCAGCCTAAGTCCATCAACTACCAGAAGAAGAAAGGTGAGCTATCATCCCACACTCTTCTGTCCCGCTACCCAGAGGACACGTTTTGATACACGTGAAATGGTTTTCCGGGGACAAGGAAAATTGTTTATCTGTAGTTATGGTAACATTTTAAATAAAGATTGGTGATTTGAGCGGAAGAGTGTAGGATTACATCTCATCTTTCCGTTTTGTGTGTAGCTAACATTGTAACAATTGCTGAACTTGGCAGAAAGTTGGGCAAGAGCCAACATCGAATGGATATATTGATCGCTACATGTAATGTCTGATGTCTATCCAATGCCCCCAGCATAGTTAGACCACCATCACATCTGAGTGCTTTGTAGCTCCATGCTCAAATCTCCAAAACTCTCAACAAACATAATCTCACATAATGAACCCCTTGCCGCCCATCCAAAGTACTTTTACTGCGAAGCTGCAGCAGCTACAGGCTAGGCAATGTAACTGTACATCGTCTCCGAACCTCTGGGTTTGCGAGTACCCCCTGCTGACCTGTGCTGTGAGTTTTTCAGCAGGTTACAGCCAATGATTTTGGTTGTACATCTGCTGATGGGCTGTGGCCAATCACAGCTCAGAGTTCTGTGTGTTTACAAACACACAGAACTCTGTACACAGACAGCAATCTGGCTGTTTCTTCTCCCTGAAATCAACTCTGAGTTCAAGGAGAAAAAACTGCCAGATCTGTGAGTTTTTAAAAGCAGCACATATTACACTTGTTAGGCACATAGTTAACCCCTTGGTATTAACCCCTTCCCAGCCAGTGTCATTAGTACAGTGTATGGTATTATTACTGATCACTGCATTGGTGTCCCCTGATGCCTTTACACTGAGAACCGAGTGATCAAACACCGCCGATCGTTCGGTTTTCTGTCAGTCACACCTCTGTGCTCTTCTCCCTCCACACTCATTGGAGCGCTGGGCTGTGGAGGGGCGGGGAGCAGTCAGCTCAGGCTCTCAGCGACTCGCTGAGAGGCTGAGTGGGGTGTCAGTCCAGGCACCTGGTGGATCCACATTTTATTGTTGTGATGAATCGGTGCCTGGACTGAGACCCCTTTCACACTGAGGTGCTTTTCAGGCATTTTAGTGCTAAAAATAGCGCCTCTCATGTAGAGGTCGACCGATATATCGGCCGGCCGATATATCGGCCGATATTTGGCGTTTTTTACTTAATCGGCATCGGCCGATTGTGCTGATAAAAAAGGCCGATTGTAACTTCAGCCGTGACTTGCAAATGACTTCTGTAATAGAAGTTAATTTATTTATTTATTTATTTTCAGGTACTTATATAGCGCTGTCAATTTACGCAGCGCTTTACATATTCATTGTACATACCCTCAAGGAGCTTACAATCTAAGGTCCCTAACTCACATTCATACATACTAGGGACAATTTAGACAGGATCCAATTAACCTACCAGCATGCAAGTTTCCTGAGGTTATCTGTGGAGAGGATTCTCTCCCCCTCTGGGCAGCCTGCCAAATCTGATAAGAAGATACTTTGTATCTCTTCGGGTTCTTTTTATCAATAGACTGAACTCCATGTGTAGAAGTTCTCAGTTTAACCATTTAAAGACTAAATCTTTTCTGACACTTGTTGCTTACAGGTAAAAATCCTGTATTTTCTGCTAGAAAATCACTTAGAACCCCCAAACATTATATATATTTTTTTTAGCAGAGACCCTAGGGAATAAAATGGTGGTTGTTGCAATATTTTATGTCACACGGTATTTGCGCAGCGGTCTTTCAAACGCAATTTAAAAAAAAAAAAATACAGTAATGAATTAAAAAAAAACTAAGCAGTAAAATTAGCCCATTTTTTTTCGTCCAAAAGTTTTGATTACCTGTTTTTGTGTATTTAATATTTAAGATAGTGTTTTTTTTGTTTTGTTTTTTTTTAAATTATACATACAAGTGAACTGATTGGAGGTTTGTTTTGTTTAATGTTTAAATGTAAAAAATTTTCTGTATCACTTATTACTTAAGGCTGCTTTCACACTGGAGCAGGCATGCGTTGATGGTAATACGCTGCTAGTTTTAGCGGCGCTTTACCGTCATTTTAGAGGCGCTATTCAGCTGCTAGCGGGGCGCTTATAACCCAGCTAGCGGCCGAGGAAGGGGTTAAATGCGCCCCTGAAGCGCCGCTGCCAAAACGCTTTGCAGGCGCTTCGGAAGCGGTGCGCATTTATTTCGATGGGCAGGAGTGGTGGAGCAGCGGTATACACCGCTCCAAAGATGCCGTTTGCAGGACTTTTTTTTACATCCTGCCAGCGCATCGCCTCAGTGTGACAGCACTCAGGATATCACACTGAGACTGCAGGGGAGCCATTTTACAGGCACTTTACAGGTGCTCTTTTTAGCCCAAAAGCGCCTGAAAAACGCCCCAGTGTGAAAGGGGTCTAACTGAAAAAAAAAAATCGGCCAAATATATCGGCCCAAAAAAATCGGCATCACATATCGGCCATCGGCCCCTGTGATTTCTAAATATCGGCATCGGCATCGGCCACAGAAAAACCCATATCGGTCGACCTCTACTCTCATGCCACCCCAGTGTGAAAGCCTGAGTGCTTTCACACTGGGGCGGTGCGCTTGCAGGACGGGAAAAAAAGTTCAGCAAGCCGCATCTTTGGGGCGATGTACACACCGCTCCCAAAACACCCTGCCCATTCAAATAAATGAGCAGTGCTGCCGAAGTGCCTGCAAAGCACTTCGGCAGCGCCGCAACATGGGCGCTTTTAACCCTTTCTTTGGCCACTAGTGGGGGTTAAAAGTGCCCTGCTAGCGGCTGAAAAGCGCTGCTATAACTAGTTAAAAGCACCCCGCTAGCGGCCAAAAAGCGTCACTATAACTAGTTAAAAGCTCCCCGCTAGCAGCCAAAAAGCGCCGCTATAACTAGTTAAAAGCGCCCCGCTGGAGGGAGGAGCCGGATGTGGGTGGCTAGCTAGGTCGGCTGCTGGCTCCGGGATGCTGGACGTCTCTCCCTCTAGCTCCGATGCGAGACCAGGAGCAACCCCGCCCCCCCTGTAGCTCCTATGCCCCCCCGCTCCAGAGCCTGACAGCCCGCGCTCTACAAACACTCAAAATCCCGCAGACATCTTGGGTACGGACCCCGCAGCGGAGGTGAAGCTTTCCGGGCGCAAACAAACATGCCAGGGAGACGGTCTCCAGGCACTGGTGAATTACAGTGAAGCGCCGAGCCGAAAAGCGGATAGGAAGTCAGGCGCACGGAGACCTCGTGGAAGACTGGTTTGCGCTCCAGGGAAGGAAAGGAGAAGGAGAGAAAAAAAAAAGAAAGGAGAAAAAAACTGGGTAGGATCGCACAAGCGGCTGAAGGGGTAAGTGCTTTACTAAAAAATACAATCCGCAGGACTACCCCCCCTGAAAAGGTTCGGAAGGTGAGCAAATTTAATCTATGGAATAATAACTTATACTACCTAAATTTGTAGCAGTTATATCATCTGTTGCCGCACAAGATATATAGAACCCGGAAGATAACTAGGGTCGGGACACATACTGCACAAAAGCACTGGAGGGGAAGGGGGTATTACTGTGAATGTATCATGCAAGATTTCCTCCTCCAGCAAGGATTTTGAGAGCTCAGTAAGTAGACAAAAACTGATCCATGGAATAATAACCTAGGTCACTTACCCCTGAAGCACCTACATTACGTGTAACTGTACAGGACATATAGATTCCGGAAGATAACCAGGATTGGAACTTTTAAAATGTAAAAGCAACCATGGGAGTAAGTGTCTTAAGTGTTTACTATATCACTGTGAAAATAACTGGCAGGTTTTACCCCCCTTAAGGGATTAGAAAGCAAGCAAAAGTAAACAAAATTGCAGTTGAGTGATAACTTATACCACTCAGCTTTGCAGCGTTTATACTACCTGTCTGTACAGAGGACCTATACACCCTGGAAGAAAATCAGGACTAGGACTCATGTGAAGGAGTGGGACTGACAGTGCCTAAAAATCTCCCTTTTTGTTTTTGTTTCTTTTTTGTTTTTTTTCTGATCGATACTGAGGGATACTTCTTGTCTTAATGTTTATGGAAGTTTTTTTTTCTCTTGCCCTTGATGCTTTAAAATAAGAGGCGGTATAGAGTGTGAACGTAGGGTGTGGGTGCACACCAGGGATAGTTAGGAAGGCAACCCAAAAAGGTTGGGACCCTATAAGAAAACTATTCCTTGGCTGGCCACACAAAGTATTTGAGAGGACTGGTCACACACAATATAACACGAGCTACACTCGCAGGATATTTACTAACTTATATATAGGGCCCCACAGACCATAGAGCATACAGCACAATGAAGGGGAAGGGAGGGAAGGGGGCCACAGCTACAGTTAGTACAGTCAGTAGTAACAGAACGAGTGTAAGCCCGGGCGCCATCAGGAAATATATGGTCCAAGAAGGTAAAGGGAGCCCGGGGAAGGCAGGCGGAACCAAGCTAAAAACCCCTGAACCCCCAACCAAAATAAGCACAAGAAGACAACTGGTGGGGATAGACCCCCACACAGTGGGGACCGAGATAACTGCAGAGGCTACAAGGGACCCCCCGGAGGATAACCAAACACCAACAAAAAGTGAGATGGCAGAAATGTTTGCAAGATTAGAAACAACAATGAAAGGAGAATTCGAAACAATTCGACAAGAAATGGGCCACACACTAAAAAGAGTGGAAGAACTGGAAGTAACAACAGACACACAGGGAATAGAGATAAAAAACCTCAAACAGCAGATAGAAGAAATCCTGAAAGAACAAAGAAATCTACGCTATAAACTGGAAGACCAGGAGAACCGTAATAGGAGGAAGAACTTGCGGATAAGAGGCCTGCCTGAGTTAGAAGGAGGTAAAGAAAACCTACAAGAAACAATCGACCAAATCTTCGGAGACCGATTAGATCCATCTGGCAACAGACCAAAAATCAAATTAGAAAGAGCCCACAGGATAAGAAAGCCGGCGGAGATCAGGGGGGACGCCCCGCGGGACGTAATTGTCAGATACCACAACTTTCATGATAAAGAAAGGATTAAATCTAGCATAAGAATGAACCAGCAGGTGAAATATGGAGAGGTAAATCTACAGATTTTCCCTGATCTTTCTGCAGAGACCCTGGCTAGGAGAAGAATTCTTAAACCTCTACTGGCCCAGCTTAGAGCAAACGAAGTCCAATACTCATGGGGCTTCCCAGCCTGTCTGATTGGACGCAAGGAAGGTCGCTCGGCGACGTTGCGGTTCCCTGAAGAGACACAAAAATTTTGCCAACGCCTGGAAGTACCATTGGTGGAAATCCCGGGATGGTGGGAGAGATCTGGAACCGAAGATAGTAGGGAGGGGACCCCTACCTGGATTCCAGTTATTAAAATGAAATGATCAGTAAAAAAGAGACATGAGACTGTATCACGAACATAGAAAGGGAACTTTCTGATTAGCTATTAAAGAATGTGTGGAGGAGGGGGAGGGGAACCGGGGACCCTGGGGGGAGGCAGGTCAATCTAGGGATGGTGCCCCAGAGCTCAACCTCTAAGGGGAGAACCAAGGGACCGGGAAGAGTGAGCAGAGCCTCGGTTAATGGGACCATGAGATGGTATGTCACCCCAAAAAGGGGGGGGGTCGGGGAGGGACGGGGGGGGGGGACTGGTGGGAGGTAGGGGAGGGAAAATACTTAGAGGGGGGGAGGGGGGGGGCAAGGGAGGGTCTAGGGTTGGAGGGGGGGAGGGAGAGACTTGTACGTATGGCACTGCTCCCCGCTTCCTAGTATTAGAAGAGAGGTTCTGCCCGCATAGGGGTAAAATAACAAAATGACTGCGCTAAATTTAATCTCCTATAATGTGAGGGTGACGGGCTCTCCCATACAGTGTGCAAATATAACGAGAGAATTGAAACTCCTCAAAGCAGAGGTCATCTTTTTGCAGGAGACACACTTCTATGCGGGCAAGAACCAGAGAATACGCTCGAGGGACTTCCCTAATTGGGAATATGGGGACTCTCCAACTAAAGGCTCAAAAGGCATAGCTATAGGTTTTGCTAAGGATGTCAGATTTAAGGTAGAAGAGAGAATGATAGACCCCGAGGGACGGTTCCTGTTTCTCAGGGGCAATCTCAACGGGACGGAATGCACATTAGCAAATATCTACTGCCCAAACATCAACCCTAGAAGATATTTGCTGGGCACTCTCTCAAAATTTGAAGGCTTCAAGAGAGGGAGGGCTGTCATTGCAGGAGATTTTAATATGTGTCTGGACCCAGGTAAAGATAGTACGTCGAGTGTCCGTGGGACTGGAGGGATATGGATGAATAAGCTTAAAAAGAAATTGCACCAATGTCAATTGTTAGATATCTGGAGATTACAACATCCAAACGTGAGAGACTATTCCTACTATTCCCACGTACACTCGACGTACTCCAGGTTAGATTTTTTTTTGGTAGAACACAGGTACATAGAGGAAATAGAAGGCACAAGAATAGGGTCAATAACATTCTCAGACCATGCCCCAGTAAGTATAAAGTGAAAACTAGGTAGAAAGAACCCCCCCTTTAGCGGCTGGAAACTTAATGAGGACCTACTACACGATAGGGATATCAATCAGCGCATTAAGGAGGAAATTGAATTCTACTTTAAAACTAACTCGGTGGGGGAAACATCAGAGGCCGTAGTATGGGAGGCCCATAAAGTATACATTAGAGGCATTTTAATAAAGGCGGGCACAGAAAGGAAAAAAAAGGAGGCTAAGGAAAGACTTGCCCTACAGGAAAACATTCAGAAGCTAGAACAACAGCACAAGCAAACAGGGGCAAAGGAGATAATGATGGCTTTATACAAAAGTAGAGAGGCCATGCGAGTGCTTATAGAATTGGAGAACCGTAAGATATATAATCAGGTCAAAAAAGAAAGATATATAGGAGGAAACAGACCCGGAAGGCTATTAGCTAGGGCCCTAAGCAAAAAGAAAAACAATAACTATATTGATAAAATAAAAATTAAAACAGGTGAGACTGTTTATAAAGATAAAGACATTGCAGGGGCCTTCCAGGAGTTTTACGGAGAGCTGTATGCCATAAATAAAAATATCAGTATCAAAGAAAGAGAAGAAAAACAAGAGAAAATTAAAAATTATTTAAAAGATAGTGGTTTAACCAACCTCACAGAAACAGAACAAGCCAGCCTCGAAGCCCCATACACGGAACTTGAAGTGAGAAAAGCGCTTAAAGGGATGCAATTGGGTAAAAGCCCAGGTCCGGATGGACTGACGGTGCTATATTATAGAAAATTTCAACATTACTTGATACCAAAAATGTGCTCTTATATGAATGACGCCGGGGACAAGGGAGAAATGAGAAAGGAGGCTTTGGCAGCTAATATTGCCATTATTCCAAAGGAAGGTAAAGACAGTACACTGTGTTCAAGCTACCGGCCGATATCCCTCCTAAATGTGGACACGAAAATATACGCGAAATAGCGGATAGATTAAAACCAATAACAGAAAGAATTATACACCCAGATCAGGTAGGGTTTGTACCAGGGCGACAAGGGAGGGATAACAGCATTAAGACCCTCCTGATGGTGCAACACATGAAGAAAAGTGGAGCCCCAGGCCTACTCTTATCAATAGACGCTGAAAAAGCGTTCGATAGAGTTGACTGGGACTTCATGATGGGCACTCTAGAGGAGATGGGTTTTGGGACTAAGATCCGCAGAAGGATAGGGGCACTATACTCTAGACCTACAGCGAGAGTAAGGATAAATGGAACCATGTCGGAGTCCTTCGATATGTACAATGGGACTAGACAGGGGTGCCCGCTCTCCCCTGTCCTGTTTGTGTTGACTCTAGAACCATTACTAGAAAAGATCAGGAAGTGCCCGGATATCAGCAGGGTAACAATAGGTCGGGATGAATATAAAATAGCCGCATTTGCGGACGACATCCTGCTTTATATTACGCGCCCAAGGATATCTCTCCCAAACATAATGACAGCCCTACTAGAGTATGGAAAGCTTTCTAATTTTAAAATGAATCCAAATAAATCTGAAACATTAAGCATCAATATTAGCAAAACCAGTGATCACTCATATCAAAAACACTTCCCCTTTATATGGGGGCAAAAAGTACTAAAATACCTAGGGATAAAATTTACGATCTCACAAGAGACGCTCTATCATGTCAACTTCCTACCACTACCACTACTCAACGAAATAAAGCAAGAACTTAAGAGGTTACACTTAGGACAACTGTCATGGGGAGGGAGAATTAACATATTTAAAATGATTATATTGCCAAGAATAACCTACAAAATGCAGATGTTGCCAGTGGCGCTCCCGCAGGCGTACCTTAGAAAACTGCACTCGATTTTTTTAAGATTTATTTGGAGGGAGAAAACACCTCGATTTATTTATTTATTATTTATAAAATTTGTTTACACAATTAGCAAAGGCTAGGGGTAAGGGGGGATGGGGAGCACCGGATGTCCGTAAATACTACGAGGCCATAGCTCTTGCCAAAGTAGTTGATTGGGCAAAAAGTAAAGCAGACAGACACTGGGTAAAAATGGAAAAGGAAATTAGTGATACTAAGCTGAATAAAATAATATGGATCCCACCACACTTAAGGAAACTAGGTAAAGAAACACATGAGATCACTAAACACGCACTTAGAATTTGGGATAAAGTTCACAAAAGGGAGCAGTGGGGATACAATTCTCCCCTAATGTCACTTAAGGATTCCGATTATTTTGCACCAGGGGTAGGGGAGTGGTTTGGGGGATGGTTGCGGGACGAGAACATACAGTTAAAGGACGTAATGCAACATAATAAAATATATACATACCAGGAGTTAAAGGATAAAAAAAATCTGTTAGTTATAAACACTTGGCGGTACAGCCAATTGAATCAGTTCATAAGAACCCTCCCACAACCAATTAGATCGACAACCTACGCCCACTAGAGGAAATGTGTTTAGACAAAGATAATAAAGGGGGGTTCTCTCAGACGTATAGAATGCTGATAGGCCTGGGGAACACGGAAGCCCCATCGTTTATAAAGAAATGGGAGAAGGAGCTAGGAAGAAAACTCACTGCCCCAGAAAGGTCATTGATCCTAAGCAGAACAGCAGCTACGTCGGTCAACAGTAAAATCCTGGAGTTGAACTTCAGATGTTTGGCCAGGATGTACCTGACCCCGGAACGCCTGAATAAATTTCAAAACGGACCCCCACAATACTGTTGGAGGGGGTGTAAGGAAGTGGGGTCAATGGCTCATATCTGGTGGCAATGCCCGACAATTAAAATATTCTGGAGTGAAGTGAGGGGACTTATTAAAGATATAACAGGGATTAATGTTCAAGATGATCCCTGGGTCTGTTTATTTCATATGAGCGAAATGCCCAATAAAGCCTATCAGAGAACACTAATACCACATCTTATCGATGCGGCTAAAAGTTTGATACCCAAATACTGGAGAAGGACAGAAAGACCTGCAATGAGGGACTGGAACGATAAAATTAATGAAATATACAGTCTAGAATATCTAAGGTACAGTGAAGGGAAAAAAATGGGTGTCTTTGAGACAAAATGGAGAAGGTGGGTAGAATTTAAAGGATCCCTGAGAGCAGCCGAGATATGGGCATCCTAGGTAGGAAGCAAGAGAGATCTTAAGATACAAGGTAAAGAGGGCCTGGTAGGCAAAAGAAAGGAGGAAGTAAAGATATCAATGGGAGTGGGGGAGCAGTGGGGAGGTACGGTCTCGAGGGGGGTGGGAGGGAAGCGGAGGTGGAGGGTTATAGGTAAAAGGTAAATGGATTAATGTAACCCCACATAACCAGGTTTTGAGGTATAAAATAATTGCAATTGCTGCCACCACGATGATGTGAAGAATAAATGGGACACAGTTTGAATTACTGACAACTGAAAAATGATTCCCAGAGAAAATATACTACTGAGTGGTAAAAAAAGAAAAAAAAAAAGCGCCCCGCTAGCGGCCGAAAAGCACCACTATAACTAGTTAAATGCTCCCCACTAGCGCCCGAAAAGCGCCACTATAACTAGTTAAAAGCACCCCGCTAGCGTCCGAAAGCGCCACTATAACTAGTTAAAAGCCCCCCGCTATCGGCCGAAAAGTGCCACTATAACTAGTTAAAAGCTCCCCGCTAGCGGCCGAAAAGCGCCACTATAACTAGTTAAAAGCGCCCCGCTAGCGGCCGAAAAAGCGCCACTATAACTAGTTTAAAAGCTCCCTGCTAGCGGCCGAAAAGCGCCACTTTAACTAGTTAAAAGCTCCCCGCTATCGGCCGAAAAGCGCCACTATAACTAGTTAAAAGCGCCCCGCTAGCGGCTGAAAAGCGCCACTATAACTAGTTAAAAGCACCCCGCTAGCGGCCTAAAAAGCGCCACTATAACTAGTTAAAAGCTCCCCGCTAGCAGCCGAAAAGCGCTGCTATAACTAGTTAAAAGCGCCCCGCTAGCGGCCGAAAAGTGCTGCTATAACTAGTTAAAAGCACCCCGCTAGCGGCCGGAATGCGCCACTATAACTAGTTAAAAGCACCCCGCTGGCAGCCAAAAAGCGCCGCTATGACTAGTTAAAAGTGCCCCACTAGCAGCTGAAAAGCTCTGCTATAACTAGCGGCACTTTACAGCTAACAAACCCCCGCCCCAGTGTGAAAGTAGCCTCATATCCGTGACATCTGCAGAGAGTGGACTTCAGACTGCTCTCTGCTGAAAACGGGTCACAGGAGTGAAAAACGGACTGCACTCCTCTGACCCATAGGAGAAGACCAGCCAAACGAGCTTTGGCTATACTTCTCCTTTAATCATGTATTAATAAAGTTGGTTTGTAATTTTTTTATATATTTGTGTTTCTGTGCCTATAAAGGCTATAATTTTTGGTAATGCCATTATTGCAGTGTCAGATTGGCCGCCACACCTATCACCACCATTACTAGTGTAGCACCTACTCACGGTGGAGCTGCTAATTTAAGCGGGATGTTACCGTCACCTTGTTACCTGTAATTTCACCAACACCGGGACTAGGGGTCTCCGTTGAGTTTACTGTGAGGCAATGTAGGCACCAGTCACTTAAGTACATTTTCCAATGCTTTAATGGGGATAACTGGAAGAAGTAGCAGGAAAGAGGTAGAAGGAGAGTTGCAGGGATATTCAAATACCTTTTCTTGGCATAGCGTCAAGGAATTTAAATCTTTAGGATGGATGTATCCTCAGCTTAGGATTAAATCTTTGCTCGCCCGGATAGGTTTCTCTCACTGACCTAGCAGCCGGAACGCAGCACGAACAAAAAATCTCTGCGACAGACTTTGGTGGGACAAACTCATACGATCCTCTGCCACAGGATGTAGTAGTTTTCGATGAACAGCAAACACAGTACAAGAACCCTTAAGCCGACCCGGCAGTACTTGTGTGGTAGGGCAATCTAGGATGCGTCCTCCAATTGAGTCACCAGGCCCCTCTCCAGACCAGCGCTCCGCATGATCCTTCCAAGACGGGTCCTCCCCTGGATTCTTCTCAATTGTCCAGCTTCTTCCTGCAGGACAGACAGTACAAAACCATCCCATCAGTAGCAGGCCCCAGACTGACTTCTGGGCCTACCCGCCCGGCTGCAGCGGCGTAACACTCCAAGCCGGAGGGCTACGAGATAGCACTCACTGACACAAACCTCTAGGCCAAGAGGGCCACGAGGCAAAAAGCTCTCCGAAACATGGCGTCTGCCCCATAAATACCCTCTCCCAGAATGCAACTCGCAGGACCACCTCCGCTGAGTTATCTCCGGGACAGAAGAACACTCATACACTTCAGCTTGTTGCTTTCCAACATTGACCCACGATGACAACGACACCCACAGGCGCAATGTGGAACTGCACGCAACACAGCCAAGCTGGAACAGAGGCTAAACTAACCTTAGATTAAACCTGAACAATGTATAGCACAGATGATCCATTACATTTACCTATAAGTGGTAGATTAGAAATCTACCAGCGCTACACTAGTATAGTGTCTGTCTGTACAGATTAGTATCTTGATCATGATCAGATCTATATTAGTGTCCCCAATAGTATGATGTCCACAAAAATGCAGTTTGGTGCATGTAGCAGAATACATTTTGGCCTAAATTTACATTTTAACCCCTTCCCGCCGACCGTACGCAGATATGCGTACTCGGCTTTCCGGGGTTATACCGGGATGATGCCTGCAGCTGCAGGCATCATCCCGGTACCGTTGTTTCGAGCGGGCGATGGGCTATCCGTATATAACAAGCGATGCGGCTAAAAGCCGCTTAGCTGTTATACCGGAGGAGCGGGAGGGGACGTCCCCCCCTCCCGCCGCCTCCCGCCGTTCTTACCGGGCCTCCCGTGCGATCGGGAGGCCCGCTGTCCAATCAGGTGCCTCCGGCGGCTGTGGGTGGGCTGGAAAGAAGCTGTCGGCGGCTTTGTTCCAGCCTTCTCAAGGTAAACGCGGAAGCGACGTCATGACGTCACTTCCCATTTACTCGGCTACCAATGGCGCCGAATTTAAAAAAGTGCACAGTATTCAGAATCGCCGTTTTCGGTGATCTGAATACTTTGAAGTGTAAAGGAGGGATGGGGGGTGTTTTAGACCCCCCATCCCTCCATAAAGAGTACCTGTCACCACCTATTACTGTCACAAGGGATGTTTACATTCCTTGTGACAGCAATAAAAGTTAAAAAAAAAAAAACATTTTTTTTAAACACAATTTAGAAGTATAAAAATAAATAAAAAATTTTTTAAAGCGCCCCCGTCCCCGCGATCTCGCGCAGCGAAGAAAATGCATACGGAAGTCGTGCACGCATATGTAAACGGTGTTCAAATCACACATGTGAGGTATCGCCGCGATCGTCAGAGCGAGAGCAATAATTCTAGCCATAGACCTCCTCTGTAACTCTAACCTGGTAACCGTAAAAAAAAATGTAAGTGTCGCCTATGGAAATTCATAGCTACCATAGTTTGTTGCCATTCCACGAGTGCGCGCAATTATAAAGCGTGACATCCCGATATTAGGAACACCGGAATTTACGCCTGGATACACAGACCCAGGCTTTCACCTACTGCGACAGTCAAACTGTTTCCAAGCCTCTCATTTTCTTAGGAATAACCGATGGCCCACCTTGACCGAACTCATGAGTTCAGACGGACACTTCCGCCTGGATTTTTGGAAAGCAATACAACTCTCTCATTTTCTCAAATCACTCTCCCCCCCTGGTAGTTTCACTTCAACATTGACCACCTATGAAACATATTGTTCGGAAGAGGGCCCAATGTCCCACGCCCTTTCTGCCAATTACCAACTATTGATTACTCCATTAGAGGAACCCCGAATGCATTGTCTGGAGGCCTGGGAGAAGGACTTGCACTGTACCTTCACGCCTCGCCAAAAGCAGAACATATTACAATTCACACATAAATTCTCAATATGCACAAAGGCGCAAGAGACTAATTATAAGATTCTCACCAGGTGATACAACACCCCAGCAAAACTAAATGTCATATACCCATCTACCTCGGATCGTTGCTGGAGATGCCAGAGCGAACGGGGAACTCTACTACATGTCTTCTGGAGTTGCCCCATGTTGGGGCAGTTCTGGAAGACCGTCCAAAGTACGACACAGAGATTCACTGAACGCCCCATAGCAGCAGACCCAGCCCTCTTCCTCCTACATGCATCTGATATACCGGGTAAGGCCTACAAAAAGTCATTGACCCGCCACCTTCTTGATGCAGCCAAAGCATGTATTCCCTTACTTTGGAAATCCAAGCAACCTCCTACTATTAGTATGTGGGTTAGGAAAGTGGAGGATATCAAACAAATGGAGGATTTGGTTCTTACAGCCCGAAACCAAAATGAACGGTTTTCCAGGACATGGTCTTTGTGGAATATGTTCATTTTCTCAGACGAGGGCCAAGCCCTCCTGGAGAATTAGCCTCCTGTTTAATAAGTATCCAATTGGCTGGATGCATGGCTCAATAAAGGGAGAAGATAAACTAAAATAGATTAAGATATGGGTGATTAGTAGTGAGGTGGGCGGGTGCGGTTGTTGCCTCCATGAGCCCCCTTTGCTTGTCTTTCATCTCTACCTTTCCCTGCTCCCTCATCTCCTCTCCCCCCCCACAGACTTCCCCCTCCTCTTCCCAATTCTGTCACCCCTTTTCCCCAGCTGGCTATCTAAGGGCCTTCCCCCTTTCATCCCCCCCCCCCCCCTATTTTTGCTTGTCTCTACTATTCTATCTTTCCTCCCCCTCTCTTCTCTCTGTGTTTTCATCCTTTCATTCTGAACTACTCCTTTCTATACTTTTAAGAAAATCGGAAATGGAGAGGGATTGACTCACCTGATAACGTACTAATGTGACATTAGGATTTGAGACTGTACATTAATGATGTGATATACTTATTGATGAAACCAAGAAGATTACATTGTTAAAAGCTGTGCCTTTATTTATTCTTGGTACTAACAGAGGCTGTGTCCTCATTTATGTCTGCGTATCTATGTAAAAAAGATTGTAATGTTGTCTTACCCTCTCCGGAAGTTGAATAAAGATTTATATTTGAAAAAAATAAAATAAAGCCTGACATGTTTGGTATCTATTTACTCGGCGTAACATCATCTTTCACATTATACAAAAAAATTGGGGTAACTTTACTGTTTGGATTTTTTAAAATTCATGGAAGTGTCCCTTTTCCAAACATTTGCGTTTAAAACACCGCTGCACAAATACCGTGTGATATAAAATATTGCAACAATCTCCATTTTATTCTCTAGATTCTCTGCTAAATAAAAATATATATAATATATATATAGGTTCTAAGCAATTTTCTAGCAAAAAATATGGATTTTAACTTGTAAACACCAAATTTCAAAAATAGGCTTAGTCATGAAAGGGTTAAATTGAATCTAATAAAAAAATATATATATATTATTGGATATGTTTTGTGTCAGAAAGTAGAAAATATTGTTCTTTTTTTCAAAATGTTCTGTCTTTTTCCGCCTATATAATAATACACCCAGTGGTTATCAAATACCACCAAAAGAAAAGACTTTTTGTGTGAAAAATATAATCTAAATTTCAATCGGGTTCAGTGTTATATGACGGGGAAATCTCCAGGTAAAGTAGCGCAGTGCCGTATAGCATTGACCCTTCATGACCCTGGTCATGAAGGGGGGTAAAATGTCCCGGAAGTGAAGTGGTCCCCCTAGGAGTGCTCAGGTGACTGTCTGGAGCTCGATGTCTGATGCCCCTAAAGCTACAGGCGCTACTTTTCAGGCAGATTTGGGCCCCATAGACTTCAATGAGAATGACCTCCGTCAGTAGAATACAATCAGTGTATAACCCAGTAGCAGTATGCTGGGACCCCTCGCCTGGTTACTGCCCATGACATCGCTCTCTTCAATTATTCTTCTACCGCCATGTATCGGCTGGCAAATCGCTACTTCTGCCAACCAAGCACTCACAACAAACAAAGCTTTATTGAAACACCAACACTCAGTACAGGCGACACGGACTGTGGAGGTTTGTGCTGACGCCCTCACGCTGTGTACGTACGCCGCTTGAATCACGTGACTGTAACGGGCGGAATTTTCGAAAAACAACCAAGCGGCCCCGCGGTAATGGAAGCGGGCTCTCGCGGCTCCATCCACCGTTACTTCCAGCTCGTAGTGACCTTCCTGTCCGCTACCTCGGGAGTCTCCGAGCGCCCTCACCGTCTATTTCTGCGATGATGAGCCGGGCCGCCCAGAGGAAACATGGCGAGCAGCATCGGGGGGACTATAGAGGTGTGTAGAGGGAGATCACACCTTCCCTTTGTGTCTACAGGGAGGGAGCGACAATTCCCTCCTGTCCCCGGGGAGCCCGCTCCGGGTGATGGTTACCCCCGCCCACAGCGTCCCCTGCCATGTTGTGTTGTCATGTACGGATGGTTGTCATGTACGGATGGTTGTCATGTACGGATGGTTGCTGTCAGTTAGGACAGCGGGAAGTGAGCCGGGCTGGACCTGAGTGTAGCTTCTGTCATCATCATGCCAGGATCCTCAGTGTGCTGTCAGCTCGTGTGCTTTGTCTGCTAACATCATGCTGGAGAGAGTTCTCACCTTCCTATTCCCTAACCTGGTCCCCAAAGACTCCTCATCTGATGGGGGCCATGAGCAGGAGATGGGGGACACCTGTACACCGCTAATGCAGGGGGAGAACTCCATAGAGGTATCTGTACTATTGTCTTCTACCCTGTGTATACACATCTATATATACACACAGGGTCTATGTATGTGTGCAGGGAGGTCTCTATACAGGGGGATCATGCTGCATCTACCATACATCTGTATATAGTATGATCAGGATCTGCTTGTGTATGTATGACTATGATCAGGATCTGTGTGTGTATGTATATGTATGTGTGTATATATATATATATATATATATATATATATATATATATATATATATATATATAATAGTCGCATACACATGCACAGACAGATCCTGAACATAGTTCAGGATCTGTCTGTGTGCAGGATCTGACTGTGTGTTTATATGTCTGTGTGCAGGATCTGACTGTGTGTTTATATGTCTGTGTGCAGGATCTGACTGTGTGTTTATATGTCTGTGTGCAGGATCTGACTGTGTGTTTATATGTCTGTGTGCAGGATCTGACTGTGTGTTTATATGTCTGTGTGCAGGATCTGACTGTGTGTTTATATGTCCTGTGTGCAGGATCTGACTGTGTGTTTATATGTCTGTGTGCAGGATCTGACTGTGTGTTTATATGTCTGTGTGCAGGATCTGACTGTGTGTTTATATGTCTGTGTGCAGGATCTGACTGTGTGTTTATATGTCTGTGTGCAGGATCTGACTGTGTGTTTATATGTCTGTGTGCAGGATCTGACTGTGTGTTTATATGTCTGTGTGCAGGATCTGACTGTGTGTTTATATGTCTGTGTGCAGGATCTGACTGTGTGTTTATATGTCTGTGTGCAGGATCTGACTGTGTGTTTATATGTCCTGTGTGCAGGATCTGACTGTGTGTTTATATGTCCTGTGTGCAGGATCTGACTGTGTGTTTATATGTCTGTGTGCAGGATCTGACTGTGTGTTTATATGTCTGTGTGCAGGATCTGACTGTGTGTTTATATGTCTGTGTGCAGGATCTGACTGTGTGTTTATATGTCTGTGTGCAGGATCTGACTGTGTGTTTATATGTCTGTGTGCAGGATCTGACTGTGTGTTTATATGTCTGTGTGCAGGATCTGACTGTGTGTTTATATGTCTGTGTGCAGGATCTGACTGTGTGTTTATATGTCTGTGTGCAGGATCTGACTGTGTGTTTATATGTCTGTGTGCAGGATCTGACTGTGTGTTTATATGTCTGTGTGCAGGATCTGACTGTGTGTTTATATGTCTGTGTGCAGGATCTGACTGTGTGTTTATATGTCTGTGTGCAGGATCTGACTGTGTGTTTATATGTCTGTGTGCAGGATCTGACTGTGTGTTTATATGTCTGTGTGCAGGATCTGACTGTGTGTTTATATGTCTGTGTGCAGGATCTGACTGTGTGTTTATATGTCTGTGTGCAGGATCTGACTGTGTGTTTATATGTCTGTGTGCAGGATCTGACTGTGTGTTTATATGTCTGTGTGCAGGATCTGACTGTGTGTTTATATGTCTGTGTGCAGGATCTGACTGTGTGTTTATATGTCTGTGTGCAGGATCTGACTGTGTGTTTATATGTCTGTGTGCAGGATCTGACTGTGTGTTTATATGTCTGTGTGCAGGATCTGACTGTGTGTTTATATGTCTGTGTGCAGGATCTGACTGTGTGTTTATATGTCTGTGTGCAGGATCTGACTGTGTGTTTATATGTCTGTGTGCAGGATCTGACTGTGTGTTTATATGTCTGTGTGCAGGATCTGACTGTGTGTTTATATGTCTGTGTGCAGGATCTGACTGTGTGTTTATATGTCTGTGTGCAGGATCTGTCTGTGTGTTTATATGTCTGTGTGCAGGATCTGTCTGTGTGTTTATATGTCTGTGTGCAGGATCTGTCTGTGTGTTTATATGTCTGTGTGCAGGATCTGACTGTGTGTTTGTATGTCTGTGTGCACGATCTGTCTGTGTGTTTGTATGTCTGAGTGCACGATCTGTCTGTGTGTTTGTATGCCTGTGTGCAGGATCTGACTGTGTGTTTGTATGTCTGTGTGCAGGATCTGACTGCGTGTTTGTATGACTGCAGGAATTGTCTGTGTATATATGTATATGTGTATATACACACACACACACACATATATACACTTTTTTTTTTTTGACCTATGTTCAGGATCTCTCTATGTATGTATGACTATGTTCAAGATCTGTGTATGTATGACTGTGTTCAAGATCTGTGCGTGTATGTAAAGGGTTTTATCTGTGTGTGTATATGTATGACTTTACTCAAAAGCTGTGCATGACTTATGTGCAGGGTCTGCATATGTATGACTGACTATGTTCAAGATCTCTGTATGTATGATTGTGCAGGATCTGTCTGTGCTTGTATGTACAGTATGTATGACTTATGTGCAGGATCTGTCAGTGTGTATGTATGACTTATGTGCTAGATCTGTGAAATACTGACAGCTCCCATTTTTTTTCCCACCTTCCAGGACTTCAAGGTCCTCAACCTCCTCGGAAAAGGCTCATTTGCCTGTGTGTACAAGGCACAGTCCAAACATACAGGCATCGAAGTAGCTATCAAAATGGTAAGTCTCACCTTAAAGGTCCCATTCACACAGGTGCGCATCATGCCCTGTATAACGTGTTAAGGTTTTGTGATTTCGATATTACAACACTTTGCACTTTTTTAATTTTCTTAATTGAAATGTTATAAAATGTGTATTGTAACTTGGTGTAGAGCAGAACACCACGCTGTGCTGAAACAAATGCAGCCTGTCCTACTTTTTGTCAGTGCACCCTGCAACAATTGGACATTGCATTGCCTAGGCAGGGCTACTGTGAATGAGCCCTTAACTAACTAATAGTTTTTAGCATGTTGAACATTTTGTTTGCACTGGTCCAGAATATTTTTTTTCCTTTTTATCATTGTAGATTGATAAAAAGGCCATGCAGAGGGTTGGCATGGTCCAAAGAGTGCGTAATGAGGTAGAGATCCATTGCCAACTAAAGCACCCATCTATTTTGGAGGTAGGTTTAATTCTAAACAATATTTTAAAGTGATATACTGGAGAAAAATGTGTGACGCAGGTTTTGTTTCCTCTTCTTTTTTTTTTTTTTTTTGCAATAGCTTTATAATTATTTTGAAGACAGCAACTACGTCTATCTGATACTTGAAATGTGCCACAATGGAGAGATGAACAGGTTTTTAAAAAATCGGAAGAAACCCTTTACGGAAAATGAAGGTGAGTTAAAGTCAGCTTATGTCTTAAAGCATTTGTTACCATAAAAATAAAAAAAAATATGGATCATGTTCCTTTAAAGCACGTTATACAGCACAGTGCTTGTGTTGTGTAATTTGGCCCCCTGTATCAAAAAAACATGGTTGATCCTGCCAGTCTTTACCCTCCCCCCTGTAAACTGACCATGGTTTATCATGACTGCTGAGCCCTGACACTGTGGTCAGTTTACGTGCCTCCGTCATCCGCAGCTCTCCTATCTGCTCTACTCTGTCTTCTCCCCCCTCCCCTCCGTACCTGTCAGCTTGTGACAGTGCCCGCCCATCCCTTCCTGCTGCTGGAATAACATCTACATTTTTATTCTATTCGCTCTGTCTCCTAAGGCTCCGTTTCCACTAGTGCGACTTGTCATGCGACTTTGGACACATAAAGTCGCATGACAAGTCAGAGCCCATTGATTTCAGTGGCACAATGTTCCTGCACTACTTTGATGCAACTTTGGTCCAAAAACTGTAAAGTTGGATCAAAGCTGCACTCAGTCGTGCGACTTTTGGGTTGCAATAGTGAAAACTTTGCCTTATGCTGTGTGCACCTGTGTGTGGGATTTATTTAAAAAAAAAAATGCCATCTATACCGGATTTCATTTTGCCTCTCTCCTCCTCCTCCCCAGCTGACGTCAGTGGGGGATTCTCGGCCCCTCCCGCTGCAGCTGTCTGATGGGGAGAGGAGAGAGGCGGCCAGTCACCTGAGCGCCGGGAGACGCTCTGAAAACCGGTATAGGCAGCATTTTTTTTTCAAATCGCACACAGGGGCACACAGCTCTAGGAGACAGGGCAGATAGTATAAAAAGGGTCAGAGTGGTTTAACAACCACCTTAAGTCAACGTATACCTTTTTGACATGCATTTGATACCTGTAGTGCCACAATAGCTGAAGCTGTGATAGGTCCTTGTTAAAAGTGCACGTTCAGAGTGGGGCAATTATTTGAATGTTATTTTTGGTTTATAGTAAGAGTAATGTTATTTCTGCTGTTGAATTATTTCCTACACAAATTGGATCAAAGGTGTTTTAAATCCTCTTCCCTTTTTTTTTTTTTTTATTCACAGCTCGGCATTTCATGGAGCAGATAGTGAAAGGGATGCTGTACCTTCATTCCCATGGCATCCTACACCGAGACCTCACCCTTTCTAATCTTCTACTCTCCAGTGACATGAACATCAAGATTGCAGACTTTGGCTTAGCTGCCCAGCTGAAGTTGCCAAATGAGAAACACTTTACAATGTGCGGGACACCTAACTACATCGCCCCGGAAATTGCTACCAGGAGCGCTCATGGCCTGGAATCTGATGTCTGGTCCTTGGGCTGCATGTTATACACTTTCCTTGTGGGTCGACCACCTTTTGACACAGACACAGTAAAGAACACTTTAAATAAAGTCGTTTTGGCAGATTATGAAATGCCCAGTTATATGTCAAGAGAGGCAAAGGACTTAGTTTTTCAGTTGTTACGTAAAAATCCTGCAGATAGGCTAAGTCTGTCTTCTGTGCTGGACCACCCATTCATGATAGGGTATTCTTCTACCACACGTAGCGATATGGCAGCAGTTGAAGATTCCATCGATAGTGGCCATGCTACAATTTCTACAGGCTTTACTGGTTCCTCTGGGGTAAGTGTTAGCGGACGCCTACCAGAGAAGAGGATTTTATCTGGCCCTTCACTCCCAAACAAAATGAACATCTTCCAGTTTAAGGACAGGGAACCAAGTAATGCTTTGACCGGAGATGGAGGGAGCTTCCATAACCGCCAGAGGGAGGAATATGATCTCTCTGAGGGAAGGGGTAGAAAAACTGTTGAAGATAGGCCACACTCTCGCTACCTCCGCAGAGCCCACTCCTCTGATAGAACAGGTACCTCCTACAACCAGAATCCTAGTAAACCAGGCAGCTTCACCGATAGGTGTCACTCTGTGGAAAATCTGAGCAAACCTGGTCCGCTGACAGGTTACAGGACCTCTGCCTCTTCTCCCGGAAACAGCTATGGAGATATTCCTCAGATGTTCTCAGACAATGCAAAGCATGGATCCTTGGACAGACACACCTCGCCACCAGTGAAAGAGAAAACACCGTAAGTTAAAATACATATTACTAGACCAGAATATTTACTGATGTAAGGTGTGTGTGCAGCTGGATGCTCAGGAGTACCTGGCCTGATAGACATGTTTTTGAACAGCAGCGCTGTATAATACCATTGGGTTAAAATGCATCAGCTATACTGTAGGTAAAGTTAAGACTTTAAATTTAAAACAAGTTCATTAATTTGTGCAGCTGTAACATACTTGAAGCAAAAATCTATATATGAGCTGGTTTCAGTTATCTGCTAATTATCCTCTGGGGAAGGTGCTGTCCTCTACAGATGGCTGCTAAAGCCCAGGGGTAAGGTGATAATGATTCTGTTATATTAGTAGGTTGTGTGTTGTTATAAAATCTAGGACATAGGCAAAAGTCACCATTAGTTTTGATGTCTACTTGCAAGATTGATGTAGATGGTTCTATACTATATGGGTAAGGTGAATATTTGTATTTTATTTTTGAATATTCATATTTTTAAGTTATGGTCATTAGCTCGAGCTGGATAAATCCTAGGGACCAGGATGCCAATGCAAATAAAATTCTGCTGGTGTTTAGTTCATTTATGATTGTTGTTCGCGATGGCAAACTGAATGGTGTACCACTGGTAGGATTCACCCTTGCCAGTAGTGACGCTGTGGCAAGGATCAGGATTTCAGTTCAGACTTTTCTTATGGCAGAATGTATATACTCGAGTTTAGAAACCAGTGGCAAATTCAGTAAGATGCAGGGTGAAACTGATATTTTATGGGCATTGGGAGAAACTAATGTCCTAAGTGGATGATGGCTGGATAGGTTGGTGGAACACGTGGCCATTTGTAATCTCATGTATTCTGAAAGTTGTGGACGTAGTAAAGTATAGGAAGTCCTCCTGTAGGAAAAGCCTAAGTTACGTATTAACATATCTATATCTATATGTTTTTGTATGTTCTTTTCCTGTTTGCAATTGATAGATCTGCCTGTCTGTATGTATGTATGTATATGTGTATATATATATATATATATATTGTATGGATAAAGATTGTAAGGTGATGACTGCATATCTAGAAATATGCATTTAGCCTTGATTCACACTGATGCGGTGCAGGAAGTGCAGCAAATCCTGTGCGTTTCCTGCATCACAATCGCACTGTTCTGCGATCTGCTGCGGTCAAAAGTTACCGACATCCCAAAAGCAGCTCACAAATGCAGTGTGTTTGCCTGAACTGGATCTCATAGGTGTAAAAACCCATGCGGTCCAACTACAGTGCGGCAAAAAAAAAAAGTTGCCCGCACCATTTTGATGTTGTGCGTTTTGAGCCATAAAAAATGAATAAGCGGAAATTGCACCACACAGAATTGGTGCAGTTTACATGTGGGGGGAGGAGAGGACTGGACGGGGGCGCTCCAGAACGACACGCCCATACTGGGTGGCACCAGGCTCTATTATGGGCGTGTCTTCTCTTTTGGCAAAGTGCCGAAAACGCCATTTTCGGCCGATATGTTTCAGCGGCCGGAATTTCGGTGCATCCCTATTTCGCTTAGTTCGTGTCTGGTGAAATAATTGTCATCAGGACAGTGAGTGATGTGTCCCAGAAGTCATGATGACAGTGTAATGTGTCCCAGAAGTCTGCGGGGAGAGGGGGTGAACTTCTGGTTCAGTTCGCAGCCAGAAGTGGGAGCGGGTACCTGTCAAAACCAGGTACCCGCCCCTCCCTAAAAGCAGGCGGCTTTCTCTGGGGGCACTGTTCAAGGGGGAGGAGCCAGATGCGCCGGCGGGGGACCCGAAAAGCAGATCGAAGCTGCTCAGTGCAAAATCACTGCACAGAGCAGGTAAGTATAACATGTTTGTTATTTTTAAAAAACACGATGCTTTAATTCCACTTTAATACTCTGCATTAGGGTAAAAACAGTTTTGTTCCTTTTAGGATAAAGGTTTTACATAAATTAAAGCAGATTGTTGTAAACACCCATCAGTGGTAAATGGTTTGTCTCATCCCTATAACTGATACGTCTGCAGAACAGCTTGTTCTGTTGGAAAACAATAAACTTACTGGCTCGATCACCAGATAGAAATAAAGGACAGCCTAAAAAAGAAAACTGATGCAGTCATAGAGCTGGGCGATTTACTCCAAAAAAAAAAAAAAAAATCGATTCACGATTCTAATCGAGTTTTTTTTTTCTTTTCTTTTTTTTTTTTGATGGACACCGCGCTGGTCCTGAGGAGTTGCAGGCAGGAGTTTTTAGGCGAGGCCGCGGCTTCGGCCTAGTCCACGGCGTCCGGCCTCACGGTCTAGGCCGAAGCCGCGGCCTCGCCTAAAAACTCCTGCCCGCAGCTTTTCAGAACCGGCATGGTGTCAGCGCCGGTCCTGGTGAAAAAAGAAAAAAAAAATGTAACAAATCAATTTGCTGAAAATTTTAATCGATTTGACCTCTCAAATCGATTTTTTTCCCCAGCCCTATGCAGTCATCACATTTAGGAATTGGTAAGCTGCAATATATTTACTTTTGGATTTAATATCGCTTTAAATACTTATCTAAGCCCAATCTTAATCCAGTACTGTGCCCGGCTGCAGCAGGTCTTCTCCCTCTCCTTCTCACAGGAGACTCGCTGTGTGTGTGTGTCTATAGATGCACACAGCCCAGCTTGGTTATATACTATATGGCATGGTTCCATTCCATGTCACATTCAGGTAAAGTCGGATCTTGAGAAAAAAAAATGCTGTTTTTATAGCAACAAAGCAACGGGATGTAACAATAAAGACTGTGCTACATTACCCTTTTAAATGTGACTACCTTTTTCATCCTGATATCAAGTTGTCACTTGAGGTTATAACATTATTTTTGTGTTTTGGCTCCAGATCTGAATATTTCTGTCTTCCAAAGCCAACTGCTGCAAGGTCTGATGAGAGGTGCCAGACTGAAACTGTACAGCAATGGTTTGGAGCGATGCAACTAAATGGTAGGTTTTAAAGTGTCACTGAACCCACATCATAAAAAAATCTATCAATAAATGGTGTATTACATGCTGTTTATATTTACTCAGTCACTATGAGATTCGTTTTCCCTATTAGCAAAATCAACCAGTTTTTTTGCAGGTTCTCTATCTCCACATTCTGTTCATATCCCCAATTCAGCTAGGTATTTTGTAAATCAATGTTGACAGCTCTGCACATGCTCAGTCTTCAGGGAGTTTCTATGCTCAGCATTTCCTCACTATCGCATCTGAGCAGTCCATGTCACTATAGAATCACATATGTGAGCATATACGTAGTCTTTAATGTCCGCCTACTCCCTCCCTCCTCCATGCCCGCTAACCAGCTAGACACAATGTGGGTGGGATATTACATATAGATTAATGATGGCTTTACCTCCCTCCTTATTCTAAGACACAGGCTGGAGGTGCGTAACACAGCTTGAGACTGGCAGAAATCATCTCACACCATGTTATTGCCCAAAAAATTATTTGATTTAAAATATATATATATTTGACAATTTTAAAACAGTTTATTGATATTATTGATTTTTACTCTGTATTCCAAAGGCTGTGTTTATTTTTTTTTTACATATGACCAGCAGCAGAGGCCTAGAAGCTCCTCCCGCTTATGTTTCCCTGCAGACAGGCTGGGAAAGATCTAGGTCACATGACAGCTGTATATCAATTGGGAAAAAGTTACTTAGATATGTTTTTTAATTAAAATAATTAGTGCCGTTACCGATTATCCATATAAGGAAATCGAAGGGACAATGTAAATTAAACAGTGTGTGTAATTTTTATACAAGGTTGTTGAGTATTGCAGTATTTATATGTCTGATATGTCGTTTTCCTCCTATAATTTTGTATCATCATTTTTATTAGGATCAATTAAAGCTGAACTTCAGGAAAAGCAAACCCCTTTTTTTTTTTTTTCTTGCAAGGGTAACTGCTGGTTTATGTCTAGGATCAGATACTGCTGCTTTATTTACCAGATCCTTCGCTGCCACAGGCTCCTCTGCGCTGCTAGACTGGTCCCTGCAGCCTCTTCTCCCCTACACGTCTGTGCTTGGATGCTTCTGACATCATCAAGACCAATGCAGGTACCATAGCCCTGCATTGGACATGAGGATGCCAAGGGACAGTCCACTGCCAGAGTGTAGGAGAGTCCTGTATTGCTGAGGGAGCATAGGATCGGGTAAATATAAGTGCTTTGCCCATCCCTTGCAGGGGAGGCCCACACTGATGCCACTTTTTTTTTCTCTTTAGGCCAGATAAACAAACCTCAGGAGATAAAAAGCATCAATAATTCAGGTGCTAATTACTACTGCCAACCTGCCATGAAACCAGATGCTCCACAATACAACTGGAGTGATGTAAAAGTGAAGAAGGCCACTGACTCCTCCTTTGAGAATGTACAGAAAGGACTGGGTAAACTTCCAGCTGCTGGCCAGCGTAAAGCAGAAGAAAACCAGCACCATAAAGGTAGAATTCCCCCACAAGTTCCTGGTTACTGCAGCTTGAGAAGTATCGTTCTTCCACTAAACTCGGAGAGACTAAAGCCCATCAGGCAGAAAACAAAGAATGCAGTGGTATGTATGAGCTCATTATTGATGTTTTGTATGTTATAAATCACTAAGCCATACAAACAGTCTTCTTGTGGTAGAGATGGTTAAAGAGTAATTCAACTTTTGTTAAAAAACAAAAACAAAAAAAATTCCCTTGAGGTGATGTACAGGGAATTAAAGAAACTTAGCACAGTCATACGAGATTGAAAGCCCAGACTGTGTGTGTGCTATGTATGCATCCCTAAATGTCATATAGACAATAACATTTGTAGTCGTAGGACTTTTTCTGGACATATTTAAGAAGACTGAGTATCATCAAAACAATTTTATTAAACTCCTTTTTAAAAAACCTATACAAAAACATATTAAATACTTTCCACAGCAGTTTACAACATGTATAGATTCCAAACACATTTCACACGTAGGCTCTACGCATTTCAGAAATCCTTCTTCGGGAGAACATGTGAAGGAATTCAATATATTTAGAACCTGCTCTGGATCTTTTCAGGAATATAATTAACTGGAACTCGTAACATAAACATATTTCCCAAAAAAACGGTGCATCCAAAAAGCTAAGATGGAACCACTGCCTTTCAGATAGGCACCCAGAAGCAGCAATTGTCACTTGTACAGACATAATCTTCAATAAGGAGATCAAACCCCAATGATGTAGCTACAAATAGCTGTATGCTGGAACTATGTAAATACTGCAAGACTTTAAGATTCACTCCCTCTTATGGATTTGGCCTTGGAAGCCCCTATTGTCTTTTGAACACACTAGCTTTGATTGCCACTTCTGCTATATCAGTGACTGCTCCATATTGTGGTGATGTAGTTTCACCATTAGGGTTTGATCTCCTTTATTGAATAATATGTCTGAACAAGTGCTAGTTGTTTCTTGGCTACTTCCAGGTGTCTCCAACTGAAAGACAGTGGTTCCACCTTGGCTTTTTGGATGCACCTCCTTGTTCAAGTTATCTATATTCCTTGATACTTCTGAAAATAATTCAGAGCAGGTTCTAATGTATTGATTCCGTCAAATGGTCTCCTGAAGAAGGATTTCCGAAACACGTCAAGCCTACATGTGAATTGTGCTTGGAATCTATAAATGTTGTAAACTGTTAAGTGGAGAGTATGAGTGGAGAACTTGAATTTCATAAAAATTGGTTTGATACTCGGTCGTCTTTTTTTTTTTTTTTATATCTCCACAAAAAGTCCTACGACTACAAATGTTGTTGTGTATATTAGTAGCACAGTCAGGCCTGTTTCGTCTATGAAGAAATAGCTAGCCATTTCCACTACATCCTTTGAAGACAATATTAATGGGAGGATCTGGTTCATTGTAATCACCTGGTGCACTCTGTGTTTAACTGAAATCCCTATTGCAGGGGGTGGCTAAAATTTGACTTGTGTCTTAGTTTAGAATTCTGGGAAAATCGGTAAACCAATCACACAAGCAGGAAATTACATTTTTAGGGGCATTCTTTACACCTTCGGGTTGCCATTTTGCAGCAGTTGCTCATTCAACAAGGAAGGTTTACAACATGGTTTGTGTAGCAATTGCATATGCTATATATTTTTTCTTAATTTCCCCACAACAGTGCATGTGTCACTGAGGACAGATTCGCCCATCTGACATGGCTTTAACTGTATCCAAATTTCACTACCTGTTGGTGAAGATTTGTCACTGTATTGCAATCTATAATTCTATTTACTGTTTATATGCTTTCTTTTCTTCATTATATATATAGGTGAGCATTCTTGATACTGGAGACGTTTGCATGGAATTTTTAAAAGAGCAGAATTCTCAAGAACGGGTTAAAGAGGTGCTGCGGATATCATGTGATGGCAACTTAGTAAGTGCTTCTCTTCTTCGACACATGACGAGACAACCAACTGGTTTTTGTTTTGTCTTTTTTTGCATCAAAATTTGTGATTACAGCTGTATATTCCCCCCCATTCTATTTAGAGAGTGCCTTTTAAATAAAACACACATGCAAGATATTGGCACTGCAACCCAATCATGCAATCGGGGGCCGGTAAGAACCCTGCAACACGAAAGTCCTTGAAGTTGGCAACTAGGTGGTGATGAATAAAATTTCTCTTTTATTTCGTCCAAGGAGTACATGTTCCAAACAGAGCTGACATTAACGCATTTCATCCTATGAAGACCGTACTCATGGTTCAAGCTATGAGTAAAGCCTTGATGGGCTGAATCACATTAGTGTTGGCTCTGTTTGGAACATGTGTACTCCTTGGACGAAATAAAGAGAAATTGTTTTCATCTTCACCTGGTTGCCAACTTTTATCTACATGGAAGTACCTTTTGTTTAAAGCTTTTGCTAATGCGCCCCCGCCCGCTCACATCTGCTTACCTAACTTCCAGAATTATGACCTTTTCAGTTGCTTACAGCCTTTTCTGACAAATCTTTCAGACCTTGACTTGAATGGGGCCATAGATGGCTGGAGATCCTCAGTATACAGCTCAAGTCTAGTCAATGGGGCCAGCACTGAAGAGAATAAATGGCCGAAGGACAACTATCTTTTATGTTACTATAAAGATCTAGTTAAATCTGCAGAGTTTATTAATTTCAGATCTGTAGTTTTTTAACCTTACATGTTTCTATTTAGTGTCTAAATCAGTGGTCTCCAAACTGCAACCCATTGCCTGCCTTTATCCAGCCTTTGAGGCACTATTCCTCCCTCTGGCACCAACGATGGGGCATAATTTCTTCCACAGACAACAAAAATGGGACCCTAATTCCAAATACAAGGCATTGTTTACTCCCACTAGGCACAGTCCGGCCCCCCTACAGTCTGAAAGACAGTAAACTGGCCCTTTCTGTAGAAAGTTTGGAGACCCGTGGCCTAAATAGTCTAGTTTTCAGCTGTAAAGGTAAATTTAGTGCAGCAAGCAGTAATACATGTCTAAATGCTATAACAAAACAATATCCTCTTACAACACACGTAAAGTGGAACTCTAGCATTTTTTTTTTTCTATTGTTGGATAGCATGGAACCTTCTCCTCCTTCCTTCTTTTTTTTTTTTTTTTTTTTTTTTTATATTACAGCTCTGGGCATTTAGGCAACAGTGAAAAAGGAAAGGGGTTCCACACCATTCTTTCCTCTATCTTAAACTTTAAAAAATGCTTTTAGGCTCGAGTTATTACTTTATGAAAGCTGATGTGCCATTGCTCTATGAGGTCTGTGCCAAATGTCATTATAAAGATCTTGATATTTGATTTTTAGCAACATAATGTCTATTTGGTATAACAGCTTGGTTCAAGATCTGATTTTTTGTGTGTTTTTAATGACATGATTTGACCACTTATGTATTCTTTTCAGATATATGTGTATCATCCTAATGAAGGCAGAGGGTTTCCTCTGGATGACAGGCCTCCATCTCCCCCAGAAAGCATGCTGAGTTACACTTTCGAGAGCTTACCAGGTACTATACAAATAAGCATGTTCTTTGGTCTAGCCCCTTCAAGGAAAGCTATAATGATTTTGTATAGGTTTTATATACACGCTCTAAAAAAATTAAAGGAACACTTTGAAAACACCTCAGATCTCCATGGGGAAAAATATCATGCTGAATATCTATACTGATATGGACTGGGTAATGTGTTAGGAACGAAAGGATGCCGCATCATTTGATGGAAATTAAATTCATCAACCTTCAGAGAGCTGAGCTCAAAGACACCCCAAAAATCAAAGTGAAAAAATGATGCAGTGTGTGTATATATATATATATATATATATATATATATATATATATATATATATATATATAT
The DNA here is from genome assembly GCA_037952835.1 of Lithobates septentrionalis. Lineage (NCBI taxonomy): Eukaryota > Metazoa > Chordata > Amphibia > Anura > Ranidae > Lithobates > Lithobates septentrionalis. The sequence continues at coordinate 198,248 of JBBDGP010000082.1, read as the reverse complement.
TATGTGTATATATATATATATATATATATATATATATATATATATATATATATATTATGTGTATATATATATATTTACACACAGTGGGGACGGAAAGTATTCAGACCCCCTTTAAATTTTTCACTTTGTTATATTGCAGCCATTTGCTAAAATCATTTAAGTTCATTTTTTTCCTCATTAATGTACACACAGCACCCCATATTGACAGAAAAACACAGAATTGTTGACATTTTTGCAGATTTATTAAAAAAGAAAAACTGAAATATCACATGGTCCTAAGTATTCAGTCCCTTTGCTGTGACACTCATATATTTAACTCAGGTGCTGTCCATTTCTTCTGATCATCCTTGAGATGGTTCTACATCTTCATTTGAGTCCAGCTGTGTTTGATTATACTGATTGGACTTAATTAGGAACGCCACACACCTGTCTATATTAGACCTTACAGCTCACAGTGCATGTCAGAGCAAATGAGAATCATGCGGTCAAAGGAACTGCCTGAAGAGCTCAGAGACAGAATAGTGGCAAGACACAGATCTGGCCAAGGTTACCAAAAAATTTCTGCTGCACTTAAGGTTCCTAAGAGCACAGTGGCCTGCATAATCCTTAAATGGAAGACATTTGGGACGATCAGAACCCTTCCTAGAGCTGGCTGTCCGGCCAAACTGAGCTATCAGGGGAGAAGAGCCTTGGTGAGAGAGGTAAAGAACCCAAAGATCACTGTGGCTGAGCTCCAGAGATGCAGTCGGGAGATGGGAGAAAGTTGTAGAAAGTCAACCATCACTGCAGCCCTCCACCAGTCGTGGCTTTATGGCAGTGTGGCCCGACAGAAGCCTCTCTTCAGTGCAAGACACATGAAAGCCCACATGGAGTTTTCTAAAAAAACACCTGAAGGACTCCAAGATGGTGAGAAATAAGATTCTCTGGTCTGATGAGACCAAGATAGAACTTCTTGGCCTTAATTCTAAGGTGTATGTGTGAAGCAAACCAGGCACTGCTCATCACCTGTCCAATACAGTCCCAACAGTGAAGCATGGTGGTGGCAGCATCATGCTGTGGGGGTGTTTTTCAGCTGCAGGGACAGGACGACTGGTTGCAATCGAGGGAAAGATGAATGCGGCCAAGTACAGGGATATCCTGGACGAAAACCTTCTCCAGAGTGCTCAGGACCTCAGACTGGGCCGAAGGTTTACCTTCAAACAAGACGATGACCCTAAGCACACAGCTAAAATAACGAAGGAGTGGCTTCACAACAACTCCGTGACTGTTCTTGAATGGCCCAGCCAGAGCCCTGACTTAAACCTAATTGAGCATCTCTGGAGAGACCTAAAAATGTCTGTCCACCAACGTTTACCATCCAACCTGACAGAACTGGAGAGGATCTGCAAGGAGGAATGGCAGAGGATCCCCAAATCCAGGTGTGAAAAACTTGTTGCATCTTTCCCAAAAAGACTCATGGCTGTGTTGGATCAAAAGGGTGCTTCTACTAAATACTGAGCAAAGGGTCTGAATACTTAGGACCATGTGATATTTCAGCTTTTCTTTTTTAATAAATCTGCAAAAATGTCAACAATTCTGTGTTTTTCTGTCAATATGGGGTGCTGTGTGTACATTATTGATGAAAAAAATTAACTTAAATGATTTTAGCAAATGGCTGCAATATAACAAAGAGTAAAAATACTTTCCGTCCCCACTAATTATAATTATATATATATTTATTTATTTTATTTCTCGGGGAACATCTGCATGTCTTATAGTAAAATATTGCCTTCATATGGCTAATGCATTATAGATTCTGACTCAGAAAAGCAACACCGACTGCTCCTCTCAGAAAAATTGTTCTGAGACTCGCTCTAGGCCTTTGTTGTAGCCAGTGCCCGTAAAAGGCATTTTGTATCAAACTAATAATTGTAGTTTGCTTTTCTCCTCATGGTCCGTGAACATTTGCTTCCTTTCTTATTTACCTTGTGTGTTTTTTTTTTTTTTTTCTTCCCTAGAAAAATATTGGAAGAAATACCAGTACGCATGGAAATTCACAGAACTTGTCCGGTCCAAAACTCCAAAAGTGACCTACTATAGTAGATATGCAAAATGTATGTTAATGGAAAACTCTCCGAATGCTGATTTCGAAGTCTGCTTTTATGATGGTGAGTTCTATGTTCTGCAAAAGGAAAATAGATACAAACAAGGAAAGGGCCTGAATAATGTAAATAAGACAGAAAGTAACCCTATTACACAACAACATTCTTTCTCATTGGATCAAAAAACAGCTTCCGGATAAGAGGGTACAGAATGAAGAAGGGTGCCTTCCTAATTTTTAGCATTTTAGAACACTGCTAATATGAAATGCGTCATCTTTATAAGCCCTGATTCACACTGATGCCTTTCAGAATGCATGGAATCGCATGACATGTGAAATTGCATGATTTTCTATGGAGGCCGTTCACATATATGCAGTGTGATTCCGATGTGTTTTTAAAAGGTCCTGTGCGAGTTGTGAGCGGAGCTTTGTGTTGTAATTTCTAGCTCCATAGATTTGAATGGTAACTGCTTGTAAAACGCTTATCTGTCCTAAAATGACACAATTCCTGTAGTTTTCTGGAAGTCTTTGCTGTGTTCCTGACCTGCCTGAGACAGAGACCAGGACAGAAATCGCAGCTGCATCCAGATCGCATCAAAAACTGATCAGTCTCGCATCAACACGCAGAGCAGCTGTTGCTTCAAATTGCACTGCAAAACTGAATGACTCGCACAAAATCAGTGTGAACCTAAGTGTAAGTGCTATTTTAAATATTGTAACATCTATGTTGTATTTCATATTTGTTAGGAGCTAAAATCCAAAAAACAGCAGAGTTCATTCGGATAATAGAGAAATCTGGGAAGTCCCACATGCTGAAACACGGGAGCAGAATTAGTGGCATGGGCGATGAAATGAAATCTTACATGGATCATGCCAATGAGGTAATAAGATAACTGTTAATATAAACACATATAATCAAAGCATTACATAAGTGCATTTTAAAAGTCCTCCCTCACCATGTATGTTAAATGTGGAAGATCATTTTGTGATGTGTAGGAATATTTTTACACATCTGCAGCTTCGCTGAAAATAAAAGGTACTCTAAGGGCTCATTTACACTTGCTTCAAAAAACATTATACCCCATATCGCTTTCATGGTGCTTCGAATCACCTTCAAAGCCTCCATAGAAGTCTATGACTACGCTCGCTTACAGTACCTTCAGCTTTTGAGAAGCTTTTATTCAGCTTTGGCTTCGCTTTGTTTTGGAGATATATTGCAGGTATGAGATATCAGCACAACATACAGGGCATCTGCCAAGCTTTGTTAAAGCTTCAAAAAAAGTATAATTGAAGCCTCAAAAAAGCATGTTGAAGCGGTATGCGATTTAATGTGTGTTGAAGTCAAAGTAATGCCTAGCACACATGATCAAAAAATCCGATGAATAATAGGGCCTTTTGAAGCGATCGTACAATAATCTGATCATTGGTACACAGCTTTCGAGAACCAATCACAACAGTTCATGCAAAATTATCCGAAGGGACAAACCTGAAAATTTTTCTCACCAGAACGATTGATTTTCGTTTACTCAGAACAATATTCATCCAAAAAAATCGGAAGACCAAGGCCACACATGCTCAGAAACAAAAGCGTACATTACAATACAGTACAACACGTTACAAAGTTGTATTCTGTTGCACAAGAATAGCTTATTGGTTTTCGATAGGATACTAGCATGCAAAAAAAAGGGGCGATCATTCGTCGAATATCATTGGACCATTTCCTAAATATAGTGGCTGTAGTTTTTTTTTGTACAGAAATATACCAGCTGATCCTACCAGAAATTTAGCGAGCCCTGAACTTCCTGTGCACTGAAATTTCATGCAATATCAGCTCTTGCCAGCTGTTTTTTGTAAACTACACCCCCCGCCTATGATATTGAAGGGGAGGGGTGGGGGGTGTTCAGCAGTCTTGTCCTTTTGTTAACAACGCTAATTATTAGTGGTGCACGGAAATGTAAATTCTGGACCAAAGCGGAAAATTTAGGATGCACTTGGCCAATAACCGACATGGGCGGCTTAAAAAAAAAATAAAAAATTATGTACTGTATATTTTTTTTATACATGCTTGTATTTTTGACTTTTTAATTTAATATCAGGAATTTAAATTAATATAAATTTATTTTCGGCCATTATCGGCACTTCTTCTTCTTTTTTTTTTTTTTTTTCTTTCTATTTCCGGACGAAAATTTTCGGCGGCCATTGTTGGCACATTTTTATCTATCGGCAAAAGGCAGATAACCCTATTTAGCCTGATTAATTTTTGTAGATATAATACAGTCAGTGTTGTCACCATGAGACAAGAAGTGTGATTTAGCAGGATCATTAGTTGAAAATACAGGGGAAAAAACAACTATTGCTGGAGAGCCTTCCCAGGGCCTCGTACTGCTTCAGGCCATGGTAAGGTAGAGATCCCATGGAGAGCATGTTAGAAAAAATTGTTCTATAATATCAGCAGTATATTTGCAGTTTTATATTAGCACTATTTAATCTCCGTTACTACTACATGCATTGCAGAGCCACCAGATTTGTCTTTCCTTGGAATCAGCTGTTAACGTTGAAGAGAAGAAAGGAGAAAATCTTTCTTTATTCCCTGTAACATTTGGGAGGTAAGACAAGTTTCTTTATAGTTGTGCAAAAATTGCACAAGACATCATAAAATAGAACGTACACATGTTGGACCTATTTTTACACTGATGGCTAAAAGCAGTGGAAAGCTTGCCTGATAACCAAACCTGTTTAACCACTTCACCTCTCACATCTTTTCACCCTCTATGGATCAGAGCAATTTTTATATTTGTGCTATGGAACTTTCTTCGGCAATAGCTTTGTCATTACTTAAGATAACAAGGTTATGCAGACACTCCGGTCCCATGCTGAGCTGTCAGCAGCGGCTTCAGTATGGAGGCGGGTGCAGGAAAAGCAGCCGACAAACGGAAGCCCCATAGTAAGTCTATGGGTGATGTCACTTCCCAGACATCTCACAGCCATTGTTGGTTCTCTCCTGTACACAACATCCGCTGCTGGAGACCGGACCGGATCAGCTTAAGAAAAGGTAAGTATAGCGATTTTTGGTTTACAGGGTTAGATAGATTAGGCTTAGAATGTGGCAGAGAGTAGGTTTAACGTTAGTTTGAATTTGACTGGAATTCCACTTTCAATAAATTGTGTTATTTTTATTTTATTTTTTTGTACACTACTGTCACCTGGGTAGTACAGCATCCTCATTTGACTGGTGTGGCCGGTGATCAGGGATACTGACTTGTGACAGTATGTTAAAAAAAAAAAATATATACATTTCTTAACTTTTTTTTTTTTCTTTTTTACAATTTTTTTTTTTTATTTATTTACATGCTGTGTGCAGAGCAGTACAATGGCACTGTAGTGCTCCGGGAAGGTGATGAGCAATAATTTTTATGAATTGCCATCCATTCATAGCATTCAGTGAGTGACAGATTGAGCCGCAGTGGAGGACGTCATATGACATCCACCTGGAATGGGAAAGCTTTTATGTGCTAAATCTGCAAATAAAAAGTGTGCATTTTATTATGTAATTTGGCCTGTTTAACCTCCTCACACCCGCGCTATAGCCGAAAGACGGCTACAACGTGAGCCTAAATTGCTGGGAGAGCGTCCATGTACGTCCTCCCGTTCATTAGCTGCCTGTGGGGCACACGCGGAACGCTGTGATGATCAGCGAGTCAATGAGACTCAGCTGATCAAAGTAAGGGGCCAATCTTGTGATGTAAACAGAAGATCGTAATCTGCTTTATTTTTTATTTTAATTTTTTTTTTACATTTTTTTTTTTTCTCCCGCTGACAGCGTGAGGAGAAAAAAAAAAGATGATTACTGGCTTCTGTCAGAGGGACGTCAGTCTCACACGTGGACACTCACTGCTGCTAAGCAGTGACACCTATCTGCCTACCAATGTTACCTACCAGTGCAGCCTCATCAGCGCACAGCAATGAAGAGGAAAAACTACATGTTTGCAAAATTTTATAATAAACTTTTTGTTTTTTTAATTTTCAGTCTTTTTTGTTTTTTTTGTTAGCAAAAAATAACCCAGCAGTGATCAAATACCACCAAAAGAAAGCTCTATTTGTGTGATAAAAATTTCATTTGGGTACAGTGTTGCATGACCACGCCAATTGTCATTCAAAGCGTGACAGGAAGGGGGCTTAAGTGTCCAGTAAGCAAGTGGGTAAAATGACACTAAAATTTTGATTCTGGTACAAAGCATTGCAAAGTTATTTACAAATGAAATGAAATAAAGTGTTTTTTTTTTTTTTTTATGTTTATGGGAAGTGTGTACATTTCTGTTAAATGTGTAAAGCTATTAGCAAACAAACAGTTTACATATTAATGGTTGAAGTATAACTAAAGGCAAAACTTTTCTTTTTTTTTTTTTTTTTTTTTTTTTTTTTAGTTCTGAATAGGGTGCAGAGGGATTAGAACGCGTGTCAGTTTTTATTGCTGCCTGTGCCCCCGTTAGGGAGATTCACCCTCTCCTATTTGTCCTGTTTACCATTATCATTGAAAGTGAAAGTAAGAGAAAATTTGGCTATGGGACAGAAAGTGAAGGGAAATCTCAACAATGGGACACAAATGGCGAAAAAATATGATAGGGGGTGTAACTCCATTAATCTATCCAAAATGGAAAAAAAAAAAGGTTTTGCCTATAGTTCAACTTTAATTAAATTATAAAAAAAAGAGAGAGAGAGAATATCGGCAGAAAAATAATAGTTGAAGGGAGAAGGAGAATAATTGGGGCTGAAAAGTATAAACTAAGGTCAATACGGGCTTAAACAGAGAAGAACATTTTATTTAATAAAAATAAAAACACTTTTTTACTTGTCAGCTTGCTTTAAAGCGGAGATACAGTAGTTTTTGTGTTTGTTAAAAGTCAGCAGCTACAAAAATTGTAGCTGCTGGCTTTTCATAAACACAAACTTAGCTGTCCCAGGATCCAGGAATGTGGTCACCCAAACTGTCGCTTCTGTCCCTGTCCCTCTCCTTCGCACCGGCGTTTCAACTGTGGGCACCCAGCTGTGACAGCTTGCGGCTTCACAGCTGGGTGCGCACTGCTCATGCATGATAGGTGCTGCGCCTGCTAATTGTACCCCCAGTTTTCTGGGACCATTGACCATAAGACTGCAGGGAGGGAGGGAGAGAGGAGAAGGTGATCCGAGCGGAAGTGGGAGCAGGTACCTGTCAACCTGCTCCCCTCCCAAAAAAATGACATGTCAAGTGCATGCAGGGGTTGGAGTGCTTAAAGAAGCGTAACTCCCCCTTTCAGGTGGAGCTCTGCTTTAACCGACATCATTTGCCGATCTAAGTTAATTTAAATGATTTCCAGTTGAATGAACAGAAAGATAAACAAGAAACATGTTAATTGTATCTTTGCGTCTGAGCAAGTGTTTTCCTAAACACAGAGTCAGACTGCTTTTTTGACGGCCACAGCTGCTGACACCTTCTCTAAGTATACTGTAATGCCGGCTTTGTTTACTCAAAACCAACAATTACAGTATACTGGGAATTGGGTTTCCAGAAGCAGGACAGAGAGACTAGATGTGCTACACATGTCCTGTGTACAATTACGTTTTTTTTGTTTTTTTTTTGTGTGTGTGTGTACACTCAAAGTCTGCAACTAGTTAATTTACACTAATTTGTTCTACAAAGTCCCCTTGTCCAGAGTCGCCACAGTAAGTTCAATATTCCAAAAGGCAATTGCATTTTTGGTAACTATCAAGGACACAATTGTATATGATATTAGTAATTAAATAATGTAAATAATTTTTTTTTATAAGGAACAAAAACACAAATATTCTATGAGGAGGACCTGTACCTTGAAAGCGGTAGTTTTTTGTAAGCAGCTGGAACAGTGTTTGGCTAAGAGATATAGTATTTATCTTGGTGCCGAGTGTGTGAGGATGTATGGTTTGTTTCTGTATTTCCAGTACATTATGCATTTTGGACTCTACGCATATAATGCAACAGATTAATGCTTAAAAGCATAGCATGCAGCCATAGATTGTGAAATTGGGTCGAGAAACACTGCTTTAAGTTTTTGTTTTTTATTCGGCAGGAGACCAATAACCACAGATTCTCCAAAGCCCCCTAAAGAACCAACATCTACTGGGGAGAGAGGATGTGGACATAATGATCAAGTCTCTAGCAACAGGGTTTTAAGCAACTCCTCATCTCCCAACCAGATGCCAAACATCAATCCTTCTGTAAGTAGAACTGTTCATGTAGAAGAGTACATATCTAAACCGTTAATACAGCAGGCCTACAGCTACTCGTTTTTAAAAAATGGCTCCCAAAGCAGGTTAACCACTTGCCGACCGGGCTATAGCCGAAAGACTGCTGCAGCGCGGTCGGCTAGTTCTTGGTGGACGTCCGTAGGACGTCATTCCAGATTGTTGCTCCCGCGCGCCCCCTGGGGCGCGCACCCAGGAACATCCGTGACCGCCGGGTCCCGAGGACCCGGCGGATCACGGTAAATAGCCGCTGTTCGCGGCCGTTTACCACGTGATCGTTCCGTCAAATGACGGAGCGATCACATGTAAACAAACGTATGTACCGATCGGTACAGTGCGAGGGGAGGAGGGGGAGAGATGGCAGTGCTGTGGGCTGGAAGTTTAGTGCCCACAGCCCTGCTCAATGTCTGCAATGCTCTGCAAAACTGCAATACTCTGCAACACTGTTCAAAACTCTGCCAATACTCGCCAATATTCTGCCAATACTCTGCAATAAATTTTAACAGAAACAAAGAATTTTTATTTTTTTTTTTATTGAATTTTCAGTCTTTTTTGATTTATAGCACAAAAAATAAATAACCCAGCGGTGAATAAATACCACCAAAAGAAAGCTCTATTTCTGTGAAAAAAAGGACAAAAATTTCATATGAGTACAGTGTTGCATGACTGAGTAATTGTCATTCAAAGTGTGAGAGCACCGAAAGCTGAAAATTGGTCTGGTTAGGAAGGGGGTTTAAGTGCCCAGTGGTCAAGTGGTTAAAATGTTAGCTGTTGTGGTTAAAGTGGAACTATAGGCAAAACCTTCTTCCTTTTTTTTTTTTTTTTTTTTCCATTTTCGGTTTAGACATTAATGGCTGTGTGTTGAGTTATTTTGAGGGGACAGCAAATTTACACTGTTATACAAGCTGTACACTCACTACTTTACATTGTAGTAAAGTATAATTTATTCAGTGTTGTCACATGAAAAGATATAATAAAATATTTACAAAAATGTGAGGGGTGTACTCACTTGTGTGACACACACACACTTCAGTGCAATTTTATTCTGCATCAAAAATGCATGGACAGTGTTTATGAATTCCAATGGCCCTAGTTCACACAGGTGCCAACGCGTTTCAGTGCAGTCAACAAAAGTAGAACATTTCGCTTTTTTTTTTTTGTATGGAACGCTGCAAAATGTATTGGAACGTGCACATCCTGAATTGTCCCTAATTGAGATGAATTAAAGGGGGGAAAAAACCATACTGGAATGCATCAAAAACACAGTGGAGAGCTCTAAAACGTGCTTGCAGAAACTCATCTGGAACGCAGAAACTGATGTGAACCGCTCCTTACTATGTTTTGCCTCTACCCTTCTCGTTCGATATACAGTGACTCAATACTTTATTTTATTTTGTAATCCGTAATACAAGGTCATATAGGAGTACTGAATTTGAATCGCTGTGCAGAATAGTTGATGCTGTCATGATATAGAAGTTTATTTTAGGCTGTCCGTGTCCCAAAATGTTGTGGAAGACTTTCCCTTGCATCTGTTCTGATATAGTTACTGAGATAAAGTTCCACTTTAAATGCACTATACCTACAAAGTTAGTTAATATTTTTTTTTTTTTTTGTGGTTTTGTATGTATTTTTATTTCTTGCACCAGATGCTGTCATATGAAGGATCTGTATGTTCTGCTCAGACGGCTACTACCTCCACTAAAACCCACACTCCAGATCCAAGCCATGTCGTTAAATCTGTATTTGTTAAAAACGTAGGATGGGCATCTCAGGTAAATTTTTAAAATAACGTATTGAAAACTGTACAGAATTTTGTCGAATTTTCCGCCGGATTATTGCATATTTAAAGTTTTGTCACGCGTAACACACACATGCATTTCCTGTTCCTAAAAGTAACCTTTTATTATTGCTAATAATGGTAGGTGTACTTTAAACAAATACCTTTTAGGTACATAAAGTGGTCAATGGAAAATACTGTAGTTGTAGAAAGGCTTTTTCCGAGCCTGGCAACCACTTTCTAATGTCCATGGCTAGCATAACTATAGTAAAGCCCCATTCCAGGCAAAATATAACCCCCATTACTCCCTCTAACTCTTAGAACCCTTTCACACTGGGCCACTTTTCAGGTGTTTTAGCGCTAAAAATAGCGCCTCTCATGCCTACCCAGTGTGAAAGCCTGAGTGCTTTCACGCTGAGGCGGTGCGCCTGCAGGACGGGAAAAAAAGTTCTGCAAGCAGCATCTTTGGGGCGGTGCGGCAGTGGTGTATACACCACTCCCAAAACCCCCTGCCCATTTAAATGAATGGGCAGTGCTGCTGAAGTGGCGCTGCCGAAGCGCATTGCAGGCACAACACAGACGCTTTTAACCCTTTCTTCGGCAGCTAGCGGAGGTTAAAAGCGTGCCTCTAGCAGCCGTAAAGCGACGCTAAAACTAGTGGCGCTTTACAGCTAATGCAAGCACCGCAGTGCTAAAGTACCTTTTACTGAAAGTCCCTTGTTCAGGTCCCCCAGTGTTTCCGGGTGCAGGGGACTGCTAATACAGAGATGCAAATGGTCCCTTGCTGGATCCTTTGTGCCAACCTCCCTCCTTTTGAAGCCTGAGAGGACCCCACCGCTAGACAGTCAATAAGAAATGTCCATGTCACGCAGGCAGGGACTTGAACAACCCAAAGAAGGGCCCCACAGGAAGTAAAGGAAGAGAGAATTCTTAAGACTGCAGCACCATGTGACTGCGGCTTTAGTTAAGTAAAAGTGGCATTTGGTTCGAGTATTTTTTTTTCACTTTTTTACTCCAGCGAGTTATTAAGGGAATAGCAGTATCCCAGAGATGGACTTTAAATTCTTAGCATCAGGCAGCAAAGGTCATATCTATAAAATCATCCCCGTAGCTAAGGAAATGCTCCAAAGCCTTTTAAACCACTCATATAATGCAAATGCCTTTTTAAGATTCTTGTTGAGTTTAATTTCTTTCTCTTGTAAACAGCTAAACACAGGGGCTGTATGGGTGCAGTTCAACGACGGCTCTCAGCTTGTAGTCCAGCCAGGAGTTTCTACAATTATCTATACCGACCCAAATGGTCAAGTAACAAGGTATGGAAAATGCTTAAACCAAATGTTTTTAGTCTTTTAAATATTTAAAATAAACAGGTTAAAGCGATTAGCGCGACTATACTGTAAACCTTCCCTTTTCAAGTTAATGCACCTGCACTAGATTCATTGGCTTTAACCGATTGCCGACTAGCCGCCATCATTTTACTGCGGCAGGCCGGCGCGAACCGTCATAGCTATACATCGGCTCGCGGGATTAGGATAGCAGGCGCGCGTGTGCCCGCTGCACTACGGGGGTGCCGATGCTCGTGGCCGATGGTCATGATGACTGCCGGTCACGAGCGATCATGAGCAGGAGACACAGAACAGGGATGAGTGTGTGTGTGTGTGTGTAAACGCACACTTCCCTGTTCTGTTCTGAGAGGAGTGACAGATCGTGTGTTCCTATTAGCTAGGAACCACAATCCGTCACTTCCTCTAGTCAGTCCCCTCCCTCTTCAGTTAGAATCACCTCCCAGGGAACAGTTAACCCCTTGATTGCCCCCTAGTGTTAACCCCTTCACTGCCAGTGACATTTTTAGAGTATTAAATGCATTTTTATAGCACTAATCGCTGTATAAATGCCAATGATTCCAAAAATGTGTCAAATTGTCCGATGTGTCCGCCATGATGTCAGTCATGATAAAAAACGCAGATTGCCGCCATTACTAGTAAAAAAATTAATAATAATAAAAATGCTATAAATCTATCCCCTATTTTGTAGACACGATATCTTTTGCGCAAACCAATCAATATACGCTTATTGCGATTTGTTTTTTTGGGGTTTTTTTACCGAAAATATGTAGAAGAATAAATATCCGCCTAAACTGAGAAAAAATTTTCTTTTCTAAAAAAAAAAAAAAATGGGGATATTTATTATAGCAAAAAGTACAAAATATTGTGTTTTTTTTTTTTTTTTTTTTCTTTTTTTTTCTTTTTTTTTTTTTTCAAAATTGTCGCTCTTTTTTTGTTTATAGCATAAAAAATAAAAACTGCAGAGGTGATCAAATACCATCAAAAGAAAGCTCTATTTGTGGGGGGGGGGGAAGGACGTCAATTTTGTTTGGGTGCAGCATTGCACGACCGTGCAATTGTCAGTGGTGCAGTGCCGAATCGCAAAAAATGGCCCAGGCATTCAGCAGCCAAATCTTCTGGGGCTGAAGTGGTTAAAGAAAAAAAAAACTAAACAGTTGTTTTTTTTTTTCTTTAGTTGCTAAAAGCTATATCTCTACACGTGTTCGTCCCTCTGCCAATAAGAGACGAATTGCATTATTTATTTTTTAATCATACTTACCTAGGTGGATGCAGCTTCAAACTGAGCGATCAAACACTGCTGATCTCTCAATTCTCCCTGCCACTCTGAGCAGAGATTGTCAGTCACCGTTGTCTGTTCTGCCCCTCCAGCGCTTATTGGAACACTGGGTTGTGGAGGGGGGTGGGAGCTGCTGGATCAGGCTTTCAGTAGCTCACTGAGAGGCTGAGCCAGATGCTGGTCCAGGCTCCTAGGTGGATCCCGACCATATGGTTGCGGTCTTTTTTCCAGCCTGGTTCTATGACATCAGCCTACAGCGGTCTTTGGCTGTACTTCTTTTAACATTTGTAGTGAGATTACTTCATGTGTGTGGTAACTGTGATGGCAGAAGGAACTCCAAATCTATCACTTCATGTCTGTTGCTATGGTTTTTCGATGCTGCAATGCAAATGTTTACTTTCTAACTGTATTTGATATTACAAAATGCACAGGGTCCTGCGAGAGGGCCACATGTATCTTGAACATAGCTTTTATGTGATTTCTGATTTTTCCCTCTAGATTTGCATAGTATATATGTAGTAGCTGAAATGGTTTTATAGATAGTTTGCAACTCTCCGTTGATGTATATGAAAATATGAACACACCATAAATGCATGGAGAAACTGTAAGGGCATACGTAGATGGACACATGCAATATGCTTTCAACTGTTCAGTGTACATTTGAGATCAGTTGAAGATGCTTCTGACCTCAAGTTGCTTTTAGATTGCCTTTTGTAAATGCTTGACATGTTCATATGTGTGTACGGTTCTTAAAGGATATGTCCCAGCCGTGTTTTTTTTTCTTTTTGATAGAATGGTGGGGTTATAACTTCAGGCTGGTTATCTGTGGTTGTGTCAGAGAGACTTCCCCTCACAGTTTGTCACTGAGTAAGAACGGTTTTGACAGATGAGAGGAGAAGGCACACAGACCGCAATATAAGCCCAGGTTTGCACTGATGCGGGTTAGAAATCATGTAACTTCAGCTGAACTCGCACGATTTCAAACCAGCAATGCAGTCCGACTTCGGGGGAGATTTCATAGATGTGTCCGGATTCCTGCACAGATGTCGATTTAAATCGCCCCCGAAGAGTAGTACAGGAACTACTTTTGGAAATCGGTGCGGTGCTGCAAAGTTGGCGCCACACCGATTCGAATGGTGCCATTGCTGGCACTAGTCGCCGATTTGGCATGCAATTTGACATGTCAAATCGCATGCTAAATCGGCCCAATGTGAACATGGACTAAAGCTGATTTTCGTTCTCATATCTACCCCCATTGTTCACAGCTGCATCATTCATTCTAATGCCGCGTACACACGAGCGGACATTACGGCGGACTTTGCCCGGCGGACTGGATTTCGTCGGACAATTCGATGTGTGTGGGCTCCAGCGGACTTTGTTTTCTCAAAAGTTGGACGGAATTAGATTTAAAACTTGTTTTAAATTTATCCGTTGAAATCGAGTCCGGTCGAAAAGTCCGCCGTCTGTATGCTAGTTCGACGGATAAAAAGCCACGCTAGGGCAGCTATTGGCTACTGGCTATGAACTTCCTTGTTTTAGTCCGGTCGTACGTCATCACGTACGAATTCGACGGACTTTGGTGGATTGTGTGTAGGCAAGTCCGTTCATTCACAAAGTCCGTCGGAAAGTACGTCGAAAAGTCCGCCGGGCAAAGTCCGCCGTAATGTCCGCTCGTGTGTACGCGGCATTAGAGATCTGTGGCAGACAGACTTGTAGTCCTCATAGGACTATGAGAGTGTGCTAATCAGCATGCTCGTAGTCCATTAAGGCCTGGTTCACACCTATGCAGGTTGCAGTTTGCATTGTCCAGGTGCATTCTGCATTTTTCAATATGTGTTTTTGATCCATTGAAGTCTATGGAACCAAAAAAAAGTCCCTGACCCTTTCCATTAAATGCACAGATGTGAACATGACCCATAGGAAACCTTGTTAAATGGACTGTAGTGTGTTTGTGCAAAACAGAAAACGCACCACAAAAATGTATAGGTGTGAACCAGGCCTAAAACTTCCTGCAGCTCATTAACTGAAAACCCAAAAAGAGCTGTAGGAAGTGTCTGCAGGAGCCTGACATTGCACCTACAATCTACTAATTGCAGGTGCAATACTTTGCAGGCTCATGTGTAAAAAAAAAAATATATATATATAAAATATATATTTTCTAAAATATATATATATATATATATATATATGTATGTATGTATGTGTGTGTATTTGCACAATTTATTTTACCTGCAAAAACCTTTGCATTTGGTTTTTTGGTTAAAGGTGAACTTAGCTTTTAAATAGTTATACCCAATATAGCTGGTGGAATACTTATGTAACAATTCCCTTTTGTTTTGTAGACATGGAGAAAATGATAGACTTCCAGACTACATCAAAAGCAAACTGCAGTGCCTTTCCTCTATCCTAATGCTCTTTGCTAACTCTTCCAGCCATTCATGATGAAACGTTTCTTGTACATGACTGTGAATAACCTGAGCCACCAAAACATGACCACTTTCTTCAAGGGACTATATGGCTATGTGTCTATTTTCAAGGGACCTGTGTTCTTTTAAAACCCTATTCCTCCAATAATGTCTGTGGATTCAGCATTCTTAACCTGTAAATAAGAGTAGCATTTATAGCCA
This sequence comes from Lithobates septentrionalis, assembly GCA_037952835.1. NCBI lineage: Eukaryota > Metazoa > Chordata > Amphibia > Anura > Ranidae > Lithobates > Lithobates septentrionalis. The sequence goes on along the minus strand of JBBDGP010000082.1, from coordinate 182,884 downwards.
CATTTATTATCATGGAACTTGTGTGTCCTGATCTGTATCTGTCTATGTAAATGTTGTATGTTTTGTAAAGCATATTTTTTTTATTTTTATGTTAACTTATATTTGTAATTATTCTCTAATGAAATGTTGCTGCAGTAACACGAGTAATAAATGCAGTGATATGTACTGTTACGATTTTTAACAAATATTAATACTTGCAGCAATTGCCAAGCCAACACTTTTTTTTTTTTTTTTTTTTTTTTTTTTTTTTTACTTTTGCAAACAGTGGAGATTGGTTGAACCCAATTATTTGTAAGCACCTGGAGAAAATTGCAAATATACTTCTATTTCTTATGAAGCGAAGTACAGCCTGTTCTATGTTATAAATCTTTTTGGCTATAAGCACCTTGCTATAGAACCACGGGGTTTGCTTTCCAGTTGATTAGTAGTTGTAAGCTAGCTCTTTACAAGGAAACATTTTCCTCGTGCCATAACTTTTTTCAAACTACTTTTTTATTTGGGAAGCTCCTGTTATCCACATATCTGGATGGAAGTGGTATGAATCCCTATTTCATAGCAACAAATTGTAAAGGTATGCTGTGGTAGAGGACCTCCTGGGGCGTACATTATCTGAAAAATATGAAGGCTGCAGTTGCTGACTTCTCATTCTCCAACCTTTTGTTACCTGGTCCTCTGGCTTCAATACCTTGTTACTTACACAGAACATGAATACAGATGAGGAATTTAGGTCCTCTCAGCTTTCTGATCTGCTTAGTACTTCCAGGTCAGTGATGATTCAGAGAGTACTGATGCCGGGATGGGGCAGCATAATGGTTAGGTAACTTGCATTTTTAGCAGGAAGCTACTAAGGGTAGCATCTATGTTTCTTTAAATAAAATTTACTTTAAAAGCTATGCTTTATAAAAAAAATATTATTCTAAAATCTATCTATCCAGTTTCAAAAGCTTCTACCTAGGAGCAGGTATTTGCTGCAGAGCCTTTCATTGGTAACATGATATGATATAGCTTGCCTGTGCAATGGGCATTCTTAGAAAATTGTCACAGAATTTTATTCAATTCCCCTGTGTGTATATGTATATATGTGTACATATGTGTGTGTGTGTGTGTGTGTGTGTGTGTGTATATATATATATATATATATATATATATATATATATATATATATATATATATATATATATATATATATATATATATAATGACATTCTATAGAATTTGGACGACCCAGCAGACAACTTGATTGTGATGTATTCCCTCATATTTACCTGCATGACTTGGTAAGGAGGGTGTGTCGGGGGACCTTGCTCAGCCTAGATGGAGCAGTGTGAGTTTTAGCATTGCATACCCTCTTTTTATGTATTGTGATGCCATGAGAGATACATTTGTACTCCTCTCCCATTTAGTATTGCCCCTACTTTAGTGTACTAACTGGTTATTTTGGAAAACTGACATTTTTTTTTTATGTGTACTACTTTGGACTGTATACCTAGTTGTGGATTGGACACTCAGATTGCTAGATTGTAACCATAGTTCTACTATTGCTTAAAAAAAACAAAAAGACTGTTGCAAATAACACAAATGAGCACGCTCTTTCAGAGATCAGTGATATGCATTTTTTTCTAGACTTGGCTGGTGACTGGCCTGGTCTATAACCTGTACCTTTTAGGATCCAAACATACAAATCCTTCACTAATAAATGCTAGTCTGAACTCATAGGTCACATACACAAAGGTATTAGTTAACCTTTTGCTGCCCACATAATGCATATGTGAAGTGGCAAATGGGGTGGGCTTTAATGCCCGTGTGTGTCCATGGACGACAGCTTTTCATGCTAAAGTAATGATTGGTCATCACACTGGTCCCATGATTGTGAGCCAATCAGTGGCCACATGATTTAGCAGACCTTCCAAGGCATAAAGACCCAGTTAAAGGGACATCAAGGCTGGGCAGGAATGGGTAATTGAAGCTTGTAAATACTTGTCTGAATATTGTCAGATTTCTCAAACACAAAGTATGTGGGCATCAAGAAGCTTTCTTGAAGCCCTTAAAATATATCAGACAGTTGGTTAAATGCACCAATACTTGCACATACCTTCAAACAGCTTCTCAAGTGTCTATGGGGCCTTGAAACCCAGGGTATTCCAATATGGAAATTTAGACATTTCTTAGAGATAAGGGAAGCTTGCTGACAATATTCCACACATTTCTTTTATTATTACCATTATATTTTGCAGCCTTCACTTGCATACAAATATTAGAAAATCCTCTCCTGTAGGCCCTACCTTGCTGAAGCAGTCATCTGCATGAGCGTTCTCTAAGGAGGTGATGATCAGTCAGGCGCAATTTTTTTTCCCAAGAGAAGCTGGTTATGTCTTTACAATTCTACCTTCTCCATAGGTATAACGGAACACGTTGGCCAGAAGCAAAAGCATACAAGATGATGCATTCGGCAGATTTTTCATGATAGTCTGTTACAAATTTTACTAGCCAATAGTAATGCATGGTTGGGAGCAGGCTAGCTCTCACCATCACAAGGAAGTGATGGATTTCTTAATAGAACACACTTGTTTTCTGGGGATTAGAGCAGATGTTTGAGAACAAGTAGATCAGGAGTGCCAATTTTTACTTCATGCTAATTCCAAATCAACGACCCTAAAAATGTATTAGGGCAAAGCCAGATAAATTTTATTTTCAAAGGAGCTCAGCAATGACAACCTCCAGATTCACTACAGGTTTTAAATTATTCAAGTTCTCTATAATTATCTACTGACCCCTATAGTCTGCGATTCAATACTCTGGCACACCTTGGTCAATATTCTATTCCAGAATATGGCTTTCTTCTGTTTCTTTTTTTGAAGATGTGTTTATTAATTTTTTTATTTTTTTTGTACACATACCAAAAACACAAAAGAAAAAACAAACTTGGGAATGAGAAGTGAGCACTCAATTGTGCAGTATGTCAGAGCTAAAATAAGTTTATTAACATAGGGCAAAGTAAAACTCTTACACAATCGTATTTAAAATAACACAGGGAAAAAATTTGGCGTTCCTCGTCTTCTCACGTCACTTCTGGCTACGGCTATCCCGGCCAATCCCTACGCGTTATGTTGCCTCTCGCAACTTCATCTGGGGAACCAGATTGCAATTGTGTAAGAGTTTTACTTTGCCCTATGTTAATAAACTTATTTTAGCTCTGACATACTGCACAATTGGCGGTTTCTCTATTCTTGTTCCCCATCTCACACTGAGGTACCTCCTTACTATTACACTTCTGGAGCGAACGGTGACAGCTGTGGGAGGAGCGCTGAGGGCTCCATCTATCTGTGGAGAGCGATGGAGGTCGCAGATAGTGAATGCTTGTTACCATAACATTGAGGTGAGAGTTTTGGGAGACTGTAATATCAGAGAAATCACAACAGGAAAACCCATGGACACGCTACTACATCAACTTTGATTGATTATCTTTTAATTTTTACCTACTTATTTATCCATTTAAAGAGGACTTGTCACCATATTTAGATATTCAGACACATTTATTTATTGCAATTCTATGTATTATCTTTAAGGTACATTTATGCACAGCAGTTTGCTCAAAATCACTTTATTCACAAGTATATGTGGGGGTTTACATCCACTTTAAGTGGGGACGAGCACTCTTGTGAGTGGCCCAGTTTTAGTGGAGGCAGAACATTTCTTCAACAGTAACAAAGTCTTACACCTGTAGATGAGCTCTTTTGAACTTGTCTTTATAAATTACCATCATTCAAACTGATATGGTTCTTCATCTGTAAAAAAAAAAAAAAAAATCCACCATTTGACCTTTGATGTTGCAATGAATCTGCGCACAATTGAATTACTTTTTATCTCACCATCTATAGTGCTATTAAAAAAAATAGTAATCATCCTGCTTTAACCAACAAAAATGTTTCAAAAGACTAGTAAATATGGAGAAAATAATTTTCTTTATTTCTTAACTGTTTTTATTAATTTAGTTAAAGCATAACTTCACCCACAAGGGGAAGTTCCACTTATTTGCATCATCTCCCCTTCCTCTGCCACATTTTTTTTGGGGGGGGGGGGGGGTGAAGCGGGTACCTGGTTTTGGCAGGTACCTGCTCCCACTTCCAAACAGATGCACCGCAGAGATTTGAGCTGGAAGTTCGGACCCCCTCCTTCCCCTGCAGTGCTCTGGAACACACCACAGGTCCTTGAAGACGTCACAAGGCGCAGTATGCAAACCGGCATTGAAGCCGCAAGGCTAGCGCCTGGACCTGAAGCTGATTGAAGAATTGGCTCGGGTGAGGTCATTGCTTGATCCCTGGACAGGTAAGTGTCCTTATATTAAAAGACAACAGCTACAGTATTTGTAGCTGCTGACTTTTATTTTTTTTGGGGGGGGGAGGGGGGAACCTGGAGCTCCTCTTTAAGTTTTAATACGTTTTGGCATTGCCTCATAGTACAAAAGCAAAGGAAAATAATTTCAAAATTACATTTATAAAAGTGGGTATCCTCTCCACAGCAATTATTTATCCTGAATTCCAATATGTGTAAAATAAAAATGTTATTTCTATATTTTTTGTTTGGTGAGCCTTTAATAAAAAATGTAAGCATGGCATTTTCTAAAACAATGTACCAAAAATGCCCTATAGACAGGGGAATTTAGTCACAGCTATAGTCAAGTTACCTCATGCATTCTAAACCTGCTAAATTTGGCCTGGGCATCTAGACTTTGAAGAACTCTGGTTACAAATGGGTTAAACCACTTAAAGCAGTATTAAACCCAAATGCAAACATTTATTATATTGCTGCTTACAAGTGCTTAGATGTGATGGCTGCATTAGATTTCTTTTTTTTCTATTTTCGGTAATCTGGCCAGTAACAGTTTTTTTGTTTTTTAAAAGAACAAGCTCTCTTGCAAGATGTATCAGTTACAGGGGTGCTTACAATGATCAGTTTTATTTATTTAGATAAAACATTTATCCCTAAAGGAAAAAAAAAGTTTGCTGTAGCCAATCTCTAAATTGGCTGACTGTTTATCCAAACGACCGGGTGTAATGGTAGATAGATACGACTTACAAGCTTATACTTGCTAGAGACATTACAACTCAGAATAGCAATGAGAGATAGTAATTATTATTGGATAGCCATCACATCAAAGGGGTCCAGTCCCATCTTATCACTTTCATGAGAAAGATCTGGTTGTGCAGTATGGACCAATCAGAGATTCCTCAATTATATTGAATGGAATGAATTAGGATGAGAAAGATAGACACCTAGGGGGCTTCATAACAGAAGGTCTGTGCCAGAGAGGACTTCACAAGATGAAAGAATGGACTTCATCTGGGAATGACACTAAATCTACACAAGTGAACCTGGTTTCTGACAATCCCTGATTGTTATAGAAATCGCAACTATAAGCCAAGCTAAATAACTTTTTAGTGTATCCCTATCACATACAGACCATTGTCCATGCTCATTTGCTAGGAAGGTTAGAGAGCATGTGCATGTGTGTTGCATGCATATTTGTAGTAACCTGTATGTCTTGTATTGTCTTCTACAATTGTAAGTAGTTTGTATGTGCAGCATTCTTGTTCAGTAAAAGCACTTTATTGCGCTACAGGGGTTTTCTGCTTCCTTGCTTAACCACAAATTAACCAAAAAGATACAAGCAAAACAATTGAGGGCCTGTCCAGGATTTGTGCTAAAGTTCAACTGAAATTGACTTGATTTTTGTTGCTTGGGCTAAGAAAAATACTGCATAAACTAGGGATGCACCGATACCGGTATCGGTGGTGATACTAGGCATTTCCGCGAGTATTGGTACTCGGGAAAATGCTCCGATACCGGAAGTGATGTCAGTTGGGGGCGGGACACCTCCTGCTCCCCTCCGGCAGTGGGCTTCTGAGCAGTACGCGCCTTACGGCACCAGGACGAGGGGGGGGGGTCGGGAAAGTCCACAGCACAGTGGGAACAGGCTGACAGCTGGCCACATTGACACTCCTGCTCCCGGCTGTCTTTTCATTATGTAGCACCACCGTGACCCTCTCCTGCCTCTGTAAACAAAAAGAGGGTGGGTGATGTCATGACTCCTCCCATCCTGTTCCTGCAGAGAGAGAGAGAGAGAGCTATCTGGATGGCTGGCCGCTATTCAATAACAGAGAGAGGGTGGGTCGCCAAGGGCAAGGGGCTCGACAGCATCAGCACATGTGTTTCTATGTGAGGCAGCTGTGGAATCGTCCCTGGAAGCAGAACCGAGTAATGAGGAGAGCAAAGGACGTAGCAGCATTAGCTGCCACTGGAGGGTATGGCCCCTACCCGGAAATGATCCAGTTTGGATTATGGGAGGAATGGTGGCTGCCAATGAAGATTTAATTAGTAAGTTAACAGTGGATTTGGCTTACTTGTGCCCTATCAGATTCGTTGGTATGTTCTGGTCCTACCTCCAATAAGGTACGCCCACTCATTTGTGTTTCAATTAGGAAGGGGGCAGGGTTTTAGTGTCTTGGTGAATCGTTTGTTGAACCAGTACTAGATATAAGAGCTGACGCGTGGGCCCCTAATCAGATTCACTGAGGAAGTCCATACGGACGATACGCGTGCGAGGGGCTTTGTGACGTCAGTACAGCCACCCATCTGGTTAGTTTTTATGCTGTATACTCCTGCACTGGGAATCAGTGCTATCCTTGTGAGTAACATTTGTTTTATACAATGAATTTTATATTTTCGTATGGAGAGCACTATGTCCTGTTATTTTTGTTTTAACATGACATATATCTACCGCTGAGATTGATCTTGGGATACTGCAAGTGGACTTCTGTCTTCATATTTAACCCTGTGGAAGGGAATGCATGAGTGACCTTGCTGTTAACGCAGAAGGTCCACTCAATGAGGTGAGCAGCCTAGACCCCTGGTGGAGGTTCACAGTGGTGGTGACACACGAATACACATTTATCCTATCACTGCACCCTTTCTTACCAACTGAGGGATTCCCTTTCTACAAGTGGGCAGCTATTCATCTCCTCGGATTAAGATACTTTGGGACTTTTCTTCATACGTTTTTTATATATGTACATTTCATGTGTATATGTTTGACCTATATTGAGCACTGCACTGCTACATTGTGTGAATTTTCTTTCAGGTTTTGTATATTGGCCTACAGTGTTCAGCTGCTGAGTTTATAACAATCAGGTTTTGCGCTGTCTGTTCTTTCTGCTTAATGAGGAGAGCAAGTCCTGCAAACAGGTTAGTGTAGTATGTACAGGACAGTGTCAGCAGGGTACAGACCAGTCTTATACACTAGCACCATACAGTATATACAGACCAGTCTGTCCACTGACACTGTATAAGTTATACACACACCAGTCTGTAAATAATATAAGGTTCGGTGTCAGTGTACAGACTGGTCTGTACGTAACGCCCTGTACTGCGCCTTCCTAACACCCTCCTAATGCCCTGTACTGCGCCCTCTAATGCCCTGTACTGCTCCCTCCCAACGCCCTGTACTGCGCCTTCCTAACACCCTCCTAATGCCCTCCTAATGCCCTGTACTGCGCCCTCCTAACACCCTCCTAATGGCCTGTATTTCGCCCTCCTAATGCCCTGTATTGCACCCTCCTAATGCCCTGTACTGCACCCTCCTAACGCCCTGTACTGTGCCCTCCCTGTGTTGCCTCCTCCCCCCCCAATCAACTGTCACTTCTGTCCCAATGTCTCTCAATGACCCTCCCATCCTCTTCCCCCAGCAATCACAGCATGTTTCTTCTCAATTCTCCCACCCCACAATCCTTATTTAACCCCACCCTCAACTACCCTGCCCTCACTTACCCCTCTACTTCCCACCCTGTCCTCACCCAACTCCCTAACAACCCCCCTCCCAAACCACCCCCCTACCTATGCGATAAGTATCGGTAATTGGTATTGGCGAGTACTTACAAAAAAGTATCGGTACTCGTACTCTGTGTTAAAAAAGTGGTATCTGTGCAACCCTAGCATAAACTATTTAGGAAAAGCAAGGCTGCAGAGGTTTCTGGTGTCCAGCACTGGTGTGCAACCTGGCTGCTTAGGCCAGAGACAATCAACAGATGTCTCTTTCTAAGTGATTTGCAAAGTATAATTCTCCCTTTAATAGGACTTGGGGTGATAGTGTTTTGGATCATTTTGTAAATTTTAGCCTTGAGGGTTTTAATTTAAGTAAGCAGAGAAGAAGGTAGTGTCCTTAGTTGGTTTGTACTTCCTTCATGCTCTCTATACTGAAACACAAAGGAGGGAGAAGGCAGAGGAAGAAATTGAAAGAAGTATGGGAATAGGGTTTTTTTTTTTTTTAGGAATCATACTTACCTAGGTGGATGCAGCATTGGTCCCCCCGGCAGCTCTAAGACTGACAACCAAGCGATCAAACACCGCTGATCGCTTGGTTCTCACCCCCTACGCTCACTGGAACGCTGGGCTGTGGAGGGGTGGGAGCGGCTGGCTCAAGCTCTCAGAAGCTGGCTGAGCCGGGTGCCAGTCCAGGCATGTGGGTGTATCCCAACCATATGCTCGTGATCTTTCCAGAGCCTGGACCGGCTCTGTGACATCAGCCGACAGCGGGCTTCAGCGCACTGTCTGCTGAAAACGGGTCAAAAGTGCAGAGCAAACTGCACTCCTGTGATCCACGGGAGAAGTACAGCCGTACAAGCTTTGGCTGTACTTCTCCTTTAAGGTGTTAAAAGAGCAGGTAGCAGTTGCTTCAATGTGTACGTTCAACTGCTAGTCTGGCTGATGATTTGCAAGAGCAGCTCTCATGACCAAATCAATTAATGCCTTTAGGAAAAAGAAGGTACATAAACCTGTTAGTAAGTCTAGTGTACGTACCATTTTCACATCCCACAACTAGGATTAAAGTGGTTGTAACCATAAAAAAAAGAAAGACCACGAAGATCCTGTTCCTTTAGGGCATGCTGTATAGCATGGTACTTGTCATTTTTCCCTTCCTAACTTGTAAAAAAAACCTGGCTGATCCTGCCAGTTCCTGTGTCCCCCTGCCTCTGCTGACCATAATAGTCATGGCTGCTGAGCCCTGATTACTGTGGTCAGTTTACGTGCCTCCATCATCCACTGATCACCTCTGACAGTCTCTCTCCTCCCTCCCTGTCATCATGAGAGTGGCTCTCCTGCTGCTATTAAGCTGCATAATGCAGCTAATATACAGGTATCCCCTCCGGGCATGTTGCCATACACTGCAGTGGGTTTGTTTTTCAAGGCTGGCCAGCACAGGGGGATCATGTGACCGCACAGCTGCAGTGTGACCAAAGGTATTTAGCCGGAGGGGATACATGTAAAGTCACATAGTGCCTTTACAATCACTTTAAGACAATTGGCTTTCCTCAAGCAATAGTGAGAATGAGCATAATTTGAGATTTCTGATGATGATCACCCATTGGGGAAGGAAAAGTGTGCCAGAACTCTTATTACCAAGCATAGGAACAGGCAACATGAGAGAGAGGACATGGGAGATGGGGTACATTACCACAACACCAGAGATGTGGAATTTGAAGAAGTAAAGGAGTTTACACAAACTGAACTCTATGAGCTGGGAAAACATTTGTGTTATTTTGTCAGGCAGAGAAACGGTGACTATGGGAGTGTGAACCCATGATCCACAACTGTGCCGAACCATGTGCAAAGCTCGAGAGTTTACTGTGAATTCTTCACTGTTCGAACTTGTGAGACATTGGATAGTCAGCGTATACGCTAATCCTAGTGACCTGGAAAATACCTACCTGGGGAGAACAAAGAAGAAGGTATTGCCAGGTTAAGTGAGATGGGTTGTATAACTGGATTAACTATGATTCCACAATGGGTGGGGTCAAGTTATGGAACCCTTTACCTCTGCTTTGCACTCTAAGCTAATAAAATGTGCACCACTTAAACGCAGGGATCCTTTATTGTCCTTGCTGGGAAGACTGCGATTAAACAGCTAGATTCACAAAGCCACTATCTCCTCAAGTCAGTTGGGGGAGGTAAAGGAGGCTAAAACAAAACTTGTCAGAGCAGTAGATAAGTTTAAGACAAGGCAAGAAGGAAATAAGGGAAATGAGGGCAGAAGACAAGACATAGGGTGCAGAGAAAACCAGGTTAGTTACCTCTAAGAAAACAAATGTGAGTGGACCTTTTAAAGGCAGGAGTACCTAATGATGAGAAAGGTGGGATTTATACTGCAGAATTGTTGAAGAGGCGAAAAGAGTGGGGAAAAATTGTCAGGGTTGGAAATACTTCTACTAGTGAAGATAACGTCAGCCTAGAGTTAGAGAAAACAGAACCGGCCTCTCCTGTTAGCCCCAAACTGATTCCCAAAACTGCACATGAATCCAAATCCCTTTATTCTGCGGGGTGGGTGGTTAGACTCTCAGGAAGGGGAACTGGGAGGTTCCTTATCCTTTATAAAGGGAAGGTAGGTCTTCTATAATAGCAGTGAGGACAGTGACAGCAGGAGACAGACACCCAGATGTACATGTCACTGTATGGTGGCGGAAGTCATCTTCTCCTACATGTGGTGGCTTTATTAGATACTGTCACACTTTTGCAAGAAAATCCCTCCCATCACAAAGCAGAAATGATTCATGTAGATGCAAGGTTTGTGAGGGCAAACCACACCAGCAGTCAGGACATGGGTAAAATTTGGCTATTGGCAAGGGACCAGGATTGGACAAATGTTTTGGTTATCCGAAAATATTCTTGTGATAGATGTACTTCAAGGTCGGTCAATTCAGACTAAACATTTACATTCACATTTGGGTATCTTGATAAAGTGTATCTGTTAAGGACGATGAAGTCTGTGGTCAGAGGTCATGGGAAATGGGCCCCTGTCCACATTCCTCCACCAGAGAAGCCAGTCTGTCTCAAGCAGTACAGGCTTCCAGGAGGTCACAAAGAAATTGGAGAGGTTATTCAAGAACTATTGCGTAGGGAACCATACATCTGCTGTAAGTCTTTTCTCAGGTCTTGTGTTTCCAGTAAAGAAACCTGATGGGACATATAGAATGACTGTGGATTACAGAAGCCTAAACAAAGTGGCACCTCAATGGAAGTCAGCTGTACCTGATATAATCTCATTAGCTGAAAAGAAAACTGCAAAGGAGGCAGAAGAATATCATGCAGTGACAGACCTTAATAGAGCTGCAACTAACAACTATTTTATTAATCAATTAGTTGGCCGATTATTGTTTTGATTAATTGGGTAAAAACTGGAAAAAAAAGTGTGGTGTGCAATTTAGTGAGTATGTAAAGTTTAAAAAAAAACAAATTATTCTTGAATATCTATATGCAGTGGTAAATATAAATAACCATCTATAGGGAAAGAAAGAAGAAAAATTACCTAATACACTGTTTTGCAGATTTTTAACACAGGACTGTAAATATAAATATAGCTTATAATAAATATACCATAGGATGTACAGGGTATTAGGGCTGGGAGTCAAACAAGGAGGAGGGGTGCTATAAATCTTTTTATATTAGCATTTTTAAATATAATGCATAATACTGGTAAACTTTTACTTTGAAGTGAATGTAAACCCATTTTTTTTTTTAAATTAAGGCTTGTACCTTGTACAGTATAGGATTTCATTTCATCTGTGCCCAGTCTTGCAACTAAGAGTTAATCCAGCTCTAAACACTCCTCTTATCTTTTTCAGTGAGATAAAAACTGACAGGCAGAGAAATAGTAGTCAGTTCTTCTCCCTGCTGTGACAGACAGCTCCTTTCCTTATCTCATGCAGCAGCTTGAGAGACACATTCAGTGTACTTCACAATTCACATCCCCCTCCCTCTTTCTTCTCCAGCTCTCTCAGGATTGGCTGCCTTTCCTGGGTTTTGACTGGATGTTTCTCATCATGGGGTGGGATCCACAGATCAATGTGAGAGAAGGAAATGTATGTATAGTGCAGTGAACTCACAGGACAGCCAGCAGAAGATACACAGACAACTGATCTGATTTAGGGGAGATGTATCTAGTCAGAGCTGAGCAGAGGAGAAGCTCCAGTGATCTGATTATTGTTATGGTGCAGTGTGTGTGTCTGAGGTCACCTGATCACAGTTGCAGCATTCATTTTGAGCACCAGGATGTGTTATGTGGGGGAGGGGTGGATGTCTGACTTTTCATAATTACACCCAGTAAGGCTGCATAAGCTCAAAGCTTACAGCCTACATGTGTAACCTGACTGCTCCCACCAAGTCCCTACCCGTGTCACCTGACTGCTCCCACCAAGTCCCTACCCGTGTCACCTGACTGCTCCCACCAAGTCTCTACCCGAGTCACCTGACTGCTCCCACCAAGTCCCTACTTGTGTCACCTGACTGCTCCCACCAAGTCCCTACTTGTGTCACCTGACTGCTCCCACCAAGTCCCTACTTGTATCACCTGACTGCTCCCACCAAGTCTCTACTCCTGTCACCTGACTGCTCCCACCAAGTCTCTACTCCTGTCACCTGACTGCTCCCACCAAGGCCCTACCCGAGTCATGTGACTGCTCCCACCAAGTCCCTACACTTGTCACCTGACTGCTCCCACCAAGTCTCTACCCGAGTCACCTGACTGCTCCCACCAAGTCCCTACCTGTGTCACCTGACTGCTCCCACCAAGTCCCTACTTGTGTCACCTGACTGCTCCCACCAAGTCCCTACTTGTATCACCTGACTGCTCCCACCAAGTCTCTACTCCTGTCACCTGACTGCTCCCACCAAGTCTCTACTCCTGTCACCTGACTGCTCCCACCAAGTCTCTACTCCTGTCACCTGACTGCTCCCACCAAGTCCCTACCCGAGTCATGTGACTGCTCCCACCAAGTCCCTACACTCGTCACCTGACTGCTCCCACCAAGTCTCTACCCGAGTCACCTGACTGCTCCCACCAAGTCCCTACTTGTGTCACCTGACTGCTCCCACCAAGTCCCTACTTGTGTCACCTGACTGCTCCCACCAAGTCCCTACTTGTATCACCAGACTGCTCCCACCAAGTCTCTACTCCTGTCACCTGACTGCTCCCACCAAGTCTCTACTCCTGTCACCTGACTGCTCCCACCAAGTCTCTACTCCTGTCACCTGACTGCTCCCACCAAGTCTCTACTCCTGTCACCTGACTGCTCCCACCAAGTCCCTACCCGAGTCATGTGACTGCTCCCACCAAGTCCCTACCCTTGTCACCTGACTGCTCCCACCAAGTCTCTACCCGAGTCACCTGACTGCTCCCACCAAGTCCCTACTTGTGTCACCTGACTGCTCCCACCAAGTCCCTACTTGTATCACCTGACTGCTCCCACCAAGTCTCTACTCCTGTCACCTGACTGCTCCCACCAAGTCTCTACTCCTGTCACCTGACTGCTCCCACCAAGTCCCTACCCGAGTCATGTGACTGCTCCTACCAAGTCTATATGTTCTTGTACAAACATCACGCTGAATAAAGAAGTCATCCTCTCCAGCCTGCACCACGATGTCTCTTCCCATTCCCACCCTTTACCCAAATCATAGCTTTATAATCATGACCCAAACATCTCCATCCTGTCATATCCCATATCCATCCATATGATACAGAAGTTGGTCAGAGAGACTTGATATAACCGCTGCCAAATGTGGGTGTGGCTTAAATTGTGTAGCGGTACCCGTAGAGGCTGCTAAGTATAATGGTCCGTCCGTCTGTCACCCTGCCCAGCCAGACACATACTTTTTCATTCCTCAGAGACAATAAAACAGTCCTTGCATTTTGTTTTTGTTCGTTTTATTGAGGGGAACTTGGATAGGGATGGGGACCATCCTGTATATACATCACTCTATTTCTCCTCCTGCACATCGCTTCCTTTCTTCTGAGTACCGCTCCATACTCTTCCTGCACATCGCTTCCTATCTGAATGTCGCTCCATACGCCTCCTGCACATCGCTTCCTATCTTCTGAGTATCGCTCCATACTCTTCCTGCACATCGCTTCCTATCTGAGTATCGCTCCATATTCCTCCTGCACATCGCTTCCTTTCTTCTGAGTGTCACTCCATACGCCTCCTGCACATCGCTTCCTATCTTCTGAGTATCGCTCCATACGCCTCCTGCACATCGCTTCCTATCTTCTGAGTATCGCTCCATACTCCTCCTGCACATCGCATCCTATCTTCTGAGTATCGCTCCATACTCCTCCTGCACATCGCTTCCTATCTTCTGAGTATCGCTCCATACTCCTCCTGCACATCGCTTCCTATCTTCTGAGTATCGCTCCATACTCCTCCTGCACATCGCTTCCTATCTTCTGAGTATCGCTCCATACTCCTCCTGCACATCGCTTCCTATCTTCTGAGTATCGCTCCATACTCCTGCACATCGCTTCCTATCTTCTGAGCATCGCTCCAAACTCCTCCTGCACATCGCTTCCTATCTACTGAGCATCGCTCCAAACTCTTCCTGCACATTACTTCCTCTCTTCTGAGTATAGCTCCATACTCTCTTCCTGTACATTGCTTCCTCTCTTTTATTCTCCAGACTAGCTAGCACCGTAGGCCTGACACTGACTTAGCCAGACCTAAAGCAAATGCCCCTTCACAGGCAGGGACCGCAGGCCCCTATGGTGTAGCAAAAAGAAGATAGTAAATTCTGGTACTAGCTGTCCCACATGCAGCTACTGATCCCAGTCAGCCCTCTTCAGGCCCTGCCAGCCCACCTGGCTGCAGCTGCCCAGCACCACAGTCCTCTCCTTTGGTTCTGCAACCATCTCCGTCTTCACTCTCCCAGTCCTTTCAAGTGTGCCTCCCCAGTCCTGCCGACTGTGCATGCCACTCACCAGCCCTCTTGGCTGCAACCGATGGTTCCTCTCCCTGGCGACTTGCCTGGCAGTACTCTCTCCCGCTGTCCTCTTTTGCCCCCCAGTATCTCCTGTCCAGGACACCTCCACATTTTCTTGGAGAGCCCTGTCCGCACCAGAGCCCAGGCCCAAGGTCACCCCCCCAGACTGGAGAGCTCCCTCCAAGGCCCTGACAGTCTCAGTACTCCATCCGACAACTTCTCCCAAACTGGGCTAACCCTGGGTATTTGAGGAGGCCTGCCCCCTGCCAATTCCAAGTTGGGGATTGGTCAGGGCTCCTCTGAATACCCCAGGCAGCTCCACATACCCTCTCCTCCTCTCTTTCCAGAACCTTCTAGAGAGCTCTTGAAAGAAGAGGGAGATCTTGGTGAGGGTGCCTGTGAGTCACCCAGCTTCTACCCTGAGCCACTCCCAGCCCAGATCGAACAAAAACAAACAGGCCTGGCTGCCAGCCAGGCTGGCCTAAATTTACCTATCCTAGTAACTCTCACTCTAGCACCTACATTACTAGAGGGTGCTACAATTTGCGTAAAATATTGGACGTTGACTTAAAGGGGTGTGGTTTAATACAATCTGAGATGACTTACATAGCGCAGAATGTGGTAATGTACAGTGCAGAGTGGAAGGCGGTGGGTAGTATATGCAGGAGAGGAGTGTGGAGTGTATGGAAGTGGGTAGTTTGTGCAGGAGAGAAGTGCAGAGTTTATGGAGTTGGATAGTATGTGCAGGTGAGGAATGCAAAGTGTACAGTGGTGGGTATTATGTGGAGGATGGTGTCAGTAGGACAGTGTCAGTTTATTTTGTTATTTTACAAATACATTTTTTAGTATTTTTTATTTCAAAATGCTTTTTGGGACCAGTGGATGGTGGTAGTAGAGCAATGGACAGTGTCAGAATTTTTTTTATTTTTACAATTTTATTTTTGTACTATTTTTTTTTTTTTCACAATGATGGGGGGTGGGGTTTTATTTTTTATATATATTTTTTCACAGTGCTTTTGGGAAAGGGGGTGGGGGGATGGTGTCAGTGGGGCAGTGGACAGTGTCAGTGGTTGGTGTCAGTAAGGCAGTGGACGGTGTTAGATAAAAATGTAAAAAAAAAAAAGACTTTTCTTTTTAGCAGTCTATTTGTTCTTAATTTTTTTCACAATCCTTTTTAGGGGTGGGGGGGCTTTGGGCTCTGGACCGTGTTGGAAGTGGGGGGGGGGGTTGTGGTGTCAGTAGTTTTTTATCTTTTTTACAATTTTATTTTGTAACATTTATGTATTTTTTTTATCAGCCCTGTTGGGGGCTTTGCTGACATGTCAGGGGTCCCTGACATTTCCCACTTGAGACAAAGGGACAGAGGACACAGATTCCCCAGTCCTTTTCTCTGCATTGAAGATGAATGGAGAGGAGACAGAGGCTCCTCTCCATTCATAAACTAAAGCAGAGTAACACACAGGTTACTCTGCTCAGTTATCACAGGAGCGATCGGTAACGAACACTCACCGTGCCCCATTCAGAAAAAAAGGGGCCGGTAAATGACATACTGGCCCCTTTCTCCGCTTTCCATCCTGACAGATCCACCCCCCCCCCCCCCCACCGCAGCCCACGGGAGAGGAGGGAAGCTGGAGGAGGAAGACACAAAGGGGGGCCAGAGAAGAAGGGGGAGGGTGGAGGAGAACACAGGCGCTGGAGGAGGAGGAAGACAGAGAGGGCAGTCGGGGATGATCGGTGCAGCGGGGGGAGCGTGGTTGTAAACCCTCAAATACACCCAGTTAAGTGATTGGCCTCAGGTAAAAACACAGAGATTAAACAGATCCTCCTACATAAGTTGTACCCCATTTATCTGCAGGATTTTCTTCTCTACATCCGTTAAAACTCCAGATAACCCTTGTCTGAGAGCTCAGAAGAAAGGCACCAGAGAGCTGAAATCACACTCTACAGAGCTCAGTGAGTAGCGCTTTGTTAGCTGATTCGAGGGAAGGGACAAACCCCCTTCACACAGGAACAGAGCTGAGGCTGCCAATCAGCTGGAGCCCCCTCCCAGGTCACCTTTTTTCTCTTGGTATCAGGAAAACTTGTCAGAAGTGCTTCATGCAGATAGCAGAGGAATAGAGCAGCAGACAGAAATTACAGTTAGCGCCCCTAATTGAGACAAGTACACACTATTGAGGGATATGCTTCGTTCATATTTCATGTCTGAGGTTTACAACCACTTTAATTTACCTCCTGTCTATTAGGCTTCAGATTTTCTGGGTTCAGATGCTGATCTTCCCTACACAGAGCTCTTAAAGTGATTGCTATTTAAAAATAAAAGTCCAACTTTTACAAACAGATCTATATTTACCTGCTCTTTGCAATGGTTTTGCAAAAAGTAGCCCCACTCCTCCTCTTCTGGGGTCCCCTGATGGCACTCCTGGCTTCAACGCGCCCCCATAACAAGCCGCTCAATCCTTACAGGCTGTGATTGACAGCATCTGAGTCCTGTGAGGAGGGAGAGAGAAAGTAGCACTACTGTTCCCGCTCCTACACCGCTGCAAAGAAGCTGCTGGCAGGACTTTTTGTGACGCCCTGCCAGCTCAGCGCACCAGTGTGAAAGCATTCGGCTTACACACTGGGTTTGCAGCTGAGGCTTCTTTCAGGTGCTTTACAGGCGCTATTTTTAGCACTGTAGCGCCTGAAAAATGCCTCAGTGTGAAAGGGGTCTTAAGTACCTTGAAAGTCGCTAAAGGCGCTGTTCAAATCTAAATAAACTGATCAAAATTTAACAAGTAAAGAACAGATCTTAAATATAAAAAGATGCGTACACTCAACAATTGTGTAATCAACACACAAGTGCAAAATCGATAATAACCCTTGAGTCCATAAATGTGTGCAAAAGTAACAATCCTCTTCTTAGAGCACAGTGATGATCATCACATGTGTGTTTTATGCATATCTGTAGTACTCTGTACGTCTTGTATTTTTATTCTACAATTTGAAGTAGTTTGTATGTGCAGCATGCCTGTTGAGTAAAAGTACTTTATTATCTTAGATTGTAAGCTCTAACGAGCAGGGCCCTCTGATTCCTCTTGTACCAAATTGTATTGTAACTGTAATATCTGCCCTCATTTTGTTAGGCGCTGCGCAAACTGTTGGTGCTATATAAATCCTGTATAATAATAAACTAGAGAGCTTTCCTCTTCCTTGCTTTACCATAAAGTAACCTTAAAGATACCAGCAAAACAGAAAGGCATGGCTTTTGTTCGATGTCCCTCTCACACGGACTGTGTGTGTGATGATTTGAACAGCTGTACATAGAGTTGCAGTACAGAGTTGTAGTGCGCACGCTGTGAAGACTCGCACAGGACTCCATAGGTAGCACTAGGGGCACAGAGAAAGCTGAAATATAGCAGCATAGCCAGCTGACAATTGAAGACGGAAGCTCAAAAGGAGGAAAAAAAATATATATATTCAAATGCATGCAAGTTATTTTTATCTGATTTAAGCAAAACATGTTTAATTTTAATACCACTTAAATAGTGGAGAACATGTACATGGCGAGGCCTGCATGGTGCCCCAGAACAGATAGGGGCTGCCGTTTCCACTGTTACAGCAGAACAGAAATCTATAAGATTAGTTTTGAGCTAGTCAAGACATTTGGTTCTTGTCCTTCAGCATTTTCAGAAATGTTAGTTATGCAAATGGTATGCTGTTTCTCCAAAAATGCAATTCCTGGTAGTTTGCTTCCTTTTTTTTTTTTTTCTTTATAATATAATAAGATGAACCGCTTTTAAAACAATAATTTTAAATCCAGTGTAGTGCACGTTAACAAATCTTCACTGCTGATACAGCCAATTACTGCTATATTTTCCCGTATCGAACAGAAAAAGCAATAAGTCTTTTGTAAACTGCTGCCAAGTGTAGCAGAGATATTGCCACTATTCCACAAATTAGACTGTAGGTCCATCGAGGTCCAAGGTGTGTGTAGGTCTCACTGACAAATACTGGTCCTAAGGTCCGAGCTGCACTGCCAGCTGCAGTCAGCCAGCCCATATATAACCCCTAAAGGGAAAAAACAAAAAAAAAAAAACAAAAAAACATTTTAGAACAGGAATCTGGGTTATGTTCAAACTTTGGCTTATGACTATATGACAACAGACACCTCAGAAAGAAGGTTTTTGGAAACAGTATGCAGTATATGCATTAAACCACATAAAAACTGCAACACACAGCAACACTGATCAAGTTACAGCACATAAATACTCTTTGCACTGCTACGAAAGCTCTAATGCTGATCGGAATTGTAAGTGAATTGACATGACAAGTTTAGAGAAAAAAAGAGAATGGTTTTATGAAACAGATGCAATTGTTTTTATTTAAAAAGGTAACTTTGAGTACATAAATAAAATAAAAATTACAACGGGAAGCGAGAGCCTCACTCACATGAAGGCCAAATACAGCAGAAAAAAAAAAAATCTAAAAACAGAAAAATGCCCATTCAGTACACTGTCATCAAGCATAAATGATACATGTTTAACCCCTCGACGCTAACATAACACAAATATGGGGCCCCACTAGACTGAGCTTTTTTTCCGTGGGGCCGCATATTTGCACATCACCCTTTGTGCTGGGAGCGAGTGGCACGGCGCCCTCCCAGCACAGAGACCGAGGTCTCACCGTGAGTGTAGCGATCGGGACCCGGAACTTGAGATTCTGGGTCACATGATCGCTGTGATCAGTCACTGGGAAGCCTTCCCCCTGTTTTCTCTTTCTCTGTGAATGGAGGAGCGAGAGATACATCATAACGCTCTCCTTGTAGAGGAAAAAAAAAAACAGTGTGAATTTTTTTTTAAAATAAATAATTAAATAAAATAAAATACATACAGTGGATATAAAAGTCTACATGCCCCTGTTAAAATGTTAGGTTTCTGTGATGTAAAAAGAAATGAAACAAAGAAATATTTTCAGAACTTTTTCCACCTTTAATGTGACCTAAAAACTGTACAGCCTTTTAGGTGGAGAGAAGTAAAAATCAAAAACTAAAATATGGTTGCATAAGTGTGCATACCCTTAAACATACTTTGTTGAAGCACATTTTGATTTTAATACATCACTCAGACTTTTTGGGTATGGGTCTATCAGCATGGCACATCTTGACTTGGCAATATTTGCCCACTCTTTGCAAAAACACTCCAAATCTGTCAGATTGCGAGGGCATCTCCTGTGCACAGCCCTCTTCAGATCACCCCACAGATTTTCAATCTGATTCAGGTCTGGGCCATTCCAAAACTTTAATCTTCTTCTGGTGAAGCCATTCCTTTGTTGAGTTGGATGTATGCTTTGGGCCGTTGTCATGCTGAAAGATGAAGTTCTTTTTCATGTTCAGCTTTCTAGCAGAAGCCTGAAGGTTTTGTGCCAATATGGACTGGTATTTATAACGGTTCATAATTCCCTCTACCTTGACTAATGCCGCTGTTCCAGCTGAAGAAAAAACAGGCCCAAAGCATGATGCTGCCACCACCATGCTTCACTGTGGGTATGGCGTTCTTTTGGTGGTGTGCAATATTTTTTAGTAGCAAACATATCTTTTGGAATTATGGCCAAAAAGTTCAACCTTGGTTTCATCAGACCACAACACATTTTCCCACATGCTTTTGGGAGACTTCAGATGTGTTTTTGCAAAATTTAGCCAGGCTTGGATGTTTCTCTTGGTAAGAAAAGGCTTCGGTCTTGCCACTCTACCCCATAGCCCAGACATATGAAGAATACGGGAGATTGTTGTCACATGTACCACACAGCCAGTACTTGTCAGATATTCCTGCAGCTCCTTTAATGTTGCTGTAGGCCTCTTGGCAGCCTCCCTGACCAGGTGTCTTCCCGTCTTTTCATCAATTTTGGAGGGACGTCCAGTTCTTGGTAATGTCACCTTTGTGCCATATTTTCTCCACTTGATGACTGTCTTCATTGTGTTCTATGGTATATCTTTAATGCCTTGGAAATTATGTTGTACCCTTCTACTGACTGATACCTTTTAACAATGAGATCCCTCTGATGCTTTGGAAGCTCTCTGCGGACCATGGCTTTTGCTGTAGGATGCAACTAAGAAAATATGTCAGTAAAGACCTACTAGAACACCTGAACTTTATTTGGGGTTAATCAAAGGCACTTTAAATGATGGCAGGTATGTAATGACTCCTACAGGCGGTCCCCAAGTTACAAACGACTTCTACTTGCGAACGGGAGGCGGCGTGACGTTCTGCGCATGCGCAACCACTTTTCCACGGCGGGCACATCGGAAAACAAAGTCTGCGCATGCGCGGCTGCTTGACAGAACATCGGAAAACGACGTCTCTGCCGTTCTGCGCCTACGACTTACGAACAAATCCGACTTAAGAACAAACAGGCAGTCCCTAACCCATTCGTAACTCGGGGACTGCCTGTATTTAACATGAGTTTGAATGCGATTGCTTAATTCTGAACACAGCTACATTCCCCGTTATAAGAGGGTGTGCACACTTATGCAACCACATTATTTTTTTATTTATTACCCCCCCCCCCCCCCCAAAAAAGATTTCAGTTTGTTTTTCAATTGAGTTGTACAGTCTATAGGTCACATTAAAGGTGGAAAAAGTTCTGAAATGATTTATATTGGTTCTCATCACAGAAACCTGACATTTTAATAGGAGTGTGTAGACTTTTTATATCCACTGTAGATCAAGGTTTAATCTAGGTCAGTGCAAGGGTTAATTTTTGGGTCAAGGTCAAAAGGTCAGTGGGGTTTTTTTTTGGACAGATTTTTTTTTGTTAATTAGTATCAGTGTTCGTGTCAGTGGGTTATAGGTAGGCTAAAAAAAACAAACAAAAAAACAAAATGCGCACTATTGTTTTTACAACTAACATATGCGGTATCGCTGCGATCGTCAGGAGCAGGAAAGTTTCATTTGGCTTGTTCTTTGGTGAAAGGTTATAGTAGTACCAAGACATATACAGGTTAATAAAAATAAAAATGTTACTATTTTGGGCCAGTTTTCCTTTTATAATAGGAAAAAAAATAAAATAAAAAATCAGGGAGATATCCATTACCATTTATCACCAAATGAAAACCCAATAAAAAAATAAGTATCTCAAAAAACATAACTTCAAAAGAGCAAATAGTAGAAGATATAGGAGAAGCTGTGGGCTAGATTCCTATAAACCCTGAATACATTCATAGCAAGCATAAAATAATAATAATATATTCAGACAATGCTAAAATTCAGAATTAATTCATTATTTGGAGTATTTACAGACTTACCTGTGGTTTTGGGCCTATGATTTTTGAGTACAAGGTGTAAGTCATGACATTACAGACTGGATAGCCAAAACCAATCAAAATATTAGATGTAAGATACTGCGCAAGGTGGATTACAGGTGTGTAAAAGCACCAGGACTGAGCTGCAGGACAACCAGTTGGCTCTTCAGTGTGATTGCTGGACATCACAAAACTTAAATCCCAGGAGCTTGAGTTACGAATGGTTGTGTTTTCAATGTCTGAAAGAGAAAGCAATAGTCATAAATCAGAATATCTGAGACTGCTAATTTATACGTTTGGCTAACACTTAGTTAAAATGTTCAAGTCATTATAGAAAATCAGGCAGGAATTCTGTTGAATTAAATGTACTAAATATTTGGTATTCAGAGAAATCTTAAGGCCCTTTTCACACAGATGGACTGATCAGTTTTTCAGGTGGACCCGTTTGGACCATCCACTAACTCTCTATGGAGCGGTGGATATGACACTTGTCCGTTGACACCCGCTGTCATTTGATCCGCTAAAAACAGACGGATGGGGAATCTGATCCTCATCCGTCTGGCAGATCGGATGGAAACGGACAGGCAGTCCGTTTCCATCCAACAGTCCATAGAGGACAGCGGGCTGTGTCCGTGTCTGCTGCGCTGATGCATCAGCTTAGTGGAGCGATCCCCTGGTGAGCAGGCGGATAGGCTGGCAGACTCCACCAGTGTGAAAGGGGCCTAAAAAGTAAATTTATATAAAGCTGACTGCTCTTCCTCACTCTGTGTTATTCTGAAGTCTTTGTAGAAATACATTGAGGGGGGATGTCAATTCTGGAAGCATTGCTTTAGATCTTCCCTCCAAAATGAGATTATTACCAGGTATACTAACCTGCCCACTGTATCTTTGGGTATTGGTTTCCCCAAGGCAACAAGACAAAGAACCCTGCCCAAATAACAGCCAGTCCACCGACAAGCCAAATACGATCTCCAGTCCTGTAACAGAATGATGAATGCTTGAAATAAAATATTTTTAAATGACAGCCATAGATCTGATTCATTTTTCACTTGATACAGCAGAGAACATAGGAGTGTAACAAGCATACAGAGGAATAAAATGCTTATAATAATCTTTACTATCTATGAGTGGGAAACAACTGGCATTTGTTGGAAAACCTGTAGCCCTTTTCAACAATGTCATCCAGTATGATGAAACTGATATTACAGCCTACAGTCTGAAGAAACAACTGTAAATCATGAGTTTAACATACACATTTAACAAGAGTAATTATTTAAAATGATTGTATTATTTAAGTCACTTACTTTTTAGAAAGCAATTTAACTGTAATGAACACAAACACCGATTCCACACCAATAGCAGCCAAGATAATTCCATTATAAAACACTGCCTGTGTTCTGCTCCATGCAAACATATCCATTGTTAGTGGGGTTGCAATTCTGGAGAAACAGAAGTAGCAAGAAAGTCTTAAAGAAAAGGATATACATAGATTATGTAAAACACGGAAAGTACTCTGTCTATATTGTATAGTCTAGGTACTGGAATGACATGGATAGGATGTCATCTTCCCCTCCCTAATTAGAACATTGCCCCCAGCGTCAATTTCCAATTTCATACGTTTAGAGAACACCTGTGGGAATCTCACTGGATAAAGACTAAAGCCCCGTACATAGGGGCAGAATGTCTGGAGACCTTTGTTGGTACAAAAAATACCTGCCGACATTCTGCCTGTGTATGTCTGTCTGTCCGACAGAAGCTGGACATTCGGCCGGCTTCTGTCAGATGTGCATGCTGAAAAACCAGCAGTCGGCCGACTCCCGATTAGCACTCTCAGTCAATGACAGTGGGCACCGATCGGAGTGTTCTGGCAGGGGCGCCGTCCCCCTAACAGAACGCGACAACTCAGCAGAGGGAGATCGCTGAACTAACCTTGTATGGTTAGTACAGCAGCTCCTGACCGGAGCGGTCAGTTTTTTTGCGTTCAACCCAAACAGTAGTGTGTACCCAGCTTTAGGTATTCATTTATACCAGGGAACAGATATTACTATCCAAACTCTTTCATACTCAACATGGTTTCTCCATACCGTGGCTGGATTTTGCAGCCCATGGTATGGAGCCTGCAGTGTCTCATGCAGTTCTCGCTACTTTGCACACGTCACATGATACAGACTTACCCTGTTCCCCCCCCCCCCCCCCCCTCCCTCTAATTTTTATTGCACTCCACTTGCTTCAGAGTTCCAAGGGCAGGTGAGAGCAATGAACATTTGTACAGTCACTGCTGTGATTTATTAATATGCAGTAGCCTTTCTTGATTTCAAAGCAGTGATATGGCCATGGTAAAGGCTATACCACTTACATTATGAATGGATCTCTAAGAACTGTAAGAAGTCAGTGCATTCTTTCTTCATAGTGATATGTAC
The DNA here is from genome assembly GCA_037952835.1 of Lithobates septentrionalis. Lineage (NCBI taxonomy): Eukaryota > Metazoa > Chordata > Amphibia > Anura > Ranidae > Lithobates > Lithobates septentrionalis. Next base: position 158,389 of record JBBDGP010000082.1, on the reverse strand, counting down.
CTTCAGAGCACCCCCTCAGATTTCCTCTTTCCTGGTGATAAATGCTTGCCCCCTTCCAGAAAGTTTTGGCTAGGCCTTCGAAAACTATCAGCAAACATAGGCCTGATATAGGTGAAAATAGAAACTTTGAGAAATTTAGCTGGCTGAAGGAGGCACTGAAAGAGGGTATTGCTAAGGTGAATGTACTAGCTGACAGCTTTTAGCAACCATGAAACATATCCTCCATTTTCCTTAAAGCTAAACCCTCAAATATATTTTGAGGTTTACTTACCTTTAACAAATATGCCCCCCTTTTTCAAACATAGGAATAGTGGCAGTGAAATGCTTTTCATAGGAACAGGCCTCTGCCGCCTCACATTAGTTTTATAAGACCAGTGGCCGGTATGCTTTCTTTTCCTTAAGCCACGCCACCGATGTAGTTCTTTCAGCGAGCAGTGATGAAGTTATGCCCCCTCTCACTGTAAAGGGCAGACCTGGGAGTCTCAGGCTCCTGGTCTAAACCATCCACTGTAACAGCTTGATTTGGTTGTTAGGCCAGGAGACTCCGAATCTGTCCCAGCTCACATGATCTAACACTGTGACTGAGAGGCCTGCGTGTAATGAAGACAATGTGGGCAACCATAAAGATGATGTAGGAGAGTACACAAGCCCATTCACTGGCTTTGTTTACATGTGCCTTGTACCAGCCCGCAATTCTGCCCACCAAAGTGGCCAATTACTACAATTCCCATAGCATTATGAGAATTTTAGTTTTTCATGGTGGTGCAGCGATATATCTTCCAGCATACTAACTCCAAGTGCCTGGCCAGAAACACAAGGGATTATTATTTTATTAGCCTGAAAACCCTTTTCTGTACATCTTTAAGATTTAGTTTAACTTTGTTACTAAGGACTAGCCACTTCAGAGCTACATCTTACCTACCTACCTGCTCCCTAGCAAGAAGAGTGTGTTTAATAGCCACTGAAGTATTCATAATTGACAAGGGAACACAACAAAAAAGAGGGTTCAGCCCAGAACTAAGGCTCTTTTAACAAAGTGAAACTGAATCAGAGACACAGAAAAACAAGGACCGGGATAACAGATGGCAGTTTGCCTGTCTAATCTTGAACAGGAGTTTTACTAAACATGGCTGATAGGTTTAGTTTAGAGAGACAGGAATATTCCCAACTACACTTATAGCTCCCTAGGACAACATGTAAGCTTTAGGCCAAACTGCCAACAACCTAAAGTCTTGTACCTAACAAATACATAATCATGCACATCCAACTAGTAGTAATTTGACTGTGCCATTACAGCCTTTGCTTGGCTGACCTGTATGACTTGCCTAGACAAACCATAAATATCAGCTATCTGCCCATCAGCTTGCTGCACCTAAACACCCGCTGTATGGAATTACTAGCTCACCCATTAATTTCCTTGACCTTAACTAGGGAACCTTGCCTCTCCCTTAGTTGTTTACAGAGAGGGAAAAAAGTATTTGATCCCCTGCTGATTTTGTACATTGGCCCACTCACAAAGAAATGATGAGTCTATAATTTTAATGGTAGGCTTCTTTTAACAGTGAGAGACAGAATAACAACAAAAATATCCAAAAAAACACATTTAAAAAAAGTTAAAAATTGATTTGCATTTTATTGAGTGAAGTAAGTATTTGATACCCTATCAAATCAGCAAGATTTCTGGCTCCCAGGTGTCTTCTATACAGGTAATGATCCTAATCTCAGCTTGTTACCTGTATAAAAGAGACACCTGTCCACAGAAGCAAATCAGATTCCAATCTCTCAACCATGGCCAAGACCAAAAGAGCTGTCCAAGGATGTCAGGGACAAGATTGTAAACCTACACAAGGCTGGAATGGGCTACAAGACCATCACCAAGTAGCTTGGTGAGATGGTGACAACAGTTGGTGTGATTATTCGCAAATGGAAGAAACCCAAAATAACTGTCAATCTCCCTCGGTCTGGGGCTCCATGCGAGATCTCACCTCTTGGAGTTTCAATGATCAGGAGAAAGGTGAGGAATCAGCCCAGGTAGCACTACGCTGTGAAGGACTGAAATCCTGCAGCACCCCGCCCGCTTTCAGATAAAAGTGTTCTCTGCGGCGGATTCGGTGCCTCTTCCGTGTTAAGTATGGAGCTGAGTGAGGGGAAGATGGCCCCCACCCGGCTCCATACCATTGCAGGGCGGAAGTGACGTTTTCAGCAACATTTTTTTATTTTTTCAAATGACTTTTTTTTTTTATTGCATTTTAGTGTAAATAGGCACAGATCTGGCCAAGGTTACAAAAAAATTTCTGCTGCACTTAAGGTTCCTAAGAGCACAGTGGCCTCCATAATCCTTAAATGGAAGACCTTTGGGATGACCAGAACCCTTCCTAGAGCTGGCCATCTGGCCAAACTGAGCTATCAGGAGAAAAGAGCCTTGGTGAGAAAGGTAAAGAAGAACCCAAAGATTACTGTGGCAGAGCTCCAGAGATGCAATCGGGAGATGGGAGAAAGTTGTAGAAAGTCAACCATCAATGCAGCCCTCCACCAGTCGGGGGTTTATGGCAGAGTGGCCTGACGGAAGCCTCTCCTCAGTGCAAGACGCATGGAGTTTGCTAAAAAAAAACACACCTGAAGGACTCCAAGATGGTGAGAAATAAGATTCTCTGGTCTGATGAGACTAAGATAGAACTTTTTGGCCTTAATTCTAAGCGGTATGTGTGGAGAAAACCAGGCACTGCTCATCACCTGTCCAATACAGTCCCAACAGTGAAGCATGGTGGTGGCAGCATCATGCTGTGGGGGTGTTTTTCAGCTGCAGGGACAGGACGACTGGTTGCAATTGAGGGAAAGATGAATGTGGCCAAGTACAGGGATATCCTGGACGAAAACCTTCTCCAGAGTGCTCAGGACCTCAGACTGGGCCGAAGGTTTACCTTCCAACAAGACAATGACCCTAAGCACACAGATAAAATAACGAAGGAGTGGCTTCACAACAACTCTGACTGTTCTTGAATGGCCCAGCCAGAGCCCTGACTTAAACCCAACTGAGCATCTCTGGAGAGACCTAAAAATGGCTGTCCACCAACGTTTACCATCCAACCTGACAGAACTGGAGAGGTTCTGCAAGGAGGAATGGCAGAGGATCCCCAAATCCAGGTGTGAAAAAACTTGTTGCATGTTTCCCAAAAAGACTCATGGCTGTATTAGATCAAAAGGGTGCTTCTACTAAATACTGAGCAAAGGGTCTGAATACTTAGGACCATGTGATATTTCAGTTTTTCTTTTTTAATAAATCTGCAAAAATGTCAACAATTCTGTGTTTTTCTGTCAATATGGGGTGCTGTGTGTACATTCATGAGGAAAAAAATGAACTTAAATGATTTTAGCAAATGGCTGCAATATAACAGAGCGAAAAATTTAAGGGGGTCTGAAGACTTTCCGGCCCCACTGTATAATATTATATAATGTTTGGGGATTCCAAGTAATTTTCTAGCATTAAAAACTGATTTTAAACTTGTAAACAAGTTTGAAAAATAGGCCCGGTCGTAAAGTGGTTAATATGTGCATACATACGTCTATATTGTACTGTGTAGATGTTCACATATGTACTCTCAGTGTTTGTAAACTAACATGCAATTCTATAAAACTAAGAACAAAGTTTAAGCATCCAGAGTGGAAAGATCAACGAGATCTTGCCATAGAAAAAAGGTGGATCCCAACTTGGCTTTTGCGGTCATCACGTGAACGTTTCACCCACAAGCATATGCATATAACTACTTTTTATATATGCTAATAACATGAAAAAGGCATACTTACGTTTCAAAAATGGCAAATACAAACAAAGTTACAAAGAACAACACATTTGATGAGACAACTGCCACTCTATCAATGGCCTCTTCACTCTCCTCCTGTGAATTCAACTCTGAAAAATAGAAAACAAAACATACAATAAACTCACTCCAGCCTTTAGTTCATCTAGTGCAGAGATATGCAATTAGCGGACCTCCAGCTGTTGCAGAACTACAAGTCCCATGAGGCATACAAGACTCTCCCAGCCACATGCATGACACCGAGAGGCAGAGGCATGATTGGACTTGTAGTTTTGCAACAGCTGCAGGTCCGCTAATTGCATATCCCTGCATATCCCTGATCTAGTGGAAGAAACTCAACAAAGGCCTAGTGAGGCAAAAGTGTTTAATTGAGAAACTAAGTATAAACATAATATGTGAAAAATACTTCTAAAGCTTAAAAGAGGAAGTTTATTCTGCTTTGCTTTTGTTGTTCCACTTATCTGCTCTCATCAACATGCGGATGAATTTTTAAATAAAACCTTTCAATTTTCATTCAATTCATTCAATACCATACTTTAAAACTTACTGATATTATCGGTAAGTCTCTATGCTTCTCTTTAGTAATGTAGGCAGATCATGGCTGGTAGGAGGGTCAGCAAACCTTCCTGAAAATATTGACAGCACCCTGCCTCAGTACTCCTATCAAGAGCCTTCAGCCCTTATGCAAGCAGCAGGTTGGCTCTTAGGAGGAGATATGCCAATATCAAAGAGCCTTAAAGGGTGGACGTGAGTCTGGAAGAATAGGCTGAATTTACTAGCAGACCACCATAGGGAATATGTTGTCCATATGTTATACTTAACCTCAATGACTAAAAGAACTGAAATTCAATGAATGAAAGGGACAAGTCAGGGACAGTCAGGCTGGGGAGGAAGGACTAGATGATGCTGGATGTCCTTCAGCCAGGAAATAAGTACAAGCTTTATTTAACTTGGTGCAGCTTCTAAGGCACTGTGTGCAACAAAATCAGAGTAAGCAATTTTAGTACAGGAGATGAGCCTGTACAACTGCGATTGGTCACAGTGATCACATGGTACAGGTGGGCCAATCACAGCCTATCGGTGCCGTGTGATCAGCTGTGGCTAATCATTTCATTCAGTAAATTGCTTGCATATAGCAATGAAATTCATTGCTATAAGCAAACATAATGTGTCCCTTATCAGTGCCACACCAGTTTTAGGACGATGCTGTACTGCACTGGTGACAGTATGGAAAAAATATATAAAAATAAAAAAATGTATTTTAATTTCCAAAAAATGACAACAAAAAAAAAAAACCAAAAAAAAACCTCACCATGCCGCTTAATACATTGGACTGTCTACATTCCAAAAAGGGGTAATTTGTGACATATCTGTACTGTCCTGACATTTTTGGGCCTCAAGAAATTAGATAGGGTGTCAGTACATCAGAACTGATCAATTTTCAGATATATACCATATTTTGTGGACTGTATAATTTTCCTACAGACTAAATATACACTGATTTTGGTTATTTTCACAAAGAAATGTAGCAAAATAAATTTTACCCTAAATTTATGATGAACAATTCGTTATTTGCCAAATTTTAGAACAGAAATTAAGAAAAAAAAGTTTTTTGTTTTTCATCAAAAATGTTCGGTTTTGTTACGTTTATTTAGCAACAATTAAAAACCCAGTAGTAATTAATTAAATACCAATCAAAAGAAAAAGAAAATAAAAAGCTCTATTTGTGTGAAAAAATAACAATTTTGTTTGGGTACAGTGTTGCATTACTGAGTAATTGTCATTCAAAGTGTGATAGAGCTGAAAGCTGAAAATTGGCCTGGGCAGGAAGGGGGTAAAAGTGCCCTGTATTGAAGTGATTAACAAACTTTATTTTCTAATTTAGTAATTGACTGGTGTGCTACTGTAACTTTCAGAATGATTTCTCTAACAAAGCCCCGCCCTAATCTATTATTCCTTGAAGATTTTTTCAGTAACCTAAACCACGTTATAGTCATCCCTTACATAGAGGAAGGGGAACTTCTGGATAAAATGTACGGCAGAGCTTTGACCACAAGAACATGTGTAAGCCTACAGACAGTAACATGCATATTTAGGACAGACATTCCTTCATACCTTTTTTGCACGTTTACTAGGGTCTACATGGGTTTATGTTATGTTTTGTTTATGTATTATCAAGAATGAAGAATATTCAAGAACAGAAAATGTCCACAGTGAGAGACACTAAAAAATACAGTTATACTTTTCAGGGCCTAGGTTAATGGACTTTGATTTGCATCAGAACTGCCTCTCTCCCCATACAAGTCAATGGGAATGCAAAAGCAGATTTATGCATGTCAGAAGGAGGTCAACTGAAGGTCAAATGGATCTGTCTTTAAATTCTGAATGATCTCAGAAACCTCTCAAATTGATGTCAAAATGCACCCAAAAGCACACTGCATTTGCCCATCAACACAGGCCCTTCATGATTTTACCGTTCATTTCACTGGGTCACCTTAAAAGTGACTCTAAAGTTTCTCTTTATTTACAGTATCTCACAAAAGTGAGTACACCCCTCACATTTTTGTAACTATTTTATTATATCTTTTCATGTGACAACACTGAAGAAATGACATTTTGCTATAAATGTAAAGTATAGAGTGTACAGCTTGTATAACAGTGTAAATTTGCTGCCCCCTCAAAATAACTCAATACACTGCCATTAATGTCTAAACCACTGGCAACAAAAGTGAGTACACCCCTAAGTGAAAATGTCCAAATTGGGCCCAAATAGCCATTTTCCCTCCCCAGTGTCATGTGACTTGTTAGTGTTACAAGGTCTCAGGTGTGAATGGGGAGCAGGTCTGTTAAATTTGGTGTTATCGCTCTCACTCTCTCATATTGGTCACTGGAAGTTCAACATGGATGGCACCTCATGGCAAAGAACTCTCTGAGGAGCTGAAAAAAAGAATTGTTGCTCTACATAAAGATGGCCTAGGCTATAAGAAGATTGCCAAGACCCTGAAACTGAGCTGCAGCACGGTGGCCAAGACCATACAGTGATTTAACAGGACAGGTTCCACTCAGAACAGGCCTCTCCATGGTCCACCAAAGACGTTGAGTGCACTTGCTCAGCGTCATATCCAGAGGTTGTCTTTGGGAAATATGAGTGCTGCCAGCATTGCTGCAGAGGTTGAAGGGGTGGGGGGTCAGCCTGTCAGTGCTCAGACCATACGCCGTACACTGCATCAAATTGGTCTGCATGGCTGTCATCCCAGAAGGAATCCTCTTCTAAAGATGATGCACAAGAAAGCCCGCAAACAGTTTGATGAAGACAAGCAGACTAAGGACATGGATTACTGGAACCATGCCTGTGGTCTGATGGGACCAAAATAAACTTATTTGATTCAGATGGTGTCAAGCGTGTATGGTGGCAACCAGGTGAGGAGGTCAAAGACAAGTCTTGCCTACAGTCAAGCATGGTGGTGGGAGTGTCATAGTCTGGGGTTGCATGAGTGCTGCCAGCACTGGGGAACTACAATTCATTGAGGGAACCATGAATGCAAACATGTACTTGTGACATACTGAAGCAGAGCATGATCCCCTCCCTTCGGAGACTGGACCGCAGGGCAGTATTCCAACATGATAACGACCCCAAACACACCTCCAAGATGACCACTGCCTTGCTAAAGAAGCTGAGGGTAAAGATGATGGACTGGCCAAGCATGTCTCCAGACCTAAACCCTAGTGAGCATCTGTGGGGCATCCTCAAAACGGAAGGTGGAGGAGCGCAAGTTCTTTAATATCCACCAGCTCTGTGATGTCATCATGGAGGAGTGGAAGAGGACTACAGTGGCAACCTGTGAAGCTCTGGTGAACTCCATGCCCAAGAGGGTTAAGGCAGTGCTGGAAAATAATGGCGGCCACACAAAATATTGACACTTTGGGCCCAACTTGGACATTTTCACTTAGGGGTGTACTCACTTTTGTTGCCAGTGGTTTAGACATTAATGGCTGTGTGTTGAGTTATTTTGAGGGGACAGTAAATTTATACGGTTATATAAGCTGTACACTCACTACTTTACATTGTAGCAAAGTGTCATTTCTTCAGTGTTGTCACATGAAAAGATATAATAAAATATTTACAAAAAATGTGAGGTGTACTCACTTTTGTGAGATACTGTATTGTTTTTAATAATTCACCCACTCTGTGCAATAGTTTTGCAGAGAGCAGCCCTGATCCTCCTCTTCTCAGGTCCCCTGACAGCGCTCCTGTCCCCCCCCCCCCTGCCAAATGCCCACCATAGTAAGCTGCTTGCTATGGGAGCACTTGTACGAGCTCACGCCCGAGCTGCCTGTGTGTGTCCATAAGACACTCAACGTGTGGCTCAGCTCCGCTCCCGCCTTACTGGCAGAGATTGACAGCAGCGGGTGCACACTTAGACAGAGAAGGCTTGCAATCAATATGTAAAAAGAATAGGTTGCACACCACGATTATGATCCAAAATCCTTTATTGGGACATCCCAGAGTGACACCACAAGATCAGAGTGCCCGATAAACGCGTTTCACACTGCTATAAGTGCTATATCATACAGGTGCACACTACTGGATCAAGATCAGGCTCAGGTAAGTATTGGGTGGGGGCTGGAGAGGAAGCTGCACCCAGAAGGTGTTCTACCTTCATGCATAGAATCAATGAAGATATAAAACCTTCTGTCTTTACAATCCCTTTATTGGATAAAAAATTTGCCAACCTGCAAAAGCAAGGTTTGCCTCTGCATAATATCCATATGCACTCTTCTTGCCATTGCCGGTCAATGTATGTGCCGATTCTCTACAAATTTTAAAGGATCAAAAACATTTGTGATGGGCAGTTGGAGAATTAGTAGAAGATCAATATACAGTGCATCCGGAAAGTATTCACAGCGCTTCACTTTTTCCACATTTTGTTATGGTACAGCCTTATTTCAAAATGTATTAAATTCATTACTTTCCTCAAAATGCTGCAAACAATACCCCATAACAACGTGAAAGAATATTGTTTTAAATCTTTGCAAATTTATTTAAACCCCCCCAAAAAAAAAATATATATATCACATGTACATAAATATTCACAGCCTTTGCCATGACGCTCAAAATTGAGCTCAGGTGCATCATGTTTCCACTGATCACTATTGAGATGATTCTACAACTTGATTGGAGTCCACCTGTGGTAAATTCAGTTGATTGGACATGATTTAGAAAGGCACACACCTGTCTATATAAGGTCCCACAATGCATGTCAGAGCACAAACCAAGCCATGAAGTCCAAGGAATTGTCTATAGACCACCGTGAAGGGATTGTATGGAGGCACAGATCTGGGGAAGGGTACAGAAAAATTTCTGCAGCATTGAAGGTCCCAATGAGTAAAGTGGCCTCCATCATCTTTAAATGGAAGAAGTTTTGAACCACCAGGACTCTTCCTAGGGTGGGCCGCCAAGCCAAACTGAGCGATTGGGGGAGAACGGCCATAGTCAGGGAGGTGACTAAGAATCCGATGTCCCCTCTGTCAGAGCTCCAGCGTTTCTCTGTGGAGAGAGGGGAACCTTCAAGAAGAACAACCCTCTCCACCAATCAGACCTGTATGATAGAGTGGTCAGATGAAAGCAACCCCTCAGTAAAAAGGCACATGACAGCCCGCATAGAGTTTATCAAAAGACACCTGAAGGACTCTCAGACCATGAGAAACAAAATTCTCTGGTCTGATGAAAAAAGATTGGCCTGAATGGCAAGTGTCATGTCTGGAGAAAACCGCTCACCGCTTATCACCTGGCCAATACCAACCCTACAATGAAGCATTGTGATGGCAGCATCATGCTGTGGGGATGTTTTTCAGCGGCAGGAACTGGGAGACTAGTCAGGATCAAGGGAAGGACGAATGCAGCAATGTACATCCTTGACGAAAACCTGCTCCAAAGTGCTCTGAACCTCAGACTGGGAAGAAGGTTCATCTTCTAACAGGGCAACGATCCTAAGCACACAGCCAAAATAACAAAGGAGTGGCTATGGGACAACTCTGTGAATGTCCTTGAGTGGCCCAGCCAGAGCCCAGACTTGAACCCGACTGAACATCTCTGGAGAGATCTGAAAATGGCTGTGCACCGACGTTCCCCATCCAACCTGATGGGGCTTGAGAGGTCCTGCAAAGAAGAGAAACTGCCCAAAAATAGGTGTGCCAAGCTTGTAGCATCATACTCAAAAAGACTTGAGGCTGTAATTGGTGCCAAAGGTGCTTCAACAAAGTATTGAGCAAAGGATGTGATACTTATGTACATGCAATTTATTTTGTTTTTAATAAATTTGCAAAGATTTCAAACAAACTTCTTTCACATTGTCATTATGGGGTATTGCTTGAGGAAAATAATGAATTTAATCCATTTTGGAATAAGGCTGTAACATAACAAAATGTGGAAAAAGTGAAGCGCTGTGAATATTTTCCGGATGCACTGTAGGTATGTGTGGAATCTTAAAAGTATATTACCTTCAGGCTCATAGTTTATATTTCCCATGTGCCTTCCCAGGTCATCCACTCGGTGTTCTCTGCAGGGAGAAAATACTGATTAACTGCAATTTTCATAAAACACAGAGCCACAGCAAAAATATAATATATAAAAGTTTAGAATAACCAGGCAACGAATAACAAATCATATGTGCTAAATAAAACAAAAGGACAAGCAAAATAACATTACACTCCGATCATCCTAAAAAAATTCCATTCATGAATAGAGGGCTGCATGCTCCTTATTAGCCAGAGACAAAAGAGAAGGGCTTGAATCGAAGTACTGAGATGGCATTGTACCTTTACATTCTCAGTAGATAGCAGGCAAATTTTAGCGGATGGCCTTTCCATGAAAAACTGCAAAAGAGCATTCTCAAAAATCCCTTTGGATATGGATAATGCCTGTTATTTTCTAAAGCTAAGCCAGAAGAGTTGGAAGTTAACTGCCTATTTATCAACTGCAGCTGTTGACATCACACCTAAGGGTCGGTTCACACTGGGGCAACACGACTTCAGCGCGACTTTGCACGGCGACTTCAACGCGGCTTCGACGCGACTTCAGCGCGACTTTAGCAAATTACAAGGCGACTTGAAGTCGCCTCCATGACAGGCGACTTCGGCTGTGGCCAATCACAGGCCAATCAGCTCTCTGGGAGGGAGGGGGGAGGGAGGGGTTTTCCCTGCAAAGTCGCTTGACTTTACAGAGAGATCCGACTTGGAGGCGACTTCCATTGATTTCTATGGTACAGGTCGCCTACCAAGTCGGATCAAAGTAGTACAGGGAGTACGCTCTGAAGTCGGAGCGACTTCAGTAGTGTCTATTAAGACGCTAGCGTTCACTCCCATTGAATCTATTTCTGGGGCGACTTGGGGCGACTTGAGGGCGTACAAGTCGGATCCCAAGTCGCCCCAGTGTGAACCGACCCTAAGGCTCCATTCACACTAGCGCGTTTTTTGATGCATTTTGCAGAAATGCATGGGAATTTAACATGGGTACCTATGGAGCATGTTCACATCAATGCCTTTTTGTACCTCTGCGTTTTTTGAAAGGGTCAGGGACTTTTTTTCATGCAAGATGCAGCGTTTTACATGTAATAGAATTCAATGGACCAGCATCAAAAATGCAAGTGCAGCGTTTTGCGTTTTTTTTTATTTTTGTTTTTAGACTGTATACAGTCTAAAAAAAAAAAAAAAAGCTGCAAAAACGCTGCTCAAAAACATGGCAAGCATCACAAAAAAAAACTCCAGGAACACTCAAAAGCAACATGCATAGATGTGAATCGAGCCTTAGGCTGCTTTCACACTGGGGCGGTGGGGGCGTCGGCGGTAAAACAGCGCTATTCTTAGCGCTGCTTTACCGTCGTTTTTGCGGCGGTAAAAGTGTTAAAACCGCTCGCATAGCGCGGCTATAGCCACGGTATTGCCGCGGTATAGCCGCGCTGCCCCATTGATTTCAATGGGAAGGAGCGGTTTAGGAGCAGTGAATACACCGCTCCTTCACCGCTCCAAAGATGCGGTTTGCAGGAGTTTTTTTGCCAGCGCACCGCTTCACCGTGAAAGCCCTCAGGCTTTCACACTGAAGAAACAGTAGAGGCAGTTTTAGGTCAGTTTGCAGGCGGTATTTTTAGGGCAATAACGCCTGCAAACTGCCCCAGTGTGAAAGGGCTCTTAGAGAGTGGCACCAGCAGCAGTCTCAGGCCTTTTGGATGTCTACACAAGGGAGACATTTAAAAAGGTAAATACCATCCATAAAATATGCACATCTTATCTTATGGGAAGATTGTTAAATGTCTGGTGCCAGGGTCATTTTAATATACCGTATTTATCGGCGTATAACACGCACCGGCGTATAACACGCACCCCAATTTAGGAGGGAATTTTAAGGAAAAAAAACTTTTAGGAGGGAAGTTGAAGGGAAAAAAACTTACATTTAAATGCCCATCATTGCAGCCTTCTCAGTGCAGCCTTGCCCCAGTGCAGCCTTTCCCAGTGCAGCCTTGCCCCAGTGCAGCCTTCGATCCCCTGTCTTCAAAATCGCGCCGCCGGCGCCGAAATACACAGAGCCGGTCCTCGGCTCTTTCCGGCGGCTCTCGTTCACTTTCGGCTCCACTCGTAGTCCCGAGCGGAGCTATCCGAACCTAGCCGAGTAGGTTCGGATAGCTCCGCTCGGGACTACGAGTGGAGCCTAAAGTGAACGAGAGCCGCCGGAAAGAGCCGAGGACCGGCTCTGTGTATTTCGGCGCCATTTTCAAATCGCGGTCGGCGATTTTGAAGTTGTGCAGCTCGGGATCGCATGGGATCGGCGTATAACACGCACCTGCGACTTTCCCCTGATTTTAAGGGGGAAAAAGTGCGTGTTATACGCCGATAAATACGGTAGATGCTAAAGTAAATACAAGACATGGAAGAAATTCTCAATTCAACTAAGGTATGTAAATTCTTCTTTGTTTGGTACTTGTTTACATGTTGAATAATTCAATTAATGTATAACTAAATGGAAAAATGTTTTTCTTTATTTTGTATAAAGTAGAGGAGGGTGAAAACTAGGGTTGCACTGATGCCATTTTTTTTTTTTTTTTGCGAGTATGAGTACCGATAATTGTGCTCACCGTTACCGAAAACCTTTGTGCTGCGATTTGAGCCCATACAAAATGAACGGGCTCAAATCTAAGATTAATGGGCTCAAATTGCACTGCAAAGAATCGCATGCAGTTTGAACAGGAATGCGGTGCAATTCCTGTCCGAATCGCATGTAGTTTCCTGCACCCCTCTTTTGTGAACCCAAGGCTGAAGTAACTATGAAAAGCCTGGGCTCACACAGGAGTGGTGGGGGAAACTACATGTGATTCAGGCAGGAATCGCACTGCATATCTGTTCAAAATCACATGCGAGTCTTTGGAATGCAATTTCAGCCCATTCTTTTTGTATGGGCTCAAACTGCACCGCAAAGGTATCGGTTTTAGGTATAGGAGCTTTTGCATGAGTACTCGTGCAAATGCTCAGTATCGGTACTGATAATCAGTAATCTGGTGCAACCCTAGTTTTAACCCCCCTACTTTATCCAAAATAAAGAAAAACATTTTTCCATTTAGTTATACATTAACTGAATTAAAAACCACTTTTTTGCCATCTGTGTTTCATTAAGAAGATCTTCCTTTACTTTCTGTTCTAAAGATTCAACAGTAAGTGAGCAGATATTATTCCAAAGTGAGGGATATCATCTCTTTTCAGATGGTTGTCCAGGAACATTGTGTACCCATTAGAAGATTTCCCCTTTATTCCTGGTCTGGTGTCAACTCATAATTTTGGATTTACCCTCGCTTTCATTTGCGATGGCATTAGTGATCAGAATAATTAGAAAGATTGACTTTTCCTATGAGGGAAATCCAGCAATAAAAAAAACGATAGTTGTTCTAACCATGGGTGCTCAACCTGTGGCGGAACTGCAAGTCCCATGTGGCATTGCAAGGCTGAGGCATAAAAAGGCAAAGTCATGATGGGACTTGTAGTTCTGCAACAGCTGCAGACCCACAGGTTGAGCACTATATAACTCCTCGCCACAGGATTATTTACATTTCCCTACCAAAGTAGATAATATTTTAAAAAAAACAAAAAATAAAACGTAAAGCAGTTTTAGGAAAAAAGTTAATACCTGAATATAATAAAGATCAGAATGATGTTCACAATGCCAAGGAATGCACCCATGAGTGATGGGGTGGTGTACATGTTCAGCTGGAGATCAATAGCAGCGAAGGTTACACCCTGTTCTCCAATCACAGTAAAGGCAGCCTGGAATGCTAGAGGAGAGAAGTTTATTTATCCAAAATGCAAGGCCTGAGCACAATCCCATGTCACTTCCAATAACCTACCTACCAGGGCCCAAGATAAATCCTAGAGCTTGGAATGCACTTATGTTTGCCATTGCACCCGTCCTTTCTGAAATGGAAGTTGCACCAGCAACATACGATCTAACAACAGCAACATTGCCTAGGATTTAAGCAAAATATAAGATAATAATCTGATGGCTTTAAAAAAAATGGGAGTAATGATAGATGAAATTAAGAACCTAGTTCTGTTCCCTGAGTACAGGGCATGACAAATTTGCTTTGAATCTAGGAGCCAGCTAAAAAAGTTAGGAGCCAGTTTTTTGTTTTTTTAAACTAACAAAGCTTACAGGTGGAACATGTAACATGTTTCTGAAAGTGATCTTCTCCTTTAACCCTTTCACAGCCATAGCCGTTTTTGTGCCTTTTGCACACGTTTAAAAAAATCATTCTAGGCCTGAAGATTACAAAAGCTCCCAAACATTATGTTTTCTGAAAATAGACACCCTAATAAAAAGTGGTAGTTACAATTTTATTCCACGCGATATTATCGCAAAATGTCAGTAAAAAAACACATTAAAAGTTCATTTTAAGGGACACAAAAACGCAATAAATAATGCAATTTTGGGTAAAATATAAAAGCCATGGTTGCACCGAGTAAACAGATACCCAACATGTCAAACCTTAAATTTATGTGCACCTGTGTGCGACAAACTTCAGTATCCTATATTTTCCATAGGCGACGCTTTAAAAGCCCCTAAAGGTCATCAGTTACGAAGGAGGTCTGGTGATAGAACTATTGATCTCATTCCGGCGTGCGTGGCGATGTTTAACATTTGTATTGCAATGGACATTTTCACACGTAGGCGCCCCACCACACGCGATTACGTTTGTACGTGCGGATACGTTGGGGTGGGGTGCCTCAATATTTTTTTTTGGGGGGGGGTTTACTTAACCCCCCCCCCCAATCACATAGGGGACAAAAAGTCCCCCATCTGATGTTTTTTTTTGGTGACAGGTTTTCCCTAATGAGACAACCAGGGTTAAAAAGACCCCGCATGTCTCCCCTGTGCTCCACTGAACGTAATGCAATACACATCACACTGCATTACATTCTTTCCTGGCCCAGATGGCTGGGGAAACTGTCAACAGGGACCCGGAAGTGACGTCACTTTCAGGTCAGCAACAAGGAGGGGAGGAGAGTGGACGTGGGTCCACTCCCCCCCCCCCCCCCATGTCGGTTCCAGGCTCGCAGGTGGGCAAATGGAGCCTGGGATACATAGAGGAGGGGGGGGCATTCGGGCATCAGCCCAGGCGCCAGGACGCAATTTCTTGTCGCCTGGGGTTTGTGCACTAATTTCACTGGCCACAATGCAGACTGTGGCCAGTGGAATTAGTGAAAGTAAAAAGTGTCTCCTCATTGGTTTTAGTAGAAGAAATAGCGCCCCATTGTTGGTATCAGCAGGAGAAATGGTACACTATTGTTGGTATTTAGAGGAGGAATTGTGCCCCATCATTGGTGTCTGTGGGACGAATGGTGCCCCATCATTGGTGTTGATGGAATGGTGGCTCAAGGGCCAGATACAGGCAAACAAAGGGCCACATCCAGGCCGCAGTTTGGAGACCACTGCTCTATAACACAAGGTTTTACTTTTTTTCTGTAGCAACACACCTGATCCAAAGCCAACCAGGGCACGGGCGGCAAGCATGTAATACTTGTTGTGACTGGCAGGAACATGTACATAGGCATAAAGACAGCTGGCTACCACCAGTATGGAGATGGAGACAACTAGAGGCTCTCTTCGTGGCCTATGATTAGACCATAAACCAAACAAGGGTGAGGCAATCATCTGACCCAAACTGAATGAAGCGATTACCCAGCCGAGGAAACTTGCATCAGCACTTGAGTCAATCTGAAAAAAATGAACAGTGAATATGGATTATATTCAGCAAGAAAAATCAAAGTTTATCCCCAATGTATATAATCTCACTAAACTTCATGCCACTTAATAGTATACATATAAAACTAGAAACAAATATATTAATAATAATCATTTACAGCACTGATCACCTTTTCAAACTGTATATTAGCATGTCTTACAAGTTTATATTCATAAAAAAGTATTGGAAGGTGTGTGTGTGTTGCCTATAGCAACAATCAGCTATGGATGAATGACAGCTGGAGTGTGATTGGTTGCTATGGGAAATACAGAAATGTTATGTTATCTTGGTCATCCCTTCTAAAGTAGGACTATGGAAAAGTGCACACAAAGCTAGAAGAACTGACTATATTACCTGGATTGAACACCATAAAACTGTCATACTGAGCCAAACTTAGATTAATGAAGGCAAAACGGTCAGGCTTTTAGTGCTGTCTGCACCCCAATTAGGGGGATTCACCCTCTCTATTTGTCTGATGACTGCTATCCTCTAAAGTGCAAGAAAATCCCACATTTTGATTGGTCCCCAGAACAGGAATGGAGGGGAAATCTTCCAGTGGAGACACTAGTTCTGGTGACAACCAAGGATTTCCTCACTTTACTACACCTTACAGCAGCAAGAGCTGGGATTTTAACACACTATCTTGTGAGGAATACCAGTGTGATTTTTTTTTTTTACAAGTCACGATATAATCTATCATTATAGACTTGTTTTAATGAACGCATTCAATCTTGCAGAAATAGACTGCACTAAGTCTATAAACAATCTCTTTTATCAAATAGAGGCAATCGTTCCAGGCCTAAAATTCTTTTAATGTGGATGTAAACACTTACATATACCCAGTGAAGTGACTGGCCTCAGGTGATACACAGAGATGAAACAAATCCTCCTACATAAGTTGCACCTATTTTCTGCTGTCTTCTCTTCATCTGTTCATAGAGCAGAATTTTTAAAGCGTGTCAGAAAAAAGGGGGCAGGGAGCTGAAGTTAAAGAGAAGTTCCGCCTGGGGAAAAAAAATAAAATAAAAAAAAGTCAGCAGCTACAAATACTGTAGCTGCTGACTTTTAATATATGGACGCTTACCTGTCCAGGGAGCCGAGATGTCGGCACCCCAGCTGATTTTCAGATCGGCTGTCGGGTGCTGCCATCGCCATTTATCATAAGGGTAACCGGAAGTGAAGCCTTTTGGCTTCACAGCCGGTTCCCTACTGCGCATGCCTGGCGCCAGAGGAAGGAGGAGGAGGGCCGAACCTCCAAGGGATGGCGCCGCGGCGCAGACTACCGGAAGTGGGGAAGGGTACCTGTTCATCCTCCCCCCCTGAAAGGTGCCAAATGTGGCACCGGTAGGGGGAGGAAGCAGATAAGCGGCAGTTCCACTTTTGGGTGGAACTCCGCTTTAACCACTTTAAGTCCAGGCTTTTTCTGCCACTGTTTGTTAACAAGTTCAAATCAGTATTGTTTGCAATATATAACCCAATTTTTTGTAAAGTGTGAAAGGTATCTACAGTATTTACTTGGCGTAACATCATCTAACATGTCATGCTTTAAAACTGCACACGCTTGTGGAATGGCGACTACTATGGTACTTAAAAGCCTCCATAGGCGATGCTTTGAATGCCTTTACAGGTTACCTGTTTAGAGTACAGAGGAGGTCTAGTGCTAAAATTATTGCGCTAACGTTTGCGCCGATACTTCACATGTGTGGTGCGAACACCGTTTACTCCCACCGCTTCTGAAAGCGTTCCAGTGGCTCATGGGTCGCTCAGAGCGCTTTCATGAGAAAGCCAGCCGCCGAGAACTCTGAGAGCTGATTGGAGGGAGGGGACACACCCCATTCACACAGTTCACAGGAACAGAGCTGAGGCTCTCAATCAGCTGGAGGTCCCTCCTGTCACCATTTTTCTATTGGTTTCAGGAAAACTTGTTAGAAGTGATTCATGCAGATAGCAGAGGAATGAAGCAGCACACAGAAATAATACCAAAGTTGGCCATAGATGGTTAGAATCTCAGCTGGTTCAGCTGGGACTGGCCCAGATTTGAACCATCTATGGGCAGGCTGATTGTACCCAAGTCGGTCCATCTATCAACTTGCGTAAAAACAGAATGTTGGATTTTTACATGCGATTATTGCCAGCCGCAAATAATCACTGCGTTCTCCCGGCACTATTCCTATTAACACTGACTGTATTGATGGGGGATTCCCTCCCGTGGAGCTATTGTGTTCTCCCAGTAGGGGGACTCTGGGAGCGACCCCTGACGGAATAACACAGTGATTATTGCTAGCAGCTGTGTTGATGGGGAATCAAGTGATTTTCTTTCCTGCAACCACGGGTTGCAGGAAAGAAAATCGTGTCAGCTATGGCCTGCCTTAGCGCTCTTAAATAAGACAAGTACACACTATAGAAGATGTGCTTTTTTCATATCGGAGGTTTACAATCACTTTAAAGTCAACCAAATCAACCTTTACTTTGTTTTATCCAATAAATATTTTCAAACAAATGATCATTTGAAACAACCAACACTACAATCTGTTGTTTATGGTTATGTGTATGGTCAGACAAAGCAGAACTTACTCATTACTCCTAGATCTCCCAAGAGCCTGGGGCAAGTGATAAAGGACATAACTAACCTTTTTCAGATATGGCCAAATTGAGGTCATCACAATAGAAAACCCTTAAAAAACAAAAAACAAAAAAAAACACACATTTCATTACTTAAGTAAAAACAATTAAAAGGTAAACTATGTCTGCAGACACATGAGTTTATACCCATTCTATAAAAAAATATATATTTTTTAACAAAGCGGATCTATCCTGAGAATCAATGTCTCATGATCTATAAGAAGTTGTAGTATCAATAATAAGTAGAGCAATCCCTGAAGACAGAGTTACACTATATTACCAAAAGTATTGGGACGCCTGCCTTTACACGCACATGAACTTTAATAGCACCATAGTCTGTAGGGTTCATTATTGAGTTGGCCCGCCCTTTGCAGCTATAACAGCTTCAACTCTTCTGGGAAGGCTGTCCACAAGGTTTAGGAGTGTGTCTATGGGAATGTTTGACCTTCCTTCCAGAAGCACATTTGTGAGGTCAGGCACTGATGTTTAATGAGAAGGCCTGGCCCCCAGTCTCTGCTCTAATTCATCCCAAAGGTGTTCTATCGGGTTGAGGTCAGGACTGTGTGCAGGCCAGTCAAGTTCCTCCACCCCAAGCTCTCTCATCCATGTCTTTATAAACCTTGCTTTGTGCATTGGTGTGCAGTCATGTTGGAACAAGAAGGGGCTATCCCCAAAAACTGTGGAGACATGAAATTGTCCAAAATGTTTTGGTATGCTGATGCCTTAAGAGTTCCCTCCACTGGAAGCAAGATGAACTAGGGTTGCCACCTCATCCCTTTAAACCCAAACACATATGAATTACACAGGTTCTGAGGCTAATTAAATGCAGATAAGGCACCAAGTGAGTTTAATTACCACCTTCATCAGCCACAGAACCTGTGTAATTCATATGTGTTCAGTTTTAAAGGGATGAGGTGGCAACCATAAGCCCAATCCCTGAAAAATAACCCCACACCATAATACCACTCCACCAAATGATTTGGACCAGTGCACAAAGCAAAGTCCATAAAGACACCTTAGTTCCAACGGTCCGATCCTAGCAAGGAACCTTGCCAGCACCATTATCTTCTCCCCAGGTTATTCTAGTGTCTAGAAGTGCTAGTATTCAGATGTTTAGATTGGCCAACACAGGAGTACAGTCAACCTGATGCAAAATGAGCTGTGCATGCGCAGCTCAACGTACATTCTGCAGAGGATTTCATATAGGCAGGAAAGTGTTCTTTATTACAGAAAAGACATCAAATGTCTCTTCCACAATAAAAAGACTGTGCCTGTTCACAGTCTATTTTCTACATTTAACTCCACTTTTAAAATGCAGCAAGACATTATCTGACAATTACACTCCAATGTTCACCAAGTCTTATTTGGCTGGTCAATACTCACCTACACTGCTGAGAAACATGGTAAGGTACATAATCCTGATGGACCACCATCTGCTTTTGTTCTGATCTTGAGTTTCAATGACAACGCTAAAAACACAAAATCATTTTAATGGAAATATTACCTAATAAAGTAGATGACAGATCTTTTAGAAGAATAGCAAATGGGCAGAGAAATCAAAATATACCAAGAGTTTAACTGTAATGCCCCGTACACACGATAGGATTTTCCGATGGAAAATGTGTGATAGGACCTTGTTGTCTGAAATTCCGACCGTGTGTAGGCTCCATCACACATTTTCCGTCGGATTTTCCGCCACACAAAGCTTGAGAGCAGGCTATAAAATTTTCCGACAATAAAATCCGTTGTCGGAAGTTCCGATTGTGTGTACACAAATCCGACGCACAAAGTGCCACGCATGCTCAGAATAAATTAAGAGAAGAAAGCTATTGGCCACTGCCCCGTTTATAGTCCCGACGTACGTGTTTTACGTCACCACGTTTAGAACGATCGGATTTTCCGACAACTTTGTGTGACCGTGTGTATGCAAGACAAGTTTGAGCGAACATCCGTCGGAAAAAATCCATGGATTTTGTTGTCGGAATGTCCGATCAATGTCCGACCGTGTGTACAGGGCATTAGAGTTTTAAAGTTCACTTTAATGGCTATTTATACTCCTAAGCTTTAAAGGCAGCTCATCATAATTCTTATGTAATAGGTGTTTTAATGCACTGCTAACAAGTATTTACATGTCTTGGTCAATGGTTGTTAACCCTCTCCAGCTGCCAAGCTGTTGAGAAATCAATAAAACGTGCCAAATCCTAAGGCACCTAAATAGTTCAAAAACTGACAAAGGTTAAAAAATACTGCATTTACTGAGAGGCACACGTTATTGCAGTTAGTGCTCAGGCAGTGATCAAGTAAGGCAGCAAACAGAAGAAGCTATTGGAGATCATAAGAAAACTATCACAAGGCGCAGAAATTACAATGAACCTATGACACAGTGCACTGTGCACATTTTATACTTACTACAACCTCCAATAAGAGACCCTTATAAGAGCCAGTTGCATGGACAGGTAACCAGCAGCTGCTAGTAGGAGCTGCATAAAGGAATGCTTGAAACAGTTGCACTGTTTCCAAGAAGATCCTTTTTGCTTCTTTGCCCTGAGTTAAACTACCCCCCCCCACCCCCCCACACACACTTACCTTGAACCTACAGCTGTAGCCTTCAGTGACGGTTTACATTCTGTCTCCGAGCATTTAAAATTGCACACACTTGTGAAATGGCGAGAAACTAGGGTATTTAAAAATCTCCATAAGCGACAATTTTAAAAAAAATTAACGGCTACCAGGTTCGGGTTACAGAGAGGGTCTTTTGCTAGAACTATTGATCTCACTGTGACGATCGTGGCGATACCTCACATGTGTGATTTGAACACCGTTTACATTTGCGGGGACGTGGGCACTTTAAAAAAATATTTTTTTTTTCTTATTTTTTTAAAGCGACAGTGTAAAAAAAAAAAAAGATCACTTTTATTGCTGTCACAAGGAATGTAAACATCCCTTGTGACAGTAATAGGCGGTGACAGGTACTCTTTATGGAGGGATCGGGGGTCTACAAGACCCCAAATACCTCCTTTGCACTTAAAAGCATTCAAAACTCCAAAATCAGCGTTTTGGAATACTAGAGATTTTTTTAACTCAGCGCCATTGGCAGCCGAGCAAACCGGAGGACGCAACGTTGCTTCTGGTTACTAAATCAGAGACCCACCGACATACCCTCCCGCTCCTTGTGATAATGGCTGAGCGGCATCGGCTTCACCCCTGTACAACCACTTCAACAAAATGCTGTACAGGTACGTTTTTTCGTGTGAAGTGGTTAAAGCTGAAGTTCAGGATTAGCAAATATTTTCTTGCGTATTTTTTCCAGACCTGTGCAGTAATCTAATGTGAAAAGTTTCCTGTGCAGGAGCTTCTTGCTCTCTCCTTGTGCAGGGTGACTGGTCTTGTATCCACACCCTTCTGCAGTGTGTAGAGCTGTTAGGCCCCTCCCACAACTCTGCTCTCAGCTTTGCTATGTATAGCCCAGTGATGATGTTACTTCTACAAAGTAATATCTGGGTTTTCAAGGTCAATGTAAAGAGGAAAGGATCTCCGCTACTCCCGACCAGCCCAGGTAAATAAATAATAAAAAGAGTGGCTTCAGCCTACATCTCTCCACCAAACCACACACCCCGATGTTTGATGGAGACCTGTAGGCTGAGACCGCTCTTTATTGTTTATTTACCTGGGCTGGTCGGGAGTAGCGGAGATCCTTTCCTCTTTACATTTACTAACCCCCTGGATTGGTACTAGAACAAGCCTGCACCCCATGTTCTGGGACACAGGGATATGCTTTCACCTCTAATTTGAGCGGTACCAAAAGCAACCAAATGGGTTTTCAAAGCCATTTGATCCATACAAAGAGCATTTACACCTATTCTTTGGCTATGGAAGAATACATGTAAATAGGAGTTTTTTTGTCTGAAGTTCAGTTTTAATTGTCCTGATCACCAATGTCACCAGAGCAGGAATAGAGGGGAAAGCTTCAAACAAGGACACTTGTCCCCACAACAACGGTAGGCAGAAAGATATCACCGGAGCTTGCATTCACACCTGAGCAAAGAGCATTTCTAGTACTTTTTTTGGGCATTTTACAAGCTTTGTGCAAGCTTTTGCACGTGTTTCCAGGTTTGGCAACCTGGAACCAGATTTTTGTATGCTCGAGTTCTATTAAGGCTACTTTCACACTCTGCTGACGTCACCCGCTGCCATCTGTACTGATCGTGCATTGCCGAGAGCTGCCGGCGTTTTTAAGAAGGCTTCACTCAAGATGAAAGTAATTGTAAGTGCATTACAAATAAAGCAGTTTGCTTAAATACACAGAGAGCACTTAGATTGTGTTTTTTTCAATGTTTCATGACTTCGGGGTGACGGTTATCACCTGAGAGATCCTGTGACAGGGTATTATCCACTGGTACCATCTCCCCCTGCGATTGGAAACACTGTGTATTTTGACATTTATCAGTGGCTACAGAGGTGAACATATTGAGATGAGCGAAGCACTAGAAGTGTCGGTGGTGGGCTCATTCACACAAGGAATTCGGTGTGTTCTGTCTGTCTTGGGATTTCAAGCACAAAGGAGTCTTTAAAATTATTTATTTTTGTCACTCTCATCTGGATATGGACATTCTGTAAATTATTATATGTTCTGCAACGTTTATTATTAACCCTTTCATGACTGGATGGACTTGTGTCTTTTTTCAACCTGACTAACTATGTAACTAAGCCTATTTTTGACATTTGGTGTTTACAAGTTAAAATCCGTATTTTTTGCTAGAAAATTACTTAGAGCCCCCAAACATTATATATATATTTTTTAGCAGAGAATGTAGAGAATAAAATGGCGATTGTTGCAATATTTTAGATCACACGGTATTTGTGCAGCAGTGTTTTAAACGCAACTTTTTGGGAAAAGGGACACTTTCATAAATTTAAAAAAAAACACAAACAGTAAAGTTATCCCAATTTTTTGTATAATATGAAAGATGATGTTACACCGAGTAAATAGATACCAAACATGTCACGCTTTATAATTGCACGCACTCGTGGAATAGCGACAAACTACGGTACCTAAAAATCTCCATAGGTGACGCTTTAAATTTTTTTAACGGTCACCAGGTTAGAGTTACAGAGGAGGTCTAGTGCTAGAATTATTGCTCTCGCTCTGACGATTGCGGCGATACCTCACATGTGTGATTTGAACACCGTTTACATATGCGGGCGCGACTTCCGTATGCGTTTCCTTTGCTGCGCGAGCTCGCGGGGAAAGGGGCGCTTAAAAAAAAAATAATGTTTTCTTATTCATTTTATTTATTTTTATATTAATAAATTGTGTTTTAAAAAAAAAAAATTTTTGATGACTTTTATTGCTGTCACGAGGAATGTAAACATCCCTTGTGACAGTAATAGGTGGTGACAGGTACTCTTTATGGAGGGATCGGGGGTCTAAAAGACCCCCGATCCCTCCTTTGGACTTCACAGTATTCAGATCATCATTTTCAGCGATTCTGAATACTGTATATTTTTTTTTAAAACCGGCGCCATTGGCAGCCAAGTAAACAGGAAGCGACGTCATGACGTGTTTACAATTAGGAGGCTGGAACGAAGCTGCTCACGGCTTCGTCCCAGACTGTCACTAGCCGCCGGAGGTGGCGGATCGGTCATCGGGCCTCCCGATGGAACGGGAGGCCCTGTAAGACCGGCGGGAGGGGGGGGGGGGGGGACGTCCCCTCCCGCTCCTCCGGTATAACAGCTGAGCGGCTTTTAGCCACATCGGTTGTTATACCTGGAAAGCCGATCGCCGGCTCTAAAAAAAAAAAAAAAAATAGTACCAGGATGATGCCTGCAGCTGCGGGCATCATCTGGGTATAACCCCGGAAAGCCGAGTACGCACATCTGCGTACGCTCGGCGGGAAGGGGATTATAATAATTTGGTATAACAAAAAGCAAAACATATTTTTTAGTATTGGATAGAATGGAGAGAGATTACAGCGCCTGTCGGTTTTTATTGCTGTCTGTGCCCCCGTTAAGGAGATTCACCCTCTCTATTTGTCCTGTTTACCATTATGATTGAAAGTAAAAGAAAATCCCAAATTTGGGGTTGTTACCAAAAATTAATAGAGGGGAGATCTAGTCCATCACTAGTTCTGGTGACCTGGGAGTCCCCAAAGAATTTCCTTAATTTGCAGCGATTTCCTCTCACTTCCAGTTTGGCTCTGGGACAGGAAGTGAAGGGAAATCACCGAGGTGGGGGGAAAAAAATTGACAGGGGTTATAACTCCCTTGCTCTACCTAAAATGAAAAAAAAAAAAAAAAAGTTACCTATAGTTCTACTTTAAGGTAAAAACCTGAATCCTATCCAACCACTTTAAGCACTAGCTGCAAGATGTCAAGTGTTACTGACAATTCATGCTGGTCGTTTCCTTTTGATGAACATTAGCTGCATTACCCCGGGTGTGGTGCCGATGACTGCAGTAGTGGCGAGCGCTCCTCATCTTCACTCACTGAAGCCATGGTGTCTGTCAGTAATCACACGTCTTTATACCATACATAGCAGAAGAACGAGGCGGAAGTCTGGACTCCTAAGGAGACAACATTGTCACTCAGTAATAAAGTACGAGCACAAACAAAGCTAAACTGATCACGTCATCCCATTTGTGTATAGGGAAGATGCTCATGGGTCGGATCATACCGCCAATGAAGACTAGAAACTCAATGATGACACGCTACAAAAACAATGGAACATTTTCTAACATATTTAATCAATCTCCTTATGGGTAAAGTTCCACTTAGAAAATAATGTTCTTTAGCAGGGAACATACAATTCCACATTAATAATTCTACTACCAAAATGAATGTGTGCTGTAAATTGATTACAGCATTGCTCCTGTTTCTTCTTTCTGAAGGCCAGAGCCCCTGAAAAGCAGTAAATCATAAAGCAGAACTAAACCCATAGTTTTAACGGTTTAAAAAAAACAGTTACATTCCGGGAATGCTGGGATTGCTAACTGTCACATGTACTTGTGTCCTCAACAAAACTGTCAAACCATCAAATGGCTGCTGTCATAACTGATCAGGATCGGGCTGAGCTGCTTGTTCCTGCTATCGCACATTTCTTTACATGTCTGGATGTCCTGTGGTGGGCCCCTTTCTCACCTTTGCTATGCTGGTTTTAACTTGGATACTTGTAAGTGCAATTCTTTTTAATAAATTCAATCTCTAAGAGGTTTTACACCACCTAGCGTTTATGTTTTGTTTGGATCTGGCTATATGTTCGCTGTGTGGGTGGAATCCTTTGGATACTTTGAACTGTTCCTTCACACATGCCCTGTCAGCGATCTCTACTTGGAATACTACATCAAGTCCGTATGACCCTTCATAATAAAGGATCCAGGCTCTCTGGTAAGAGTCCAATATTTTGTGGTGGTGGCAGATTCGCCTGGTGGAAGGATTTGAATCCATTTCTTATCTATGTTGAGTTTGATATTTTGATCATGATGGTCCTTTTTAGAGACAGATTTTTTTTTTGGACTGTTTCATACTTACTGTACTTTTGATTGATCGCTTATTTTTAGCGCAACACCTTTTTTCTTTGTTCTTCGCTATATTGTGAAAATATCTCACATTTGTGGTGCTGCTTTTTGTTTCACAATTCATTTTTTGAATAATTTCTTGACAGTATTATATGTTAATAAAAAGTCATAACTGATCACATGTGCAGCACCATGGCAGTTGCAGATCAAACAGAAGCGGCTTCCTTGGCTGTAAAAGATAGGAGGGTTTAATGCCGCTTTAAGGCTGTCAGAAGATCGGCCTCTACAAATTCCAGAGCCTAAAAATAGAGAGCAACTGAGCATGTGCAGAGCAGATTGGGACAGTGTATTACTGGATTGTACACAGTATAGACACTTATTTTTATATTAGTTTCAAAATGTACATAATAAAACTGGGTACAAACATTTATAGGTAAAGTTGATCCAGGGATTATCCGATTGCCTCTCGGGGGATCAGGAAGGAATTTCTTCCCTGCTGGCGCAAATTGAATTATGCTTTGCTGGGGTTTTTCGTCTTCCTGTGGATAAACTGTGGGTATGGGATTGTGTATATGGGATTTTCTGTTTCTCTTTATCGGTTGCAATAGATCAACGTCTTCTTTTGAACGCGACTAACTATGTAACATATCTATGCCTGCAAAAGGGGCCAGCATGAAGTGATCTAGCGGGACTGATTAAAGTTTCACTTTAGGGTATAACTACAGGCAAGTTTTTCTAAAGTTTTGGATAGAGTAAGGAGGGAAATCTCCCCAATGGGACCAGATGGCAAAAATAAACAAATAAAAACTGACAGGGGTTATAACCCTCCCAAACTCTATCCATAATGCAAAAAAAGGTTTGCCTTTGGTTACTCTTTAAAAAAAAAAAAAAAAAAGAACCTTAACACTGAAACAAACATGCAAGAAAAAAAAATACTTTATTGCTGAGGTCAGTTTTTGGAAATCTGGGGCATCTCCTGTAACTACTGTTATATGTAAACTAGAACCTTCATTACAGTGACGAATCAAAATAATCAGCGGGGCTAAAGAGACTGTTCACTTACCTTGCGCCGCCAGTCACAGCTACATTACTACCAGATTCCCTAAGCTTCCAAATGTGGGTCAAAGGACTGTGTCACATGACCAGGGTCCCATTCTTCCGCCAGTTGTCGCCATATTTATTGTGGGTAAAAAGTAGCTAACTCTAGCGAGAGAGTATTTAACGGTGTTGATAATAACACGTCTACTCTAGCTGTTGTTATTCAAAACTCCGCCTTAGCGCTGTTAAAGATTAATAGAAAATGAATGCACGTTGCCGCCATTTTGTCGTAGCCCGCGACACTACTTTTCTAGATAAATTATTACCATGTATACATGACTTATCTATTTGCGGGCTTAGAGTTATGCGAATCTCTTTATAGTGCAATTATGTGCGTCTGCCGTATTTCATGTGCTCCGTGACGCTCCCCTCTACATACCGCTCACAGGACGGGACGCCCATTCAGAGGTGACGTCATGGCCCCGCCCCGTGTCTTCTGTGTCCCGGTGTTTCGTCAGATTTGACGACCCGTCAGAATGTGTAACGAAAGTGACGTTCCGTCGTTGCCATCTTGCTACACCTCGCACTCCTCCATAGTAAGGACACACTGAGAAGGGGGAAAGCGGACATCTTGTTACACCCACCGAAGCTTTGTATTTTACACTTATTTTTAACAGTAAAGTGAGTTTATATAGCGAAATACAGTACTTAGAATTCCGTCTGACTAGTTAGATGTTGCATTTTAAAAGCAACGACAAGCCTGCTCATCTCATAGGTTTGCTAATCTGACAGAAGTTATCTGCTTTTAAAATTCAACATCTAAACAGTCAGACAGAGTTCTAAGTACTGTATTTCACTATATAAACTCACTTTACTGTTAAAAATAAGTGTACAATCCAAAACTCCGGTGGGTGTAACAAGATGTCCGCTTTTCCCCTTCTCAGTGTATCCTTACTATGGAGGAGTGCGGGGTGTAGCAAAATGGCGACGACTGAATGTCACTTCCGTTACACATTCTGACGGGTCGCCTAATCTGAGGAAACACCGGGCTAGGTCCCATACAGTAGCAGCCAAGCGGAGGCGCCTCCTGGCGGTACAGCGGCTGATGTCACCCCGTGAGTAGAGCGGTCCCCTAAGTGTACCTGGGAGAATGGAGGGAGGGGGCGGGCTGTGACCCTTTAGTAACTTGTCCATGAAGAACTGGAAGTGTCATGACCTCACTCCAATGTATGGGGATCATGGCAGACATGACCGGTCTTCTGTTATTGGGTGACCTTTGCTCCTCCATATTCTCAGTAGCATGGGTTCAGCTCTCCAATGTCCTGTGTGGGGACACCAATTTGTAGACATGCTTTCTTAAAGGGGAACACCACCCTAAAATGACTATTTGGACACTGAACAGCCATATAACGTGTGTGACGTCTGTCCGCTCTCTGGTTGTCCAGTAGACGTGAATTCAGGCGTCCTCCGAACTCATCTCTAACCAAACTTGTGCTCTTTTTTTTTTTTGTACTCCAATGAGCTGCGGTTTGCATTGCTTCATTGTTACCTAAACAACATGGTGGACTGGGGGCGGGGAAGAACCAGGTCCTCTGCTCATTAACGTAGAAGAAGAGTGCAGGTTGGGGCATTCAGAGGATACCAACCTCATCTCTGTAGTCCAGCAATAAGCCTTTGAAACTGCCAGCTATGATCAGTGACACCATGCAACTCAAGGTGTCACCCAGCCCTCCTCTTGATTGGCTGCGTCATTGCACAGAGGATGTGAGCCCATGGACTAAGCCGTGCATGTCTGTTATTAGTAATGGCTGTTTATTTCAGGGAAAGCCATTGATGTCATGTGCCCACCTATCAGATCTGATCAAGGCAAATGTCTTAATTCCCCCCATATATGCTAAACAGCTTACATGGAGGAATCTACCGCTTCCGGCCCAACAGTGGCTACAGCTGATTGGATAAAGTGGCTGTTGGACAATTTTCCACTTGGCTCCTTTGGCCTGGGTTCACATATGCGGGAACCAGTGTGATTCTAGTGCCGTTTCCCGCATCGCACCTCCCTCGCACTGCCCTCTGCGAACCGCTACAGGTGTGAATACAAATTAATGACACCCCCAGATCGGATCGCAGTGTGAACTGTGAGTTCAGGCAGCAATTGGATCGCATGGGCGTGAACTAGGGTTGCCACCTCATCCCTTTTAAACCTGAACACATATGAATTACACAGCTTCTGAGGCTAATTAATTGCAGATAAGGCACCAAGTGAGTTTAATTGCCACCTTAATCAGCCACAGAACCTGTGTAATCAATATGTGTTTGGGTTTAAAGGGATGAGGAGGCAACTCTAGTGTGAACACCCATGAGATCCGATTCCAGTACAGAGAAAAAAAAAGGTTACTGCAGCAATTTCATGAAAATCCAATGCAAGTTCATCCATACAAACTGTATGCCTGAATTCGCATTACACAGACATCATGTGATCTGCACCGCAATGCAGTGCAAATCGGATGCAATGTCTGTGTTCACAATAGTGTAAACCCAGGCTTAAAGTGGTTGTAAACCTCAGACATGAAATATGAACAAGCATATCCTTCTATAGTGTCTACTTGTCTCAATCTAGAGCACTGAGTGTCATTTCTGCCTTCTGCTTCATTCCTCTTCTATCAGCATGAATCACTTCTGACAAGTTTTACTGACACCTAGAGAAAAAAAGGTGTCAGGGAGGGATCTCCAGCTGATTGACAGGGAGGGATCTCCAGCTGATTGTCAGGGAGGGCTCTCCAGCTGATTGACAGGGAGGGATCTCCAGCTGATTGACAGGGAGGGATCTCCAGCTGATTGTCAGGGAGGGCTCTCCAGCTGATTGTCAGGGAGGGCTCTCCAGCTGATTGTCAGGGAGGGCTCTCCAGCTGATTGACAGGGAGGGATCTCCAGCTGATTGACAGGGAGGGATCTCCAGCTGATTGTCAGGG
This sequence comes from Lithobates septentrionalis, assembly GCA_037952835.1. NCBI lineage: Eukaryota > Metazoa > Chordata > Amphibia > Anura > Ranidae > Lithobates > Lithobates septentrionalis. The sequence goes on along the minus strand of JBBDGP010000082.1, from coordinate 128,144 downwards.
AGGGCTCTCCAGCTGATTGACAGGGAGGGATCTCCAGCTGATTGTCAGGGAGGGCTCTCCAGCTGATTGACAGGGAGGGATCTCCAGCTGATTGTCAGGGAGGGCTCTCCAGCTGATTGTCAGGGAGGGCTCTCCAGCTGATTGTCAGGGAGGGCTCTCCAGCTGATTGTCAGGGAGGGCTCTCCAGCTGATTGACAGGGAGGGCTCTCCAGCTGATTGACAGGGAGGGCTCTCCAGCTGATTGACAGGGAGGGCTCTCCAGCTGATTGTCAGGGAGGGCTCTCCAGCTGATTGACAGGGAGGGATCTCCAGCTGATTGACAGGGAGGGCTCTCCAGCTGATTGACAGGGAGGGCTCTCCAGCTGATTGACAGGGAGGGCTCTCCAGCTGATTGACAGGGAGGGCTCTCCAGCTGATTGACAGGGAGGGCTCTCCAGCTGATTGACAGCCTCAGATTCTGTTCCTGTGTGCTGTGTGGAGGGGGATATGTCCCTTCTCTCCTCACTGAGCTCTGCAGAGTGTAACTTCAGCTCACTGTCCCCTGTTTTCTGACAGCTCAGACAAGCTTTCTAAATTCTGCACTATGAATGGATGTAGAGAAGAGAAGACAGCAGATAACCAGTTACAACTTCTGTAGGAGGATTTGTTTCATTTCTGTGTATCACCTGAAGCCGGTCATTGCACTGGGTGTATGTAAGGGTTTACAACCACTTCAACTTTCAAGACAAAGTTTTTTCAAGCCAGGTGGAGTTGGCAGGGCCACCTATGGCCTGAATTTCAGTTAATTAAGCAGGAATTGGGCAAAATTGAGCCATGTGTCGCTGGCATTAGAGGGAATGATGTAAAAAAAGGTGTGGGGGGGGGGGGGTGTATGTGTAGAAATCGATATTTAGAATGTGCATGTATGTTATTTTCACCTGTCTTAATAACCCAACACTTGGCTTTTATTTTGGAGTCTGTGGCTTTGACTGTGGCTTTGACTTATCCATTCAAGCAATAGGTGACCCTGCTAACCTCACCTGGCTTGACAGACTTTGACTTGAAAGTTAAAGTGGTTGTAAACCCTCACATACACCCAGTGAAGTGACTGACGTCAGGTGACACACAGAGAGAAAACAAAGCCTCCTGCATAAGTTGTACCTGTTTATCTGCAGTTTTCTCTTATCTACATCTTTTCAAAGTGTAACATTTACTAAGCTTGTCTGAGCTGTCAGAAAAAAGGGGGTGGAGAGCTGAAATTACTCTGCAGGGCTTAGTGAGGAGAGCTCTAAGAGCTGATTGGAGAAAAGGGACACACCCCATTTCACACAACAAACAGAGCTGAGGCTGTCAATCTGCTGGAGATCCCTCCCCTGTCACCATTTTTCTCTTGGTGTCAGAAACACTTGTCAGAAGTGATTAATGCTGATAGCAGAAAGACAAAGCAGCAGGCAGAAATTACATCTAGTGCTCTGGACTGAGACAAGTACACACTATAGAGGCATATGCTTTGTTTATATTTCATGTCTAATGTTTACAAGCACTTGAAAAAATAAGTGTGCTTTCAAACAAAGTCTACTTTCTTATTTTTTATTTTTTGACCCTTTTGTCCTGACCAATCCAAATCCCTCCTCCCTCCTCCACAGATGTATCTGACAGCCACATCCTCCATTGTTTACATCCAGGGGTGAAAGGATCCCTCCCCTGGCTAAGTCTGTGAAGTATAGTCTTTTATGGGGCTGGTCTACCTTCATCTCCAACAGCTTCATAGATACAGTGCCTTGCAAAAGTATTCACCCCCTTGGCATTCTTCGTGTTTTGTTGCCTCACAACCTGGAATTAACATGATTTTTTTGAGGATTTGCATCATTTAATTTACAGAACATGCCCACAACTTTGAAGATTTTTATTTATTTATTTTTTTTTTATTGTGAAGCAAACAACAAATAGGACAAAATAACAGAAAAAGTCATTGTGCATAACTATTCACCCCTCTAAAGTCAATACTTTGTAGAGCCACCTTTTGCGGCTATCACAGCTCAAAGTTGCTTTGGATAAGTCTCTATGAGCTTGCCACATCTTACCACTGGGATTTTTTCCCATTCCTCCTTACAAAACTGCTCCAGCTCCTTCAAGTTGGATGGTTTGCGCTTGTGAACAGCAATCTAAGTCTGACCACAGATTTCTATTAGATTGAGGTCTGGGCTTTGACTAGGCCATTCCAACGCATTTACATGTTTCCCCTTAAACCACTCAAGTGTTGTTTTAGCAGTGTGTTTGGGGTCATTGTCCTGCTGGAAGGAGAACCTCCGGTCTAGCCTCAAATCATACACAGAGTGGTACAGGTTTTGCTCAAGAATATCCCTGTATTTAGCACCATCCATCTTTCCCTCAACTCTGACCAGTTTCCCAGTCCCGACTGCTGAAAACATCCCCACAGCATGATGCTGCCACCACCATGTTTCACTGTGGGGATGGTGTTTGGGTGATGTGATGTGTTGGGTTTGCGCCAGACATAGCATTTTATTTGATGGCCAAAAAGTTCAATTTTAGTCTCATCAGACCAGAGCTCCTTTCTCCATACATTTTGGGGGTCTCCCACATGCCTTTTCGCAAACTCAAAACACGCCATTTTCTTTTTTGCTGTAAGTAATGGCTTTCTTCTGGCCACTCTGCCATTAAGCCCAACTCTATGGAGCGTATGGCTTATTGTCGTCCTATGTACAGATACTCCAGTCTCTGCTGTGGAACTCTCCAGCTCCTCCAGGGTTACCTTAGGTCTCTGTGCTGCCTCTCTGATTAATGCCCTCCTTGCCCGGTCCTTGAGTTTTGGTGTGCGGCCGTCTCTTGGCAGGTTTGCTGTTGTGCCATGTTCTTTCCATTTGATTATGAGAGATTTGATTGTGCTCCTAGGGATCATCAAAGATTTGGATATTTTTTTTATAACCTAACCCTGACTTGTACTTCTCAACAACATTGTCCCTTACTTGTTTGGAGAGTTCCTTGGTCTTCATGGCAGTGTTTGGTTAGTGGTGCCTCTTTCTTAGGTGTTGCAGCCTCTGGGGCCTTTCAAAAAGGTGTGTATATGTAATGACTAAGGATGAGCTCCGGCGTGTTCGCATACTGCACGTGCCGAGCCCGCCAGGAACTCGGCACTGCACAACGCTAATCACAGACAGTGAGACATTGTCCCGATGTGCGGCTGCAGAGATTGGGAAGTGTCTCACTGCCTGTGATTAGTGCAGGGCCTTGCCGACTTCCTGGCGGGCTCGGCACGTGCAGCATGCGAACACGCCGGAGCTCATCCTTAGTAATGACAGATCATGTGACACTTAGATTGCACACAGGTGGACATCATTTCACTAATTATGTGACTTCTGAAGGTAATTGGTTGCACCAGAGCTTTTTATAGGCTTCATAACAAAGGGGATGAATACATACGCACATGCCATTTATCAGTTTTTTATTTCTGAAAATTTTTTTATGTATATATTTTTCTAATTTTACTTCACCAACTTAGAATATTGTGTCCTGATCCATCACATATAATTCAAATAAAAAAAAAAATGAACTAAAGGCTGTAATGTAATAAAATGGGTAAAAAGCCCAGGGGGGTGAATACTTTTGCAAGGCACTGTATCTATGAGGCTGTACTGCAAGGTCATGACCAGAAGAGGGAGCTTTTCACCTCTGGATGTAAACCATGGAGAAAGCACTTGTTAGAGCTCAGTAAATATATATATGGGGGGGGGGTCAGCTCAGGGCAGAGGGACAAAAAAAGTCTACTTTCTCTGAATTTGGACATCTTCTTTAAAGCTATACTCCAGGCAAAAAAAGAAATCAAATATTTGTGAGCTGTTCTTCTTGCCAAAGGGTCTACATTTCTGTCCATTTAATCTTACTAACAGCTCTGTTAGTTTAGAGTCACACTAGCCAACGCTCTGAAAAACCATCCGCAGGTGATCGCTTTTGAAGATGTGGCTAAGCAGCCTGTCCTAAGCGTTAGGAGGTGGCGGTTTTCCAGCAGGTTGTAATCCTATGTGGCTGGTGGACATGTTGAACCAAGCTTTCTTGTGTCACTGCCAGATGTGATATAGGGCCCATAGGACACGTTTTCAAGGTAGCAGACTGCCAGGTCTAATGATAGCTGGCAGAAATGTGTCCCTCCCCCTCCCCAGTGGCTTTGCAGAGCTCAGTGGAATAGATAGGTTGTGTTTGGGTATGTGGGCTTTATCTACTGCACAATGTTTTGGTAGTGATGATGTGGAGAGATGCACACAGCTTTCTGTCATATATGGAAGACAGAGGGAGGTTAGGAGAAGGGGAGATGTGCATACATGGCGGTGTAGGAGCTTTCTCATTAATTAGGGCGTCTTCATTCACCAAAAAGCATCTGATGTGTATGGGTCACCTCCACAATGTTAATAGGAAATGGCATTTACTACTAACAATCTATCGTTGTTGGCTTGAAAATGGAAATAAACATCCACGTTGCAAACATGCAGGATAACCAGGTACATCTGAAATAAGAATTGTATAAACATAATGCATATACAATATGTTATTTCTTGTAAAATACAATATGTTTTTTGTTTGGAATTAAATTTTAAAGTGATTTTTTTAAATTTTTTTTTTTTAAATAACAAACATGTTATACTTCTTCTGTGTAATGGTTTTGCAGAGAGCAGCACCGACCCTCTTCTTTTTGGGTCCCCCTGCTGGTGGTCCTGGCTCCTCCCTTCTACTGAGTGCCCCCAATAGCAAGCCTGTGGCTCATCCCCGTCCCCTGCTCTTTCCTCATTGGTTTACTGACTGTGATTGACAGCAGCAGCAGCCAGTGGCTCCTGCTGCTGTGTGAGCCAATGAGGAGAGAGAGACCCGAGAGAGCTCCTGCTCTCATGCACATCGCTGGATCGAGATGGGCCTCAGGTAAGTATAATGGGGGCTACATACTGAAGGTTTTTTACCTTAATGCATTAAGGTAAAAACCTTGAAGTGGTTGTAAAGGCTGAGGGTTTTTACCTTCCTGCATTCTATACAGGAAGGTAAAAAACCTTCTGTGTGCTGCTCACTCCGTGGCTCCCCCTAACACTCACCTGAGCCCCCTCTCGGTCCAGTGATATGCACGAGAGCCTCGGCTTTACCAAGACTCCCTCACCTCATAGGCTCAGACAGCAGTGGGAGCCATTGGCTCCCACTGCTGTCAATCACAGCCAATAAGGAGAGAGTAGGGGTGGGCCAAGCCGCAGCTCTATGTGTCTTATGAACACCAGTGCCCCCATAACAGGCGGCTTGCTATTGGAGGCACTGGTCAAGGAGGAAGAGACAGGAGCGCTGGTGGGGGACCTGAGAAGAGGAGGATCAGGGCTGCTCTGTTCAAAACAAAAGAATTGCACAGAGCAGGTAAGTAGTTTGCTATTACAAAAAAAAAAATCCAAGCCTTTAGAACCACTTTTTAATTGTAAGTGCACTTACCATTTTTCCCAAAGCCACACAAATACCTATTGATCCTGCCAATGACGCCCCTCTAATGCAGCTTCCTGGAATGGGGGGGGGGGGGTGAACAGAGGGCATGGTTAGCTGCATTATCACTGCTGATTTATAAGGCTGTAGCTTGTCAATTAGTACCTGGCCACACCCCCTTTCTCTGTTCCTTTCTGGATTGACAGCATTGCCTCTGTTTCTGAAATCCTCCCACTGTGAGCTGCAGTGTCTGGGAGGGGGAGAATGTGATATGCAAATGAAGGAGGATTTGGCTGACTCAGCAGAGGTAAAAGAAACTTGCAAGAGGCACGAGTGACATCACCGCATCTCAAGGCTGGAAATACAGCAGGATTGTCCTCTAGCCCATTGCAGGAATACATTCTTGTGGGGTTTCAGGGTCTGTGCAGGGGTGTTTGATGTGACTGCATTGTCTGCAGAGAGATCCATTGTCTGCAGAGAGTTGTGGTTTTTGGCAGGGGTGCCCAGATCATGGGCTGGCTGAAAAGAATTACAAATCCTTTGACAGGTAAAGCGGTTCTCGCAGTATATGGACTCCACTGTGTGTTTGGTTTTTGCCTGGGGATCAGCTTTCGCTATTTTCCTGAAGTATGGTAGAATAGATCACCTGAATTCTAAAACCTTGTACTCTGTCAGCGTGGCGAGAATGTTATGCATTGCTGCTGTTGTTAACATTCCTTAGAAATATAAAGCTGTCCATGTACCTATGACATATCACCTCCTCACCTCTTGTCAAACACCCCTAAAAAAGCAATCCAATGGATCGCTCTTCAGAAGAACTAGCTCTAATGGGGCGTACACAAGGTCGGACTTTCTAAAAAGCTAGGTCCGACGTACTTGCCGCCAGACTTCCGGCGGACTTTCTGCACGGCCGGACTTGCCTACACACGGCCGGACTTTCCGGAATCCGGTCTTCCCGACGGACTTCCGTCGGACTTTCAGAATGAACGGACTTTCCCACACACGGACAAGTCCGTTCATTTTGAACGTGACTCGGGTACGACGGGACTAGAAAAGGAATTCAATCTCGCCGCTTTTTTTGGCGAGATTGAAACCTTGCGAGCCCCGTCGCAGGCATCCCAGGCCCTTAAGTCTGGTATGGAACTTAAAGGGGAACCCCCTACGCCGAAAAACCGGCGTGGGGGTCCCCCCAAAATCCATACCAGACCCCGATCCGAGCACGCAGCCCGGCCGGTCAGGAAAGGGGGTTGGGACGAGCGAGCGCCCCCCCCTCCAGAACCGTACCAGGCCGCATGCCCTCAACATGGGGGGTGCTTTGGGGGAGGGGGCGCCTTGCGGTGCCCCCCCACCACAAAGCACCTTGTCCCCATGTTGATGAGGACAAGGGCCTCTTCCCGACAACCCTGGCCGTTGCTTGTCGGGGTCTGCGGGCGGGGGGCTTATCGGAATCCGGGAGCCCCCTATAATAAGAGGGCCCCCAGATGCCGGCCCCCCCACCCTATGTGAATGAGTATGGGGTACATGGTACCCCTACCCATTCACCTAGGTAAAAAGTGTCAATAATAAAACACAACACAGGTTTTTAAAATAATTTATTAAACAGCTCCGGGGGGGGGGGGGTCTTCTTCTGTCTTCGGGGGTCCCTCCGGTTCATCTTCTCCCGGCGTCCGGTTGGTTCTTCTCCGCTCTCTCCGGCCTCTTCTCCCGGTGTTCCAGTTCTTTGGCCGGCCCCTCCACTGTCTTCAGGTAGTTCTATTGCCAGCGGAGGTCCGGACTTCTTGTCTTCTCCAGATGTTGACACGACGCTCTCTCCGGCCTCTTCTCCCGGTGTTCCAGGTCTTCGGCCGACCCCTCCGCTGTCTTCAGGTAGCTCTATTGCCAGCGGAGGTCCGGACTTCTGGGCTTCTTGTCTTCTCTTCTCTTCCCCCAGATGTTGACACGACGCTCTCTCCGGCTGGACTGGTCTCTGAGGGCTCCGTTGTGACTTATATAGGCGGAGACCCCGCCCCCATATGATGTCACAGTCCCTGGGCATGCTGGGACTGTGACGTTTAGGGGGCATGGTCGACCACGCCCCCTAAAACGATTTTTTTCTTATAGTGTCTACGAGCCTTTAAACCAATTGTATGCCCGCAAAAAACAAAACGGAAAAAAAAAAACTGTAAGGCAAAGGCATAATGAGCTAGTATGCACCGCATACTAGCTCATTATAAAATACTTCCTGTAGAACAAAGCGCCCGCACTGCCTCCCAGTCACTGCTGAGGGAGCTGACATGTTCCCTCAGCGTTTCTTCTGGCTTCGTTGTGAGTGGCCGGAGCCGCGATGACGTCATTCCCACCCTAGCGTGCGGGAGTCCTCTTTCCGGCAAGGAGCTCTGATTTTCCGGCAGCTGAAGTCAGCGGCTGCATGCAAGGCGAATATCTCCTAAACCATACAGGTTTAGGAGATATTCATTTTACCTACAGGTAAGCCTTATTATAGGCTTACCTTTTTAGGTAAAAATGTGCGAGCGCAAGCGGGGTTTACAACCGCTTTAACTGTGTTTTTTAGTGTACAGTGTGGGAGGTGCTTTTACTAGGGGAAGACATGGATCCATGGTCCTGCTTTGCAGAGACACGGGATGCAAGCCTTTCCTGGTCAGAACAGAGATCTGCCTTGTTTACATGCCGTTCTGGCTCTCTGCCTAACGATCAGCGGGTGCCGGCAGACATCAAGTCTGACCTGCAGATCAGATCCTACTGTGTATAATCACATCGGGAGCGAGCCGCCTACCCAGAAGTGTCAGATCATTTACTAGGTACGTGATCTGTTGCAGCAGAGCCGCCTTGTCACTGTATATGTATGTTATATGGTTGGTAAGTGGTTAATGACCGTTTATGTTGTCTTTTAAACAACATGAATGACAATGATTTCTTTGAATGAGTCTGTAACAAATGTTATATGGGAGCTGCATTGTTCACTGGTGCTGATGAATTGTAGTGCTGTTTGTTGACTGTCTCTTTTAAGTTTGTAACTTTTTTATATGGAAAATTAAATAAAAAGAATTTTCAGAAAACAACATGAATGGCCAGTGTTTGTTGGATCTCAGGGGATAACCGAGAGCTGTTGCATATGAGGCCAAAAAGGACAACGCTCAGGCGGCCTGATCTGTGCATGGACAGTTTAATTCAGAGACTTTGGTCTGCCCACATTATACAAGCCCTGATAACATGACATGTCACAGCACTGCACTGCCTAGGGAATGATTATGATAAGGCTGTATGGTGGGTGGAGATAGCTAAGTGGGTGAAATGTGAAGGTCAGGATTTTCCTGCATGTATGGGTAGTAAATGAGTATACTACTAGACAATGCAAATAGATGTCATCTGATTTCATGTCACTAAATATAGAAAGCTTGGTTGGTAAGGGGCTGATAAATTGTCACTGATGTAAATATTGTAGTATTACATTCTAGAAGAGAGCTGTCATGCTTACTGTCACATGTCAGAATTCAGCAAATCCAAGAGCTGTTAGGGCTTGTTCACACTAAATGCAGAGATGTGTGTATTTATTACATAGAAGAAAATATTACAGCGCACACATGCAAAAAAGACATTTACCTCAAGCAAGGCTAGTTTAAAACACCTAAGCATTTCTAGAAAAACATTATCAAAAAATATGAGGATTTGGTCACACCATATTGCTATATGGTGCTAAGCCCACTTACTGCGACAAAGTACCCCATAATTAGTGGGTCCTACACTATCCATGGAGTGGGAGAACCTGCATCTCTGAACCATGAGAGCATTTCACTCTTCTAATCAGTAGGACCCACTGATTATGGGGTACTTTGTCGCAGTAAGTGGGCAGTAAGTGGGCTTAGCACCATATAGCAATATGGTGTGACCAAATCCCCATTTTTTTTGATAATGTTTTTCTAGAAATGCTTAGATGTTTTAAACTAGCCTTGCTTGAGGTAAATGTCTTTTTTGCATGTGTGCGCTGTAATATTTTCTTCTACTGTATGGTCTTATGGCTGCACCATCTTTAATGCATTTTTTAGAGTGTGCCCCCCAAATATCTTGTTTGTTTATTACGTAGGTCTCTGCAAGGACACACGCAAAACTCCACCATAACACTGCAGTCATTTGAGCTTTTTTTTTTTTTCTGTTCAGAACTATGTAACATAAATTGTCTGCATGGGCACACAAAAAAAAACAAACAGTTGTTTACGTGCCCTGTTCACTTCACACCACAATGTTGACATTACAGGAGTTTTTTTTTTCTGTGCAGAAAATGCCATACTCAATGCAGATTTCTTCCCAGGAAAAGTCTGCACATAACGGGTTTGGTGTGAACAGGGCACAAACTGAACAGTTGATTTATTTGTACCCATGCAGAAAAACTCCTTAGGGCCCAGTCACACCACATCCGTTGAGTTGCTCAATGCAGGCCCAGTGTAATGACAAGATGAAATCCATTGTTTCTGATAGGCCCAGTTCTCTCACTAAGGTGTCAGAGGCTGCATGTGCGATAAAACTGTATGCATATGTAATATGTAGTATGTAGCTGCGGGTTTACATACATAGTCATACAGCATACCGCACTGTGTTCTGGGTATGGGCGGAGACTTCCTGGAACACAGACTAGTCTACAGTCTTATCTACAGCAGCGGCGCTCAGCCAATCACAGCAAGCAATGTAGACTAGTCCTGTGTTTCTGGAATTCTCCATCCATACCCGGTACACAGTGCGGTATACTGTATGTATGTAGCCAGCCACAGATACAGAACAGATATACATACAGTTTTGCACATGCAGCAGGCTGACAGCTTAGGGAGAGACATAGTTTGGCCCAACAACAAACGATGTGTACAGTAGTTCAAAAGCGAAAAAAAAAACTGTAGAACAACTACAATGAACAACCAATGGCACAACTAGACAATTGGAACATACTATGTTCCAATTGTGTCCAATAGCACAGTCTGAATATACCAATTCATTTACTATGTTCAACATAGTAAATTAATTGGACTGTGCTACTGATTTATAAATCTATTTCGGTAAAAGTGTCAAATTTCGCTTTAAGACCCAAAGTTGTTCAGCTTTCTCACAGGAGAGACGGTTCCTCTTCTCATCAAGAATGATGTGCTAGACTGAATAGTCTCTCACTCTCTGTACTGGTGCTTGGGGCAGATAAATATCTGCGTGCAATCTGTGCAAGCAAAGGAAAACGTTGTTTGTTGATGCGCCAGTACTCAAGGGGATTATCGCTTCTGGTGATAGGCTGTTAAGCTAAATCCAGCTGTTAGGTAGCTGCAGTTGTTGTGGCACTGCTATGGACCGGGGTGCGTTCATGTAAAATTTCTTCAAAGATATCAGATATCGAGGGAGTGTGTTCCTCTTCACTTGTATGCGGCCGTTTCTCTGGTATACTTTCCTCTGTGCTACACCTCGAAACTACTTCCTCAGATGCTTCCACCACCTCCATTTGTGCCTGTATCATTTCCCGTGTACGCTGCTTTTTCTCCACATTAAAAAATAATGCTCTTTAAATCGAGGTTCTAGAAGGTTGGATTCGGTGTCTTGAAACCGGTTGTTAACGGCCTCCAGTAGAGTGGTTTTAGCCGTTTTTACGCCATGGTCTGTTTCTGCCTCTTTTCCTAGTAGACGCTTCAGTGCAGCAATCAAGGGAATAACTTCAGCAACGGAAGCATTAGCTGAGCTTATTTCTTTTGTTAACTGTTCAAATGGAGATAGAAGAGACAAACTATTTTCAACTAACATCCACTGATGTGCGCTCAATGTTGCCGACAGCTCGTAATCTGCAATGTATGCCGCTAAAACACGCTTTTGTTCGAAAAGACTTTGCAGCATATAGTAGCTGCTGTTCCAATGAGTGGCTACATCTTGCTGCAGTCGTTTCGGTGGCGTTCCAAACTGTATCTGCAAAGCTTGTAATCTGGAATAAGCAAGCGGAGAATGCTTAAAGTGACCTACAATTTTTCTTCCTTTTGTTACGATATCCGATATGGTGCGCTGACTCAGCAATCCCTCATTCACAGCCAATTGCAGCGTGTGTGCCATACACGGTATGCTTTTAAGTTCACTGTCCTCCATTGCCTTTGCCATGTTCCGCATATTATCTCGGACAATCAAATGCACTTTAGACTTCTCAATGTGTCAAGCATGGTTTTTAAAGCATCAGATATTGCTGCTGCAGTATGTGAACAAACTCACGTGCGTTAAGTAGGATGTTTTGAATTTGAAATTTGACATCTATCCGCTGCGCTGTCAGGCTGAGCATGCTCGTTGGACTGACGTCTGAACTCCAAATGCCGGTAGTAAAACTGATTGCTGTGTCAGTAGTCATTAGCTCCTGAACGTGTTTTCTAACACTGCAAAACAATTCAGGTAGACGGGTATCTGCTTGGTATTGTGTAACGCGGCTCATTATGTTGCATGAGCCTACGGAATCCAATGTCCTCCACAACAGAGAATGAATGGTCGTCTAATAAAATAAATTCCATAATTTTATCTGTAGTGTCGCGAGCTTTGGGACTGTCACTTGTAAATTTTTTAACCTTTTCAAAGACTGTGGCCACAGATGGTGTTGAGCCTGGCCCTGAGGCACTTTTTGGAAGCATTACTGTTTTCATGTATTCTGTATGCTGAACTGGAAGATGTGTTTTACGTGGTGTATCAAACCTGTTGTTGAAAAATGCCTTGGCACTGTACCACCTCTTGTAATTTCTGCTGAGCAAAGACTGCAGATTGCAAATGTGGGGTCTTTATCCGAAACTTTTAAATATTTCCACACTGCAGACATGGTCCACCTTTGCTGATAGCATAGAATAATAGTGGGAGTGAAATCTGAGGGGAAAAAAAAGGGCTAAAATCTAAAAACTAAACCCCAGGCAGCTATAAAATAAAACAAAAAACTAAACCTAACCACCAATGTTTTTTTTAACCACTTCAGCCCCGGAAGGTTTTACCCCCTTCCTGACCAGAGCACTTTTTACAATTCGGCACTGCGTCGCTTTAACTGCTAATTGCGCGGTCATGCAATGCTGTACCCAAATGAAATTTGCGTCCTTTTCTTCCCACAAATAGAGCTTTCTTTTGATGGTATTTGATCACCTCTGCCGTTTTTATTTTTTGCGCTATACACGGAAAAAGACCGAAAATTTTGAAAAAAAATGATATTTTCTACTTTTTGTTCTAAAAAAAATCCAATAAACTCAATTTTAGTCATACATTTAGGCCAAAATGTATTCGGCCACATGTCTTTGGTAAAAAAAATGTCAATAAGTGTATATTTATTGCTTTGCGCAAAAGTTATAGCGCCTACAAACTAGGGTACATTTTCTGGAATTTACACAGCCTTTAATTTATGACTGCCTATGTCGTTTCTTGAGGTGCTAAAATGGCAGGGCAGTACAAAACCCCCACAAATGACCCCATTTTGGAAAGTAGACACCCCAAGGAATTTGCTGAGAGGCATGTTGAGCCCATTGAATATTCATTTTTTTTTGTCCCAAGTGATTGAATAATGACAAAAAAAAAAAAAATTACAAAAAGTTGTCACTAAATGATATATTGCTCACACAGGCCATGGGCATATGTGGAATTGCACCCCAAAATACATTTAGCTGCTTCTCCTGAGTATGGGGATACCACATGTGTGGGACTTTTTGGGAGCCTAGCCGCGTACGGGGCCCCGAAAACCAATCACTGCCTTCAGGATTTCTAAGGGCGTACATTTTTGATTTTACTCCTCACTACCTATCACAGTTTTGAAGGCCATAAAATGCCCAGATGGCATAAAACCCCCCCAAATGACCCCATTTTGGAAAGTAGACACCCCAAGCTATTTGCTGAGAGGCATATTGAGTCCATGGAATGTTTTATATTTTGACACAAGTTGCGGGAAAGTGACAAATTTTTTATTTTTTTATTTTTTTTTGCACAAAGTTGTCACTAAATGATATATTGCTCACACAGGCCATGGGCATATGTGGAATTGCACCCCAAAATACATTCTGCTGCTTCTCCTGAGTACGGGAATACCACATGTGTGGGACCTTTTGGGAGCCTAGCCGCGTACGGGGCCCCGAAAACCAATCACTGCCTTCAGGATTTCTAAGGGCGTACATTTTTGATTTTACTCCTCACTGCCTATCACCGTTTCGGAGGCCATGGAATGCCCAGGTGGCACAAACCCCCCCCCCCAAATGACCCCATTTTGGAAAGTAGACACCCCAAGTTATTTGCTGAGAGGCATGGTGAGTACTTTGCAGCTCTCATTTGTTTTTGAAAATAAAGAAAGACGAGAAAAAAAATTTTTTTTTTTCTTTTTTCAATTTTCAAAACTTTGTGACAAAAAGTGAGGTCTGCAAAATACTCACTATACCTCTCATCAAATAGCTTGGGGTGTCTACTTTCCAAAATGGGGTCATTTGGGTTTTTTTTTTGCCACCTGGGCATTCCATGGCCTCCGAAACTGTGATAGGCAGTGAAGAGTGAAATCAAAAATTTACGGCCTTAGAAAGCCTGAAGGCGGTGCTTGGTTTTCGGGGTCCCGTACGCGGCTAGGCTCCCAAAAAGTCTCACACATGTGGTATCCCCGTACTCAGGAGAAGCAACAGAATGTATTTTGGGGTGTAATTTCACATATTCCCATGGCATTTTTGAGCAATATATCATTTAGTGACAACTTTGCGCAAAAAAAAATAAAAAAAATAAAAAATTGTCTCTTTCCCGCAACTTGTGTCACAATATAAAATATTCCATGGACTCAACATGACTCTCAGCAAATAGCTTGGGGTGTCTACTTTCCAAAATGGGGTCATTTGGGGGGGTTTTGAACTGTCCTGGCATTTTATGCACAACATCTAGAAGCTTATGTCACACATCACCCACTCTTCTAACCACTTGAAGACAAAGCCCTTTCTGACACTTATTGTTTACATAAAAAAATAAATTTTTTTGCAAGAAAATTACTTTGAACCCCCAAACATTATATATTTTTTTAAAGCAAATGCCCTACAGATTAAAATGGTGGGTGTTTAATTTTTTTTTTTTTCACACAGTATTTGCGCAGCGATTTTTCAAACGCATTTTTTGGGGAAAAAAACACACTTTTTTACATTTTAATGCACTAAAACACACTATATTGCCCAAATGTTTGATGAAATAAAAAAGATGATCTTAGGCCGAGTAAATGGATACCAAACATGACATGCTTTAAAATTGCGCACAAACGTGCAGTGGCGACAAACTAAATACATTTTTAAAAGCCTTTAAAAGCCTTTACAGGTTACCACTTTAGATTTACAGAGGAGGTCTACTGCTAAAATTACTGCCCTCAATCTGACGTTTGCGGTGATACCTCACATGCATGGTGCAATTGCTGTTTACATTTGACGCCAGACCGACGCTTGCGTTCGCCTTAGCGCGAGAGCAGGGGGGACAGGGGTGCTTTTTTTTTTTTTTTTTTTTTTCTTTATTATTATTATTTTTTTATCTTATTTTTAAACTGTTCCTTTCATTTTTTTTTTTTAAATCATTTTTATTGTTATCTCAGGGAATGTAAATATCCCCTATCATAGCAATAGGTAGTGACAGGTACTCTTTTTTGCAAAAATTGGGGTCTATTAGACCCTAGATTTCTCCTCTGCCCTCAAAGCATCTGACCACACCAAGATCGGTGTGATAAAATGCTTTCCCAATTTCCCAATGGCGCTGTTTACATCCGGCGAAATCTAAGTCATAAAATGCTCGTAGCTTCCGGTTTCTTAGGCCATAGAGATGTTTGGAGCCACTCTGGTCTCTGATCAGCTCTATGGTCAGCTGGCTGAATCACCGGCTGCATTTTCAGGTTCCCTGTTGAGACAGGAGAGCCAGAGAAAAACACGGAAGACGTTGGGGGGGGGGGCATTCCCTCCCACTGCTTGTAAAAGCAGTCTAGAGGCTAATTAGCCACTAGGATTGCTTTTACATGAAAGCCAACCGCTGGCTGAAAAGAATGATACCAAGATGATACCTAAACCTGCAGGCATCATTCTGGTATAACCACTCAAAGTCGTGAATGGCGTACCTGAAGACAAAAAAATGGTTAACAATAAAGCACAGTAAACCGTAAGGTATAAAAAATTGCATACCTGAAAAGCAAACATGATAAAACATAATAACAATAAAACATTGCAGAATATAATACAGTAAAAAAGAGCAGAACAATAGAGAGAATAGAGAGAGAGAGAACAATAAAACGACAACTATTTTTTTTTTTTATATATTTTTGTATGTGTTTTTTTTTTTTTTTTTACACTTTTTTTTGTAACTAACTTTTATAACTGTAACCGGTTCCAGGTTCGGGTCTCTCAAAATGCGATGGCATCTTGGGAGACCCTGTGAAAGTGTGTCCTAGTCTGTGGAATGCTGTACCCTATGCTAATACTCAACTAGTGAATGGTAGCGTTCAAAACATTCACCAATGCAAAGACCAGGATTGTCAGGACAGGAGGGACAATAATAGCGGGTGTCACGCCTATATCAGCGCTTGCTGCAGACGCGACATCTTTTTTGGGGGGGTTCGCTGGGTAGGGGTCTCGGGAGGACATAAAGAAAATGCCTCTCATGCAGCCGACTGCATTTGGTTGGGGATGTGAATGGGGGAAGTACGGGTGCTGCAGAAGCGGTGGGTTCCCAATTAGGATTGGCGAATGCAGCAGGAAGGGCACTATGGGCACGACGGGCCTGTGTTTGTCTTTTTGGTGGCAGCGGGACACTACTTGAGCTTGCCACCTCGCCAGCTTGAACTGCACTTATGGGACTCGCCACGTCACCAAGTGTTACTGCAGTGCTGGTTTGACTACGACCGGGGTGTACTAGGCCGCTGGTGCTTGCCAGTTCACCAAAACGCTACCAAAAAAACTGTTAGCGATCGCAGGGATCAGGCCTGACTCTGCGAACGCTGCAGTTATGCGTTTAGTGTTTTGTAAGTGTCAGTGATCGATCGATACTGCACTTGGGTGGGCTGGGCTGGGCCGGGCGGAGGGGCAAAACGCAGGTGCTAGTAGGTATCTGGGCTGATCCCGCTAACACTGCGTTTGTGGGAACCCTAAACTGCTGGGGACGCTAGTATAGATCGGATCAGATATTGATCCGATCAGATACTATACCACTAAGGGAGGTGTACGCTGCATGCGTGGGTGTTAGCGGTACTGGCGCTAATCTGACGCTGCCTGGGGCTGGTGCTTGCCAGTTCACCAAAACGCTACCAAAAAAACTGTTAGCGATCGCAGGGATCAGGCCTGACTCTGCGAACGCTGCAGTTATGCGTTTTTAGTCTTTTGTAAGTGACAGTGATCGATCAATACTGCACTTGGGTGGGCTGGGCTGGGCCGGGCGGAGGGGAAAAACGCAGGTGCTAGCGGGTATCTGGGCTGATCCCGCTAACACTGCCTGTTTGGGAACCCTAAACTGCTGGGGACGCTAGTATAGATCTGATCGGATCAGATATTGATCCGTACAGATACTATACCACTAAGGGAGGTGTATGGTGCGTGCGTGGGTGTTAGCGCTACTGGCGCTAACCTGACGCTGCCTGGGGCTGGTGCTTGCCAGTTCACCAAAACGCTACCAAGAAAACTGTTAGCGATCGCAGGGATCAGGCCTGACTCTGCGAACGCTGCAGTTATGCGTTTAGAGTTTTGTAAGTGACAGTGATCGATCGATACTGCACTTGGGTGGGCTGGGCCGGGCGGAGGGGCAAAACGCAGGTGCTAGCGGGTATCTGGGCTGATCCCGCTAACACTGCGTTTTCGGGAACACTAAACTGCTGGGGACGCTAGTATAGATCTGATTGGATCAGATATTGATCCGTACAGATACTATACCACTAAAGGAGGCGTATGCTGCGTGCGTGGGTGTTAGCGGTACTGGCGCTAATCTGACGCTGCCTGGGGCGACGCATATCACCGCCGGGCGATCAGGGGGCTAAACCTTTATTCGGTAATAAACGGCGGGTGCCCTGACACTATAAAAAATAAACGAACTAACCAGCGTCACCCGTAACGGTTATACGGTGATCAGTGGTGAAAGGGTTAACTAGGGGGCAAGCAAGGGGTTAAAACATTTATTAGGTAGTATATGGGGGTCCCTGTCGCTATAAAACGCTGACGGCGAACCTATATATTTACCTCCCTAACTAGCGTCACCAGCGACACTAATACAGCGATCAGAAAAATGATCGCTTAGTGACACTGGTGACAGGGGGTGATCAAGGGGTTAAAACTTTATTAGGGGGGGTTAGGGGGGTACCCTAGACCTAAAGGGGGGTAATACTCACTGCCCTAACACTGTAACTGTCACAAACTGACACTATGCAGTAATCAGAAAAAAAAAAAATACTGCTGGTGTCAGTTTGTGACAGGGGGGGGGTGATTGGGGGGGGATCGGGGGGGGGATCGGGGGTGTAAAGTATGCCTGGCATGTTCTACTGTGTGTGTTTGTGTTGTGTGCACTTACTTGTCTTCTCTCCTCGGCGCTGGGACGGAAACTGCCAGACTGAGGAGAGATGACATCACATCCTCTGCCTGTGTGAAACTACACACAGGCAGAGGAGGATTCCCATTGGCTGGGAGCGATCGCGAGGGGGGGGGCCACGATCGGATGGTCTCCCCCTCGCCTCCCAACGCTCCCAGTGCAAAGCCGACCGCCGCTGGCACCGGGGGGGGGGGTCCGATCGGACCCCCCACCCGCGGGAAGCAGGTCACGTATGGGAACGTGACTCTGCCTGCCCGTGCCATTCTGCCGCAGTATATCTGCGTTAGGCGGTCGGCAAGTGGTTAACAGTGCAGCTCTCTTGCCATGCACTGCAGTACATCTGACTTGTACCAAAGAATATATTGAATTTATTGATTTTGATTGCATGCTATTTTTGAGATATAATATTCAGTAGTATCAAACAGCAAAAAGCACTCACATGAGTGTAGACGGATAGGCCGCACACTCCATAAAGTGCATGAAAAAGTATGAAAACCCCCTATCGGGGCTTTTAAGCAGCCAATAAAGTGCAATATAGGTGGTTGAAAAAATTTAATTTTATTGGTACAAAAAATATAAATAACATGTTAAAAAAGAAAATTCACTAGAATGAATACTGACTGTTAGAGTCAGGACATGAGCTGAATGTGGCGTACAATTGCAATGGACAAAAGCCTACAATTAAAACCAATGCAAGACACAATGTATACAGGGGCAGCCAAAATTCCCCCAATAATGAATCCTTGAGGTTGGATGACAATAAATGCCTATAAATAAGGACAATATGCAATACAGTATATGTGGAACAACGAAGATTATGTGAAAAAATCCTGACGTGTTTCGACCCTTCCCGGGTCTTCTTCAGAGGATGGTTGTCCACTATAAAAAAGTTAACATATATCAAACATAACATCAGATTTCCACAGTACCAAAACCATACATGCATACCCTGTAGTGTAACTGAATAAGTTGTATAGTTACCTATCGCAGGATTTATGACATTACAATGTCATTTCTAACATTGCAAAATGTTTGGGGTGATGCGATTTCTCCTCCGCTACCCTGTCTCCCCCGTGTCGGACCAACTCCCCAGGGGGCGGGCGGTGGACTGAATGTATCTTACGAGAGATCACGTCTACCAACCCCCCATACAGGAGAGGGAGGGAAAGGAAGGGGCAAAATAGGCAATCCAAACCGCACCCAGATGAGTTCACGTTAGTGCTAAAAATAAAAAATAAAAAATATAAAACGAAGAGTCAGTTGGTTCATCCACATGGTTGGGAAATTTACCAACCATGGAGTTCTATACGGTTACTAGATTATGAGTCCATGGGTATGCAGGAGGGCATTGCTAAAGAATGAAAAGGGGAGGGGGAAGAAAAAGAGAGGAAAGAGGGGGAGGGGAGGGGGGGGGGAAGAAGAGGAAAGGGAGGAGAAGGAGAAGGGGAAGGCATGTGAGGAAAGAGTGGAAAGAAAGGGAAAGAAAAAAGTGAACAAAGAATGAGTGAGTGAGATTTGATTTCTGTCTCACTCACTCATTCTAATGCCGCGTACACACGGTCGGACTTTCCGGCATACTTGGTCCGGCGGACCAGAGTGTGCCGGACAATCCGCCCGTGTGTGGGCGGCGGCGGACTTTTCCGGCGGACTTCTTCCCAAAAGCCCGCCGGACCTAGATTTGAAACAAGTTTTAAATCTTTCCGTCGGACTCAATTTCGGGCGGAAAGTCCGCTCGTGTGTGTGCTGGTCCGACGGAAAGCCCGCTCGTGTGTATGCTGGTCTGACGGACCAGATACGACACGAGGGCAGGGTATTGCATCTCGCGCTCGCTGCAATAGGAAAAACAAATTTTCCTATTGCGGCGAGCGCGGAGCATACCAGGCCCTTAGGTCTGGTATGGATTATAAAGGGAAGCCCCTACGCCGTAAAAACGGCGTGGGGTCCCCCCTAAAATCCATACCAGACCCCGATCCGAGCACGCAGCCTGGCCGGTCAGGAAAGGGGGTGGGGACGAGCGAGCGCCCCCCCCCTCCTGAACCGTACCAGGCCGCATGCCCTCAACATGGGGGGTGGGTGCTTTGGGGGAGGGGGGCGCCCTGCGGGGCCCCCCCACCCCAAAGCACCTTGTCCCCATGTTGATGAGGACAAGGGCCTCTTCCCGACAACCCTGGCCGTTGGTTGTCGGGGTCTGCGGGCGGGGGGCTTATCGGAATCTGGGAGCCCCCTTTAATAAGGGGGCCCCCAGATCCCGGCACCCCACCCTATGTGAATGAGTATGGGGTACATGGTACCCCTGCCCATTCACCTAGGGAAAAAGTGTAAGTAATAAAACACACTACACAGGTTTTTAAAATATTTTATTAAACAGCTCCGGGGGGGGGGGATCATCCTCCGGCTTCGGGGGTCTTCTTCCGGCTTCGGGGGTCCCTCCGATTCATCTTCTCCCGGCGTCCGGTTGGTTCTTCTCCGCTCTCTTCTCCCGGTGTTCCAGTTCTTCGGCCGGCTCCTCTGCTGTCTTCAGGTAGCTCTCTTGCCAGCAGAGGTCCGGACTTCTGAGCTGCTGGGCTTCTTCTCTTCTCCAGATGTTGACACGACGCTCTCTCCGGCTGGACTGCTCTCCGAGGGCTGCGTTGTGACTTATATAGGCGGAGACCCCGCCCCCATATGATGTCACAGTCCCTGGGCATGCTGGGACTGTGACGTTTTAGGGGGCGTGGTCACTGGGTGATGTTGACCACGCCCCCTAAAACGTCACAGTCCCAGCATGCCCAGGGACTGTGACATCATATGGGGGCGGGGTCTCCGCCTATATAAGTCACAACGCAGCCCTCGGAGAGCAGTCCAGCCGGAGAGAGCGTCGTGTCAACATCTGGAGAAGAGAAGAGAAGAAGCCCAGCAGCTCAGAAGTCCGGACCTCTGCTGGCAAGAAAGCTACCTGAAGACAGCAGAGGAGCCGGCCGAAGAACTGGAACACCGGGAGAAGAGAGCGGAGAAGAACCAACCGGACGCCGGGAGAAGATGAAGCGGAGGGACCCCCGAAGCCGGAAGAAGACCCCCGAAGCCGGAGGATGATCCCCCCCCGGAGCTGTTTAATAAAATATTTTAAAAAGCTGTGTAGTGTGTTTTATTACTTACACTTTTTCCCTAGGTGAATGGGCAGGGGGTACCATGTACCCCATACTCATTCACATAGGGTGGGGTGCCGGGATCTGGGGGCCCCCTTATTAAAGGGGGCTCCCAGATTCCGATAAGCCCCCCGCCCGCAGACCCCCGACAACCAACGGCCAGGGTTGTCGGGAAGAGGCCCTTGTCCTCATCAACATGGGGACAAGGTGCTTTGGGGTGGGGGGGGGGCCCCGCAGGGCGCCCCCCTCCCCCAAAGCACCCACCCCCCATGTTGAGGGCATGCGGCCTGGTACGGTTCAGGAGGGGGGGGCGCTCGCTCATCCCCACCCCCTTTCCTGACCGGCCAGGCTGCGTGCTCGGATCGGGGTCTGGTATGGATTTTAGGGGGGACCCCACGCCGTTTTTACGGCGTAGGGGCTTCCCTTTATAATCCATACCAGACCTAAGGGCCTGGTATGCCCCGCAACGGGGCTCGCAAGGTGTCAATCTCGCCGATAAAAGCGGCAAGATTGACATCCTTTGCTAGTCCCGTCGCACCTGAGTCACGTTCAAAATGAACGGACTTGTCCGTGTGTGGGCAAGTCCGTTCATTCTGAAAGTCCGCCGGAACTCCGGCGAAAGTCCGTCGGAAAGACGGGCGGACTTAGCCCGCCGGAAAGTCCCGGCGTGTGTGGGCAAGTCCGTCCGTTTTAAAGTCCGGCGCACCTGGCGGGCAAAGTCCGTCGGAAAGTGTGCCGGACCAAGTAGGATAGAAAGTCCGACCGTGTGTACGCGGCATAACAGTCAGTATTCATTCTAGTGAATTTTCTTTTTTAACATGTTCTTTATATTTTTTGTACCAATAAAATTCAATTTTTTCAACCACCTATATTGCACTTTATTGGCTGCTTAAAAGCCCCGATAGGGGGTTTTCATACTTTTTCAAATATTCAGTAGTATATAGCTGCATAGTGCATACTGTCATGTTTAACCGTTTGCCGACCAGCCGCCGTCATTTTACTGGGGCAGGTCGGCATGATCCCGCAAACCGTTGTAGCTATGCGTCGGCTCAGGGGATCGGGATAGCAAGCAACCGCTGCACAGTGGGGGTGCCAATGCCCGCCGCCACGAGCGATCGCGAGCACGAGAGACAGAACAGGGACGAGTGTGTGTAAACACATACTTCCCTGTTCTGTTCTGAGAGGAGTGACAGATCATGTGTTCCTATTAGCTAGGAACCACGATCCGTCACTTCCTCTAGTCAGTCCCCTCCCCCTTCAGTTAGAAACACGTAGCAGGGAACACAGTTAACCCCTTGATCACTCCCTAGTGTTAACCCCTTCCCTGCCAGTGACATTTTTACAGCAATCAGTGCATTTTTAAAGCACCGATTGCTGTATAAATGCCAATGGTCCCAAAAATGTGTCAAAAGTGTCCGATGTGTCCGGCATATTGTCACAGTCCCGATTAAAAATCGCAGATCACCGCCATTACTAGTAAAAAAAAAAAATATATATATTAATAAAAATGCTATAAATCTATCCCCTATTTTGTAAACGCTATAACTTTTGCGCAAACCAATCAATATACGCTTATTGCGATTTGTTTACCAAAAATATTTAGAAGAATACATATCGGCCTAAACTGAGAAAAGATTAGCTTTTTTAAAAAAAAAAAAAAAAAAAAAATTGGGATATTTATTATAGCAAAAATACAAAATATTGTGTTTTTTTTTTTTTTTGTTTTTTTTTTTAAAAATTGTCGCTCTTTTTTTGTTTATAGCACCAAAAATTAAAACCGCAGAGGCGATCAAATACTACCAAAAGAAAGCTCTATTTGTGGGGAAAAAAGGACGTCAATTTTGTTTGGGTGCAGCATGACCGCGCAGTTATCAGTTAAAGCGGCGCAGTGCCGATTTGCAAAAAATGGCCCGGTCATTCAGCAGCCAAATCTTCCAGGGCTGAAGTGGTTAAAAAATTCATGTGCTTGTCAGTGTAGTATTAGTATAACATACTAAGTGAATGCTATCTAAATTGACGGCGCTATATAAGTAGCTTAAAAATAAATCATAATAATTATTACCTGGCCTGTTAGTTTAGTAGTAGTAGAAGAACTAGTAGAACTAACTAATGCTACAAGTACATACAACTGAATATCTCTATTTCAATAGCAAAGTTTGTATTATATATAGTACTAGATGGATTGTTTGTCAGTAGGTAAAGAGAATGCTCACAGGCGAATAGTAGTAATAGTAGCCATCCAGGCTGGACGGTGCCCACTCTCCAATGCAGCCTTGTATGCAGCTGTCTCAAGTCTCAACCACGAGGAATGTCCACGGGGAAAGTTCTCCCAACTCCAGTGAACTCCAGCGTCTTCACTGCAGGGAACGTGCTCACGAGTCCAGCATCTTAACCACGAGGAACGTGCGTGACGTCACATGTTGGTGCACGCACCGCTACTGCGCATGCGCAATTTTTGGCACCATTATCTGCAATTCTTTTTCTTTTGGCAATGTGCCGAAAACACCATTTTCAGACGATTTGTTTCGGTGCATCCCTACTCTGTACCATTCAGTACGGCATTTGTCTCGTCGAGCTGCAGTCTGCCACAAACTTTGACAGGCTGCCTGTGCTCTGCAGATTCGGGAAGCAGCCTACAGGGGTTATGTGGTCACAGCATATGCTTTCATTTCAAAAGCAGCCATTGATAGAGGGACATATGTTAAAAGTGCTATATGTTTTCGTCTCTTAGGGAGATAGAAATAAAAAGTGAAAAATGTTTAATGATAGATCTTTATTAGGAGTAGACTAGCCACTAGAGAATTGAAATACAATGTAGAAATCGATGTATATTACATTTTGACCATTGATACACTTTGTTACTTGTTTGTTTTGTAATGTTGTATATTATTTTGTGCCTGGTTTCTGAATTCCTCCTTCTTAGGGTTATAGTGAAGTGACCCTTGTCACTTTAACAAATAAAGCTGCAGTGTTGATGTTTCCCTTCCCCCTCCTGCATTTGAACACAAGTCCTATTTCTAATATGAATAGAAATAGGAGAGCTGCCATTGCTGACTTTTTTTTACTGGTGCAGCACCTGGAACTGTCATCCTAGATCTTCATACCCTATTAGGTGAGTCCTCTGACCTTGGATAGGCGTGTTCCTATCAAGTTCTCGGATACCTGACACGCATGTGGTTGTTGTGTAGCATGGACAAGAATGGCCACTCCAAAGAATATACCTTCAAAACAAAACAGCAGTAGCAGTACTCCTAGTTCTTTAGTGACAACATTAGAGCTCTGAATCTGAGGGCATTTGTATACAAATGCCAACACTTCCTGGAAGTGCCAATGGTTGGCCACCTCCAGCACCAATCCCTGCCATGGACAGCCTTATTGTCCAATAGCAAGTTGCCAGAAAGTGTCAGTATTTGCATATTTAGAGTTTCTTGGGATTCAGTGGGTAGCATGTTAGCCTTGTATAGTGTTGCCTAGAAGCACTGGGGTTATGGATTTTATGTGATAATATAAAGCTGGCCATACAATATATAATTTTCTTATTCAATTTCCTCTAGGCTGACCATAGACGGAGCAAATTTCTTTACTGCAACAGACCGTGTTGCCTGGGGAATCCCTTCTGTGGTGCCATTGTATTTTCCCACTGTACCCAAGTTGATCGATCAATCAGCCTGATTTGAACCATCAATGGCCGGCTTTAAATTTATCCTAAACAATGTAGTGTTCCTCTGTTGGGGTCCCCCAAGATTCTGTTCTTGGCCCTCTCCTATTTTCAATCCACACCTCCTCCCTGGGTCAGATGATAGCTTCCAATCGACACTAAAATGTATTTATCTACTCCTCAACCCACTCCTTCAGTCTCCTCACGTATCACTAATTTACTATCAGATATATCAGTCTGGATGTCACACCACTTGCTCAAACTTTATCCAAAACCAAACTTATAATTTTTCCTACCCACGTACCTCTTCCCCTGATCTCTCTGTCAAAATCGATGGCACAACTATAAACCCA
Source organism: Lithobates septentrionalis (assembly GCA_037952835.1). Classification (NCBI taxonomy): domain Eukaryota; kingdom Metazoa; phylum Chordata; class Amphibia; order Anura; family Ranidae; genus Lithobates; species Lithobates septentrionalis. Next base: position 103,038 of record JBBDGP010000082.1, on the reverse strand, counting down.
TCCCCACATGCCAAGTTCCTAGGTGTAGTCCTGGACTAAGAACTCTCCTTTAAGCCTCACGTCCAATCACTGTACAAAACTTGTCTTCTCAACCCCCGCAACATCTCCAAAATATGCCCCTTTCTAACCAATGACACAACAAAGCTCTTAATTCACCCCCCGGTCATCTCTATCCTTGATTACTGCAAATCCCTTCTCAATGGCTTACCTCTGCATACTCTATCCCCCTTCAGTCCATCATGAATTCTGCTGCCAGACTCGTCCACCTTACCAACCGCTCTGTCTCTGCAACTCCTCTCTGTCAATCCCTCTACTGGCTTGCGCTTACCCAATAAATTCAATTCAAAATACTAACAACTACCTACAAAGCCATCCACAACTCTGCCCCCAGCTACATCACTGACCAAGTCTCAAAATACCAACCTAATCGTTCTCTTTGTTCTTCTCAAGGCCTTCTGCTCTGTCATAAACTCCTCCCATGCTCGTCTCCAGGACTTTTCTAGAGCCTCTCCAAGCCTATGGAACTCCTTACCCCAATCTGTCCATCTATCTCCTACTGTATTAGCTTTTAGACGATCCCTGAAAACCCTCCTCTTCAGAGAAGCCTACCCTACCCACACCTAACAACTGTATTTTCATTTTGTCCATCTGATCATCCCCCACAGCTACTACCCTTTGTTCCACTTGACCCTCCCTTCTAGTTTGTAAGCTCTAACGAGAAGGGCCCTCTGATCCCTCCTGTATTGAATTGTATTGTAAATGTACTGTCTTCCCCAATGTTGTAAAGCGCTGCGCAAACTGTTGACTCTATATACATCCTGTATAACGTAGTGCAAGGGCCAGCCTGATTGCATACTAATTGAAAGTCTTCAGGTTTGACCCCATATATTATATGGTTTTGGTAAATCTCTAAAGGAAAATTGTATAATCTATGTCCAGTTTGTTTGTTCTATCCAAAAAATTAAAACATATTGAGATGTATGTAATTGCCTTCTGCTGACATTACCCCTGCAGTGTTTGTGACTGTAAATGGGGCGAACACATTAGACTGTAAGCAGCTTGAGAAGAAAAACTAATGTGAATCTGATAGCTTATTGTCTTTGACTATGTAACATTTTGTATTGACTTTTTTTTTCCAGCTGTGACATACCCAAATGGGTTTGAGTAAACTAGATGTGCTATACAGACGGTTGCTTCTAACAAAATTTTTCATCCGAGGATGGGGTAAACCTGAAGATTTAAAGCGGTATGATTATAGAACTAAAATAGAATTCATATTATATTACTGATGGTAGTGTTCATCATCTTCTATAATTATATGTGGTATTTGTTCTATATTTAAAATTAAATTTAAATCTGTTGGCATATAAAAGCTATAAAACTGCCAATGCAACCCTGGACTCTGAACTGTCCTTTCAGTGCCACATTCAATCCCAGTCCAAATCATTCTGCCTCAACATCTCCAGAATATGCCCCTTTTTATCCATTGGCACCACAGAGCTTCTAATTCACTTCCTGGTCATCTCTTGCCTCGACTGCTGCAACTCTGTCCCCATTTGATTACCTTTACATAGGCTATCCCCCCTTCAGTCCTTTATGAATGCTGCTGCCAGACTCATCCACCTTACTAACCGTTCAGTGTCTGCTACCCCTCTCTGTCAATCCCTCCACTGGCTTCCGCTCACCCAACGAAAAAAATTCAGAGTACTAACAACTTACAAAGCCATCCACAACTCTGCCACCAGCTACATCAATTGCCTTGTCTCAAAATATCAACCAAGCCGTTCTCTTCGGTCCTCCCAAGACCTCTTGGTCTCTAGCTTCCTTGTCTCCCCCTCCCATGCTCGCTTCCAGGACTTCTCCTGAGCTTCTCCCATACTTTGGAACTCCTTACCCCCAATCTGTGCGACTATCTCCTCATCTATTCATCTTTAGTCGATCCCTGAAAACCCTTCTCTTTAACCACTTCAGCCCCGGAAGGATTTACCCCCTTCCTGACCAGAGCGTTATTTGCGATTCGGCACTGCGTCGCTTTAACTGACAATTGCGCGGTCGTGTGACGTGGCTCCCAAACAAAATTGACGTCCTTTTTTTCCCACAAATAGAGCTTTCTTTTGGTGGTATTTGATCGCCTCTGCGATTTTTATTTTTTGCGCTATAAACAAAATAAGAGCGACAATTTTGAAAAAAACACATTATTTTTTACATTTTGCTATAATAAATACCCCCCAAAAATATATAAAAAAAACATTTTTTTTCTTCAGTTTAGGTCGATCGTATTCTACATATTTTTGGTAAAAAAAATCGCAATAAGCGTTTATTAATTGGTTTGTGCAAACGTTATAGTGTTTACTAAATAGGGGATAGTTTTATGGCATTTTTATTAATAATTTTTTTTTTACTAGTAATGGCGGCGATCAGCGATTTTTATTGTGACTGCGACGTTATGGCGGGCATGTCGGACATTTTTGACACTTTTTTGGGACCATTGTCATTTATACAGCGATCAGTGCGATTAAAAATGCACTGATTACTGTGTAAATGACACTGGCAGTGAAGGGGTTAACCACTAGGGGGCGGGGAGGGGTTAAGTGTGTCCTAGGGAGTGATTACTAACTGTAGGGGGATGGGCTGTGTGGCTGACGTCACTGATCTCTGCTCCGATGACAGGGAGCAGAGATCGAGTGACACTTGTCACTAGGCAGAACGGGGAGATGCTGTTTACAACGGCATCTCCCCGTTCATCCGCTCCGTGAGGCGATTGCGGGTCTCCCCGCGGCGATCGAGTCCGCGGGACCCGCGACCCGACTCACGGAGCTCCCGTGCGCGCACGCACGGGCACGGCCGGAAATTCAAATGGACTTAAAGGTACGCCCATTTGCCCAGCCGTGCCGCTCTGCCGACGTACATCGGCGTGCGCCGGTCGGCAAGCGGTTAACCACTTGCCGACCAGCCGCTGCAGTTGTACTGCAGCAGAATGGCTCAGCTGAGGAAAAAAGTCGTTTTTTTATATATTTTTGGGGGATATTTATTATAGCAAAAAGTTAAAAATATTGTTTTTTTTTCAAAATTGTCGCTCTTTTTTTTGTTTATAGTGCAAAAAATAAAAACCGCAGAGGTGATCAACTACCACCAAAAGAAAACTCTGTTTGTGGGAAAAAAAGGACGTCAATTTTGTTTGGGTGCAATGTCCCACGACCGCGCAATTGTCAGTTAAAGCGACGCAGTGTCGAATCGCAAAAAGTGCTCTGGTCAGGAAGGGGGTAAAATCTTCCAGGGCTGAAGCCGTTAAAGAAGCCTATACCACTTCTAACTAATACACTGTTTTTACTTTCTCCATCAGCTTGACCCTCCTTCTTAGTTTGTAGGCTCTAAGGAGCAGGGCCCTCTGATTCCTCTTGTGCCAAATTGTATTGTACCTGTAATATCTGCCTTAATTTTGTAAAGTGCTGTGCAAACTGTTGGCGCTATATAAATCCTGTATAATAATATAATAAAATGATTTCAAATTTTTGTATAAGTTAGCATATACTATGGGGTTGATTTACTAAAACTGGAGAGTGCAAAATCTGGTGTAGCTCTGCATAGAAACCAATCGGCTTCCAGGGTTTTTTTTTTTTGTCAAAGCTTAATTGAACAAGCTGAGGTTAGAAGCTGATTGGCTACAATGAACAGTTGCACCAGATTTTACACTCTCCAGTCTTAGTAAATCAACCCCTACGTAATTAAGGAAAATACACTGTAGCCTTTCCTAAGGATTTCCTGCATGTATAAATTATGCAGAACTCTCCTTCTGGTGTTAACATTTATTATAACAGATAACACTACCTGCATACAATGTTATTATTATATTTATTGCACAATTTAAAATATATTCTATTTTGCGGCTGGATTTGTACAGTGGGGAAAATAATTATTTGATCCTCTGCAGATTTTGTAAGTTTGCCCACTTACAAATAAATGGGGGGTCTATAATTTTTTATCATAGGTGTATTTTAAATGATAGAGATAGAATATCAACCAAAAATACAGAAAAAAACATATGATACAAATGTTATAAATTGAGTTGCAGTTCAATGAGTAAAATACGTATTTGATCTCCAAGCAAAACATGACTTAGAACCTGTTGGAGAAACCCTTGTTGGCAAGCACAGAGGTAAGATGTTTCTTGTAGTTGGTGACCAGGTTTGCACATATCTCAGGAGGGATTTTGGTCCACTCTTCCTTACAGATCTTCTCTAAATTCTTAAGGTTTCTTGGCTGTTGCACGGCAACTCAACGTTTTAGCTCCCTCCATACGTTTTCTATAGGATTAAGGTCTGGAGACTGACTAGGCCACTCCATGACCCTAATATGCTTCTCCTTGAGCCAGTCCTTTGTTGCCTTGGTGGTATGTTTTGGGTCATTGTCATGCTGGAAGACCCATCCACAAACCATCTTCAGTGTACTGGCTGAGAGAAGAAGGTTCTCATCCAAGATTTTAAATTACATGGCCCTGTCCATTGGCCCCTCAATGCGGCAAAGTCAGTCTGTACCTTTAGCAGAGAAACAGCCCCAAAGCATAATGTTTCCACCTCTGTGCTAGACTGTAGGAATGGTGTTCTTTTGTTCATAGTCAGTATTATTCTTCCTCCAAACGTGGCGAGTCCCCCTCCTCAAGAAGGCAAATGTACATCTAGAACCATCGCATCTAGAGGCGCACGCCGCGCAGCTGATGGTTCTAGATGCACTGCACTCTCCATACAAAACAGAACACACGCTGTGTGACTATCTGGCTTTTTTAATTCTAATTTTAGTTACTTTTAGTTGCCTTATCTTTTGTGCTGGTATGATAGCCAAATAAACTATTTAAAACGTATCACACTATGGAGCCCTGTTTCTTCTATATGAGGATACACTGAAGGATACTTCTCAGCTGGAACGGTGGACCCTGAGGACCCATACTCATCACATTGCTGGTTGTTACTACACGCCTACTACCCCTGCAGGGGTGCAGGGAGCTGGTGAGTGGGGATCTTTGAGGGGGAGCACCGCAAGTCACTGGATCTGATCTGATCAGTTGGTTATCACGAAAGTCACTTACCACAGACGTTTCTACTTCTTGATACTGGATTTTGATACACTATTATAATTTAATATATATTTTTTAATTTTTTCACTAAATTTACACCGGTTTTAAATAATTTAATGTGCAGTCCTGCACTACATGCCTAATTTTGGAACTATTTGATTCACCTTTTGCATAAAAGCACATTTGGACACTATTGGAGATCAATATAGGTCTTAAACCGTGATGTTCTAATTTACTTTACTTTACTCATTTTTGGATTGTTATAATATTTATAAATTGCCACTTTACTTTATGTTGATTAGCCACACGGTGTACACCTGCATGTAGCTATTAGACTAATTTTGATAGCACAGTCCATTTAGGTAACACTGGACACTTAGACCCACTACTCAATGAGTGATCAAGAGGTTGGTTTTAGGTTTTTCTGTTTTCTTTTTTTCTTTTGAGGTTTATTATATCAAGGTACCCTGGTAAGGTAGCGCCATCTACCCCTAATTAAAATTCTCTTTACCATTATACTCACTCATTCGGGGGTAAGTGCAAGGGGAGGCTGCAAGCCTTCAGGTCCGTGAGCGCGGAAATTCGTCCCTCACTTTAAATGTACAGTCATGCCAATGAACATCTAAATGATTCAGAGAAGGATTGGGAGAAAGTGCTGTGGTCAGATGAGACTAAAATTAAGCTCTTTGGCGTCAACTCGACTCGCCGTCTTTGGAGGTAGAAAAATGACCCTAAGAACACCATCCCTACAGTCAAGCATGGAGGTGGAAAAATGATGCTTTGGCGCTGTTTTTCTGCTAAAGGTACAGTCTGATTTTGCCGCATTGTGGGGCTAATGGATGGAACCATGTACTTTTAAAATCTTGGATGAGAACCTTTTTCCCTCAGCCAGAACACTGAAGATCGGTCGTAGGTCTTCCAGCAATGACAATGACCCAAAACATGCCAAGGCAAAAGGAGTGGCTCAAGAAGCATACATTAAGGTCATGGATTGGCCTAGAAAAGTCTCCAGACCTTAATCCTATAGAAAATTTATGGAGGGAGCTGAAACTTCGAGTTGCCAAGAGACAGCCAAGAAAGCTTAAAGATTTAGAGAAGATCTGTAAAGAGTCGACCAAAAACCTTCCTGAGTTGTGTGCAAACCTAGTAACCAACTACAAGAAACATCTTACCTCCTGTGCTTGCCAACAAGGGTTTCTTCACCAACTTATAAGTCATGTTTTGCTTGGGGCTCAAATACTTATTTTGCTCACTGAACTGAAACTTAATTTAAAACATTTGTATCGTGTTTTTTTCTGGATTTTCGGTTGATATTCTGTCTCTATCAATTAAAATACACCTATGATAAAAATTTATAGACCATTTCTTTGTAAGTGGGCAAACTTATAAAATCTGCAGGGGATCAAATAATTTTCCCCACTGTAGATTAAATTTGATATGTGTTTATATGGAGCACAAATTGCATGAAATAAATATATAATCATATGTATCTTTAATTTATATTTACTTTTTCCAGAATATTTGAATTTCGTAAGCTTATTGGAAATCGAGAAACATGTCAGCATCTGGTGCCTAAAGATTACCCAGTGTATGTTGACACGGTAAGGCTTTCATTTACATATTTAGTATATGACTGCTGGGGTAACATTTGGATCAGTTAAACCTTGACTGTTATTTATCTGTGGCCAGATAGGAAATAGATTGTATGATCATTGATTTCCTTTTTATGTAACAATGTATAACTTGTGGTTATGTTTTGTGCTTTGATTTAGGTTGAAGAACAAACAGATTGCAAGATTCTCGATGGACATTTTACCTCACCTTTGGTTCACTATGTGCCAGATGTTATGCCCAGTGAAACCGTTGTAGCACGGTAAGCTTGGCCGGTGACCTTCCCAGAAAGCATTTTTTGTAGATGTCATATGAGAAATAACGGGCAGTGTGACATCTAACCTTCTTGGAATTAGTTGCTTTGGTGCCAGGACCCACTGCAGACCCATCAGTAACTCTCCAAAAAAAAATTGCAACTGGTCTTGGTGGCATGGCTGCAGATTCAGTGCAGGGAAGTGATCTATTATTCAGAGATACATCGGCTGAAGTGACATTTGGTCAATGTGTGTTGATGGCACAAAAGCAGTGATACTTGTTAGTTATTCCCCTTTGAAAAGGTAAGAGTTGATGCTTGTACAGAGATTTTGCAGCCCGTGATAACAAGTGCTCCTAAGGGTCAAGTGTACATTAAGACTTATAGAAAAGACCTACCAGGCTCAGCTGTCACAAGTGATGCTTTCTTCTGGAGCAGTACTTGCATAGGTCTGGCTTTGAATGGCCACGTCATGTTATTATCACTTATTAACCACTTCCAGTCCAGGCCAATTCGGACATTCCTCTCCTACATGTAAAAAACATTACTTAGAACCCCCAAACATTATATATTTTTTTTAAGCAGAGGCCCTAGAAAATAAAATGGTGCGTGTTGCATATTTTTATGTCACATGATAGTGGTTTTTCAAATGCAGATTTTTAAAAAAAAAATACTTTATTGTATTTTAACGCACAAAAAAAAAACCCACAATATAATACCCAATTTTTTGGTAAAATATAAAAGATGATGTTTAGCCAAGTAAATGGATACTAAACATGTCAAGCTTTAAAATTGCGTCTGCCTGAGGAACAGCACCAACCTTCGGTACCTCAAAGACCTCATAGGCAACACTTTAAAAGCTTTTACAGGTTACCAGTTTAGGGTTGCACAGGAGGTCTGGTGGCATAATTCTTGCTCTTGCTCTGACGTTTGCAGCGATACCTCACATGTGTTGTGCGATCGCTGTTCTCATATGTGTGGGAGGACAGGGGCACTTTAAAGCTTTTTTTTTTAAATGTTATTATTTATTTTATTTGAATTAACATTTTTTACACTGTCTCTCTTTTTAATTTTTTTTTTTTTTAGTAACTTTATTGCTGTCACAAGCGATACATCCCTTGTTTGTGAACAAAATCCCTTGTGACAGCATGGGCTGGGACAGGTCCTCTTTATAGACAGATCTCTCCTCTGGCCTCCAATGCAGCCAATCAGATACAGATCAGTCTGATCAGCTGCTTCACTGGCCGGTAATTGGCCAGTTAATACAAAGCTGAAACCGGAAGTGATGAAATCCTCGAAAGTTCTGGTTTCTGCCACCTCTCGCTAGGAGCCGGATGCCGCCAGTCGCATCCTTACTGGGCTCCCCGATCACTCAGGAGAGCCCTGTAAAGGCAGCGGGAGGGGGTTGGGACCTCCTTCTACTGCCTGTAAAAGCAATGCAGCGGTGTTACCTCCAGCAAGGGTTAACTTCTATTTTTCTGTGTTTTTGTACTGGGATACATTTGAAGCCAATGGTATTTCATGATCGATACAAATAAATCTCCCATGTCATTGGCAATAAAAAGTAATTATAAGCTGTCACATCCATGCAAGGTGATATATCTGGTGTATTGTTTTTATTATGTTTTATAGGTTTCAGTTCATAGTGCCTAAAGAATGGAAGAGCAAGTACAGGCCTGTGTGCATTCATCTGGCTGGTACAGGTGACCATGTAAGTATCTTTTATATATGGCACACTTGAAACATATTTGTGTATGTTCTATTTTTTGTCTATGGGGGCAGGAAACTCTTCATGCATATGCTTGTGTAGGTTTACTCCGGATCCTTTGGTTTGGCCTTAGATTGTGTTTGCATGTAGAATCGCGACCTTAGGTTGTAAGCTCTCTAAGGGCAGGGATTGATGTAAGTGAAAGTCATGCCTAAATTGCCAGTGCTATATCAATACCTGTAGTATAGTATTCTGTAATAAATGGTTATCTTCAGATCTGTTAATTCATATTTGTGCCCGGGCCAGAATCCCCCCACAAAAAACACCAAAACAATAGGGTTTATTTAGAATAAATTCATTTTCAAAGAGGATTCCTCCATTACATTTAACAATATGCCCTCATCAACAGTTTCCTTTAATACAGAGATTACAATAACAAAGCTTTGTCCCTTAGCCGCCACATTACATTCAGGGCAAGCCTGTTTGCAAATGATGAAATGGGCAACGATGAGCAAATAAGGTGAAAATGATGGCCGAATCTTGCTTATTATTCAAATTCTCTTTTATGTTGTGTGCAGCTACTGATGGACAAATCATGTTGAATTGAAATGCTATGGGCAAGCCCTGTTTGTTTTTGGTATATCTCAATCATGTTTATGTGACTACTGATGGGTGAATCTTGGTAAATGTGATGGGTGAATAGGGCAAATTATCTGAAAATTATGAGCTACTTCCACAAAATACTGATGGATGAATGTCCAGCAAATGTTCAATGTGTAAACCACTAAGGTTATCCTTTATAAATAGACCAAATTTTACAATGATGCCAAGGGAATCCAGTCAGAAATAAACAAGATTTTCCAAGTGTTGCCTTTTTTTTGTGTAGACTCCTTGGGGTAGATTTACTAAAACTGGTGCACACAGGTGCTGGTGCAGCTGTGCATAGCAACCAATCAGCTTTTATCTTCAGCTTTGCTCAATTAAGCTTTGCAAATAAAAACCTAGATTCTGATTGGTTACTATGCACAGATGCACCTAAATCTGTGTGTACCAGCTTTAGTGTGTTCCCTAGGTGTGTTTCTAACTGTGGGGGATGTGACTGACTGGGGGAACACACAAACTCACAATCTGTCTCTACTCCCCTGACAGAACCAGCACACAGATCCCCATTCTCGTTCTGTCAGGAGCGATCGCGGGTGCCTGGCTGACATCACGTCCGCCGTGCACGCGCATTGACTCCGGGGACACGCTGCGCGTGTGCGCCTGCTATAGTGTCTTAAAGTGCCGACGTATAGCTACGGCTGCGACAGTTGGTCGGCAAGTGGTTAAAGTGGATGTAAACCCGATTCATTAAATTTGACCTATGCACATACAGTATATCTGTAGTGTTTACTTATTAGGGGTGCGCATCTTCACTGGTCTCATGATTCGATTAGATTACGATTATCTGGTCAGCGATTCGATTCCGCGATGCATCGCGATTACTGACGCGCTCCCACTTCCGCTTGGGCCGCTTAGGCGGCCCTTCCTCCCTGCAATCTTCTGGGACACATCACAGGTCCCAGAAAATTGTCTGGCTATGCAGGACAGCGCAGTGAGACATGCGCAGTTGCGCAACAGGCTGTGAAGCTGCAAGCTGTCACAGCCAGATGCCCACAGTAGTATTGCCAGCGCCGTGGACAGGCAGGGGAGAGAATGGAAGGTTTGAGTGGCCACGTCGCTGGATTGTGGGACAGGTGAGTGTATTTTTATTAAAAGTTAGAAGATACACTTTTTTTTTGTAGCTGCTGACTTTTAATAAACAAAAAAATTTACTAGGTGGCCCCTCCCTGCCAGCGATCTTCTGGGACACAAGACAGGTCCCAGAAGATTGGCTGGCCAATAGCAGAGCGCAGTGTGTGCCCGGCCGTGAAGGCATAAGCTGTCACGGGCGGGAGTCACTGCCAACAGTAGATATGATGGCGCCGAGTAGAGGAGTGAGGCTCCGTGCAGCCGCATCGATGGACCGTGGGACAGGTGAGTGTCTGATTATTAAAAGTCAGCAGCTACACTTTTTGTAGCTGCTGACTTTTAATAAACTAAAAAACAGGTGGAACTCCACTTTAAAAAGTGCACTACAGGATACAGGAATTCACACACACGGCTGCTGGGAGGTCAGGAAGGATTAGAATCCACAACTGACAAACAGCCCTGTGAAGATCCCTGTACTACTGTCTCTGTGATGACATTTCTCTGGGCTCCCCCGTTTGCACCTTCCAGCACACTAGGAGTTAGGCCCCTTTCACACGTGCGGACAGTATGTCCGTTTTTCATCCATCCGTTTTCGGATAAAATACGGACATACATGTATCCCTATGGGATAGCGGGTGTCAGCGGATGAACATTCACTGACACCCGATATCATCTGTCCCCGCTATGGTCCGATTCTGCAGACGGAGGAAAATCCTATTTTTCTATCCATCTGCGGATCGGATGAAAATGGACAGACGGTCTTTGTTCATTCTTTCCCCCCCATAGGGGAGAGCGGAGATCTGACAGGGCGGTCCCTGCACAATTGCATAGTGTGCAGGGTTCGCCCTGTCATCCACCGGCTCAGCGGGGATCAACAGAGCGATCCCCGCTGAGCAAGCGGATGTTCACGGGGCAGATCATCACGGATCCGTCCCATGTGAAAGGGGCCTTAACACAGTGGAATGTGCAAATGGTGGGGGGTGGTAAGCTGGGAAATACACTGAAATAGCCGGGAAGCACAGAGCACATGTAGGAGCCAGTGTATGTAGAGTACAAACACTTTACATACTGCTGTTAAAATACCTGTGTGGTAATAAATGCAATTGTAATCCATTAAGTACCCACCGCTGTATGTGCATTTTAAAATATATGCAGCGCAGCTTCGTACCTCATTTCTTAGTGTGTGTATAACTGTGTCTTTGTCAAAATGGCTTTTGTTAATAAATGCAATTGTAATCCATTAAGTGGCTTCCGCTGTATGTGTTTTTTTTTTTTTAAATATATGCAGCTTCATACCTCGTTTTTTAGTCTGTGTATATAACTGTATAAGCCGCTCATGTGACTGCTCAGTCCGGCCCACGTCTCTCCTCTCAGTCTCACGTCTCTCTGTCTCTTCTGATGTCAGTGGGAGTTCTCAGCCCCGCCCACCAACTGTAGCTATGCGATCAGAAGAGAGGCGGGCGGGGCTGACGTCAGGAGATACGTGAGGAGAGAGGCGGGCCGGACTGAGCAGTCACATGAGCTGGATATACAGTTATATACACAGACTACAAAACAAAGCTGCATATATTTAAAAAAAACACATACAGCGGTGGCCATTTAATGGATTGCAATTGCATTCATTAACAAAAGCCATATTGACAAAAACTGAGCAGTCTTCCGGGAGGGGCGGGGCAAGTCGGGATGACGATTTTTCAGGGTGCTTGCATCGATGTCGCATCAGGGACCCCCCGAATCGCGATGCATCGATGCAGCGATTAAATTCCACACCCCTATTACTTATCTTTCTCCAAAGCACTAAGTCCCGTGTCCTTCTGCTGTTTCGTTCCTCTGTTATCGGCATGACAACTTCTGACAAGTTCTCCGACAACCAAGCTAAATCCAGCCTGCAATTTGTGTCGGGGTGGGTGCTATAAATAGATTAGCAGAAAGCTTGTCATATCACAGCACAGCTCTGCACATTCCTTCCTTCCTTCTGCCTATGGGGGGGGGGGTGCCTTTTTCTTCCAATCAGCTGTCACACAGTGTAAGCCAAGAATCCACTCCAACTACTGAATGTGGAAGTAAAAATTCTAACAGGATGTGCACTTTTTAAAGAATATAGAGAGGGAAAGACAGCAGATATGCATGTAAAACTTATGTAGGCACATTTGTTTAATCTCTGTGTATCATCTGAGGCTGTTCATTTCACTGGGTATAGGAAAGGGTTTACACACACTTTAATTGAATAAGCTGAAGTTAGAAGCTGATTGGCTACCATGCACAGTTGCACCAAATGTTGCACTCTCCAGTTTTAGTAAATCTACCACTATGCTCTTATACTGTTCCGATGTTGTTTAATTTTGGAACCTGAACTAGGAAAATACATCTGGAATCTGACCTGTTGCTAAGCTCACTTGTTTCATACATCTGCATATACATAAAGAAGGCTAGTAACAATATTGTTAACATTTCTAAACCCAAGATATGCAGCTCTGCTTGAGATTCTATTTTCAGAAAGCCCAAACTTTGTTTATAAATGGTATAAATCAGCTGTCATCAAATGGCGGCCCATGATCTGAACACGGACTGAGCGATGCTTCTGTTCGGACCGTCAGGTCGCCAGTGTAAAGTGCCTCCGCTTCACCACTATTGGTTGCAGGGACCACGGGTATCCCTGCAGCCAATGACATTGCATTTGTGCCCCGCCCTCTGCTGCTTATCTCGCGGCTCCTGGCAAGGTAAGGCTTGACCTCACGTGCGCGCCCGCCCCCTGCTGCTCATTTTCTCTTGGCTCCCGTCTCACTCCTTGCCAGTCACGGGATATGATGCTCGCCCCGCCCCCTTCAGCAAGGCACGTGGCGCAGCTCTCTGTTCCTGCAACTTGCTACCTCTGCTGGCTCCCGCTCCCCATCTGCCCTCAAGGTATGTGGGATGCAATATATACAGGAGAACAATGATGGGCACATTTTCTCTTAAGGGGAATGCTGATGGGCACATATTATGCTAGTGGTGGCACGCTGATGGGCACATATGATGTTTAGGGGTGCTCTAATGGGCACAACAAAATGTGCCCATCAGAGTGCCCCTTTACATTATGCCGATCAGTGTACCCCTTAACATAAAATAAGGGGCATTCTGATGGGCATATTTTATGTTGAGGTTCACACTGATGGGCACATTTTGTTGTGCCCATCAGAGCGCCCCTGAACATAATATATGCCCATCAGTGTGCCACCACTAGCATAAAATGTGCCCATCAGAGTGAACCTTAACATAAAATAAGGGGCATGCAGATGGCCACATTTAATGCTAGTGGGAGCACGCTGATGGGCACATATTATGTTAAGGGGCACTCTGACTAGAATGCCTGATGTAAAGGAGCACTCTGATGGGCACACCAGATGTGATGGGTATACCTGATGTAAGGTGGCACTGTGATGGGGGACATCTGGTGTAAAGGGGCACTCTGATGGGCACACCTGATGTTTGGGGGCACTCTGATGGGCACACATGATGTGATGGGGGAACCTGATTTAAAGAAGCACTCTGATGACAGCACCTAATGTAAAGGGGCACCCTGATGGGGACAAATGAGGCAAGGGGGCCACTAATGAAGAAACCTGATGTAAGTGGGCACTTTGACGGGAATACCTGATGTAAGGGGGCACTCTGATGAGGACAGCTGATGTAAGAGGGTGCCCTGATGGTGGCAACTGATTTATGGGGGTAGTCTGATGGGGGCACCCAATGTAATGAATTACTCTGGTAGGGGCACCTGATGTAAGGGGGAATACTATTGGGGACATTTACAGATTTACAGTATTACCAGAGTGTGTGTAGGAAACTGTAAGAAAAGCACCAGAGAGTGTGGCTTGTGCCAAAAAAAGAAAAGGAGACGCGTACAATCTTTCATGGCACAGACTTGTGATTCAGACCTCGGCCAGAATTTTTTATTTTAAGTGATTGGACCTCCTTGAATTTTAATTTATTACCCCTGGTATAAATTAATGTAATGTACTTTATTTCTTGTCATATAGTATTACTGGAGGAGAAGAACTTTAATGGCCCGTCCTATGCTTAAAGAGGCTGGCATGGCTTCCCTGTTGTTAGAAAATCCGTATTATATCCTTTAAAAATAAAAATGTTCTATGTAGTATGAGGTAAGTCAGTTTCTTCTTTATTGCACCTTTTTCCTAGCTAGAAGACTAGCATATTCAAAAGGAGAGGTTTGCAATGATTATGTTTTTCTTTAAAGTCTGACAGTAATGATATCATAATTATATTATAAAACGAATTGTATTACTATATATTATTTGTTTCCAGATTTTCACTGACCATCTTCTTGCTCCTACAGAGATTCAGGCTCTAAAGTGCAGATCCCAACTACAACTGGCACATCTGTTGTCTAGCTGGAAAACTGTCCATTGTCCACCTTCTTTCCTTGGTGGGTTGGCTTTCAGCCTCTGACTTTTTTTTTTTTATTCTGCCCCTTGAACTTCCTGCACATATAGCTTTTGTCATATTATACACTTATCAACTCTGCAAAATAAAATTTTGTCCCAGGTGAAATATGTACTGTTACATTGAGAAATGCTATTACGGCAGTTCTAGTGTACTGTTGTGTTGAAAAATGTAATGCAACATTTTTAGCATCAAAATCAGTGATCTAAAATTCACTTTTTTTTTGGGGTAGTTCATATGGTAGTGCACATTTTTCTTTTTATTTATACAACTGTGTTAACTTTCCACTAGAAAATTATTTTATTTGGTACCCACCCTTGTCTATTACTTTTTTACAGTGTCATGAATTCTGATGGTGCCATATACATTACAAATAGTAGAAATGATTTTGTTTTATATATCAAAATAGCAGATCATTTTCTCATTCTAGTGGCAGCTTTTCTAATCAGAAGGTTTTGGCCTTCATATTGTGTACTTGTACTGATAAAACTCTCATGTGTTTTGGTAAAGTGCCACACTACTTGACTTTACTGTTTATCTGTGATTCTACACAAATAATACTAACATGAATACTTTTTCCTTGACTAAAATCTTACATGGCTGCAGAAAACCAAAGGACCAACTGTAAGTATGAATTACCTGTTGCCTCCCAAATGTTGTTTTTTTTTAACTGCAGTATATCTTTTTTTATTCTTTTAGAAATAGATTTTAATAAAAGTAAACAATAACAAGCTGTTGTATACCAGAAGACATTTTTTACTTATTCAAAAAAAAAAAGTTAACTCTGTTAACACCTTATGCTTATAAATAATGGGCTTTACTCATTCCCTATTGCATGTGTTTGATGATAAATTGCTCTCAAGAAGCCCTAATTTCTATAATCATCCACCCAGGGTGGTTCACTAGAGAAAGGGCCCTATCCTTCTGCAGGAAACCCAAGATTGCTGAATTTAAAGGCTTCCAGGAGCCATTGCCTTTAGTACATGTGTTACCTGCTCCTGGTTGTGTGTTTTTCTTTCTCCATGTGTCAACTGCAAAGGCCCCTTTCCCCATGACAGCTCAAGGTATAGATTGTGGGCACTGGGACTTAGCAAACCTAAGGTGTGGGGCCAAAGAAGGGTGCCTGGGAGGTGTCACACACTACACCCTTCTTCCCTTACATACTTTTTCAGGCTCTGTAGCGGGAGCCACCATTTCCCTCACATGGGGGGTGGGTTGGCTGCTGACTGCCCACGGAGCATGGGCCAACGACTTACTTCTGGTGCGACCCAAGCTAAATTAAAAGGTGACCTGATGTGATGTAGGCAGTATGCAGCGCACAATGGTGACACAAGCTTGTCATCGCTGGAGCGCAAGGGTGCTTACAGCTGATGCACATCCAGTACGTTGTGAACTGAACAGGTGCAAGCAGGACTCTGGATAAAGGAGTGGACATTTGGGGGGCTCCTGGGGGTCTGGTTCTCTGGTAAAAGAACCACCAATGTTATAAAGAGAGAGATTTCCTGTCACAACTCAAATGGAGCTGCAACCCTAATCTTAAAATGGTTGTTACCACAAAAAAAGGTATTTCACTGCCAGCCCCTCTATTATAACGAGGCATAACACACAGGGTAAATGTTTTATTCAAACTAAGCTTGTAACTACCTTTTTACAGCTATCTTCAAGCCGGTCACGGGACTCCCGGCCGGTCTCCTATTCCGATCCAAGGCTACTGCGGGAGGGGTCGAGATCTCCCTCTGACGTCAGCCTAGGAGGTCACGTGGCTGCTCAGCCCCTCCCGCTGTAGCCCTTGATCGGAGTAGGAGACCAGCCGGGAGTCACATGCCTGGCCTGAAGATAGTTGTAAAATGGTATTTACATGCTTAGTTTTAATAAAACCTTTACCTTGTGTGTTATACCTAGTTATAATAGAGGGGCTGGCAGTGACAATTTGTAATCTTTTTTTTATTTTTTAATAATGACCGCAGGTGGGCAGTGGAGACAGAGACACAGACACTCGTAGCTGACAGGTAGGGGGTGAGGGGGACAGAGGAGAGCTGAGGATGACTGAGACACGCAAGCTGACCACTGTAGTCAGGGCTCAGCAGCCATGATTATCGTAGTCAGCTCACAGAAGGGGACACAGGTACAGCCAGGATCAGCCAGGTTTAGAGAGGGGCAGATTAGACAGCACAAGCACGGTGCTGTTTAATCCGCTATAAGGGAACCCCCCCCCCCGGTTAAGTTCTTCTTCTAGTCCCTATTATATCTGCTCCTGAACCCAATCCTACTTTACTTCAGGACAGAGTCTTTATGAGCACAGTTCCTACTTTCTTGTTCAAGGTAGTCACGGGTTCCCACAAGAATCAGGATGTGGTTCTACCATCCTTTTGTCAGTAAGCATCAGTCCCCAAAGAAGCCAGCTTTGCTGCTTTGGATGTCAGAAGATGCATATTCCAATACATTGAGAACACCAGACCATTTAGAAAATCTAATGCCATCTTTATTCTCTTCAGCAGACCCAAGAAAGGAAATAAAGCATCTATTGATAGAAGGATCTGTCCAGCTATGATCATAACTAGCGTAGCAGCAGGGAAAACCTTTCTCCTATGTATTGCAGCTCACTCCACACGCTCCCAATAGGCTAAAAGATTTTTACCTCTGTTGAGCAGATTTGAAAAGCTGTCACAAAGACCAGCATTATTACATTTTTGAAGCACTGTCAGACTGAACTCCTATCCAGCCAAGATCATGCCTTCGGCAGTAAAATGCTTCAGGCAATGGTCCCACTCTAGGTAATATCTTGCTAGTCTCTCTAGTAAACTGCCCTGGAGAATGATATAGAAAAATCTGAGTTATTACTTGATAACTCCTTTATCATGAATCCCATACTGCATGTCTCTCCCTTATTTTTCCTAACTTTGTTTTATTAATGGTTAAGGTTTGTTAGTCATCTTGCTGTTAACTTAAGGTGATGGCTCCTAGGAGGGTGGGTGAAGCCATTACTCTAGTGAACCATTCTGGAGTATTGTATAGAAAGTAGTTACCCGTTTTTTGGCTCTTAAATTATTTAGATCTCATTTTAGCTGAATTTATTTAGATACTTACAAATAGATCTAGTATATATCCAGTATGGTATATATTGTTCACAGATAATGTGTATGCTACAATTAACCATTTTTCCATTGTTTGCTTTTATGCTGTTCTGGTTTTATTTTTTTGTGTTGCTGTTTCATGCAGATATAGTTGAGTCAATTGTGGAATGTATGACAGGATTTTTTTTTCTTTTTGGCTAAAGATGCAATATACAGTACATTCCGACTACAAATGTGTGTTATTAAATACTCTAATGGGGTAAGATTAGCATAGTGTATGCCTGTGCAGTATGGTAAGTTAGTTACCTTGCTGTCAGCAGTGTACCACAACATGCTGATTTTGTTACCTAGAATTGAATACTCAAACTTCTTGATACTGTCAATTACACATTGATTTTTAAGTAGAGCCATGGTCTAAAACTACACACAAATTTGTTTTGCAGATTGATAAGTTCTGTAACAGAGTACGGTTCATTTTACCATTTTCCTTGTCACATAAAAAGCTACCTTTCTTTCTCGTACATCACGGGACACAGAGCCTCGGTAATTACTGATGGGTTATATAGGGTATCACTACCCTGTTTCCCCGAAAATAAGACCTAGCGTGATTGTCGGTGATGGCTGCAATATAAGCCCTATCCCCCAAATAAGCCCTAGTTAAGGTCCTTGTAGGTCTTATATTCAGGGTAGGGCTTATTTTCGGGGAAACAGGGTAGGGCTTATTTGGGGGGTAGGGCTTATATTGCAGCCATCACTGACAATCAAGCTAGGTCTTATTTTGGGGGAAACCGGGTAGGTGATTGGACACTGGCACATCCTAAACAGGAAGTTCAACCCCCGATATAATCCCTCCCCTTACAGGAATACCTCAGTTTTTTCGCCAGTGTCTTAGGTGTTGGTCACGTGTAAAGATGTGCTGTGCTGAGCTCCAAAGGGAATATCCTAATCCTATACTGGGGCAAGCCAGGCGAACCTGATCCATTTCAAAGTGTCCTTTCTAGGCCGAATTGGATGGTACCTGGGCCTCGTGTCCGAAAAAACGAGGTTTTACCTGTAACGCTTCTCTTTTTAGAGAGCCGGACCTCGCATTTCAGAATTTGGTTTTTCTAGCCTTATTCTTGACTAGGTGCTTTACAGGCCCAGAACTGCAGATCCCCCTATCCATAGGAGGCCCAAGTCTCTGAAGGTTTTCCAAACGGAGCCCACCGTGAGAGGTGAAGATTGGGTCTGTATAACAGAACCCTGCAGCTGGATAAGGTAACGGAGATTCCACAGAATTTTTTAATTCTAGTAGGTTTCTCCTTTAAGTAAATGTATGCTATGCTTATTGCGGCCACCGGGGGCTGCCAAGAGCACATACCTTCACATGCTTGATTGTCTGTCTCAGTGATCACGCTGCACAGCTCCTCCAGCCGAGCACCAGGTAGGGTGGGATGGGGGGCTCTTCCTCAAGGATATTTCCCCGAAGATTAGGGGAGCCGCAGTGGTCTGAGAGGCGGTAGTATACCGCACTATCACTGCCGCCGTCATTATTATGTGGCAGACCCCATCATCTGCCGGCCCCTCTCCTTTCCTCCTCCACCCCAGCCTCCCCTCCACGCTTGTCCCGGAGGGTGGCCCGCGCGTGAAAGCACACGTTTTTTTAAAAAACGAAGAGGGGAGCGGGACGGGTGGTCAGAGGAGGGGGGGGGCGGAGCGTCAGTGCGACGTCCGGCGTGCTTAGACGCCCACATCGCCAGCTGCACAGGCTATAAGAAGCACACTTTTCAGGTGCACACAGCCTATGAAGGGACACAGAGCTGATGGTCGCATGTAAGGTGGGACACAGGCATTCTCCTAGGCAGCATTTACTAAGAAACATTTGACTGGGCATTGGTAGCAGCGGCAGTTGCTGGACTACATCGCTCAGCAGTCAGTGTTTCATTTGTGTGATGCCTCCACCTTGTCTGCTTTGCACTATGGGTAGAAGAGGTACAAATACCCCGAAAACCAGAGGCTCTAGGGGATCTCCCTCAGGCTCTGAGGACCCCCCTTCTGCAGCGCCTTCCCCCCCTGAAGGACCTGGGATGGCTGGCTAGGGAGAGCCGTTGGGGTCAGGGGCTGCATCTGCTTCTGGCACTTCAGCCCCTGTATATATTACGCAGGAGGTTTTTTCCTCAACCATTAATGGACTAGAGGAAAGATTAATGGCCTTAATCGCATCTTCACTCAGTGGAAGAAAACGCACTAGGTCTTCCTCTGTTACCCAGGACCCTCAGGCAGAGGAGCTCTGGGAAAAAGGAGAAGAATCCCTTTCAAAGGATCGGGATGGGACTGATGATTCCTCCTCTGAGGAATCAAGTGGAGAAGGGCCCTCCTCAGCTTCTCAAGATGAGAAGGTCTTAATACAGATCCTTGCTGAATTGGTCCGCTCCACATTTAAATTACCCGTATCTGAGTCAGTTAAAGAACCCTCTTCTTCTTTGGGGTCACTGAAGCCTCTTCAAACACATGCTTTTCCTGTTCATAATTTGCTAGAAAAGCTCATTTATTCTGAGTGGGATCACCCAGATAAACGTTTTTTTTCCGCCTAAAAAGTTTTCAACACTTTATCCTATGGAAGAAAAGTTTATAAAGATGTGGGGGATACCGGCCGTTGATGCCGCCATTTCCTCCGTAAATAAAAGTCTGACTTGCCCTGTAGACAATGCTCAGATGCTCAGGGATCCTGTTGATAAAAAAATGGAATCTCTGTTGAAAGATATTTTCTCCTTAGCAGGTTCAGTAGCTCAACCTGCAGTGGCAGCGATCGGAGTCTCTCAATACTTAAGAGACCATGTTAAGCAGGTCCTCAAAGTTCTACCTGAACAGCAGGCCCAGGGGTTGGCTAACCTTCCAGTGGCCTTATGTTTTGCTGTTGACGCCATCAGAGATTCTATCATCCAAACCTCTCGTCTTTCACTTGGGTTGGTGCATATGCGTAGAATCTTGTGGTTAAAAAATTTGTCAGCTGAAGCACCATGTAAGAAACTTCTGGCTGGATTTCCATTCCGTGGTGCAAGGCTGTTTGGAGAGGATTTGGATAATTATATCCAAAAGATCTCTAGTGGGAAAAGCACTCTCTTACCTGCTAAAAAAAAGAGCAAGCGTCCCTCTTTCAAACGGGCTCTTTCCCCAGTGCCAGGAGCATCAGCCACCAGGCAGTCGCGACGGCCTCCTCCGTCAGGGGCTAGAAATAAATTTCAGAGTCGACCCCAGGGACCCCTGGGGGAAAAAGCCTACTAGACAAGATGCTAAAGCCTCTTTATGAAGGAGCGCCCCCGCTTGCTCGGGTGGAGGGAAGACTGCTACGGTTCTCAAGGCTCTGGCAGGAGGATTTCCAGGACAGATGGGTAATCTCCACGGTAACGCTAGGTTACAAACTGGAGTTCCAAGAATTCCCCTCTTCTCATTTCCTCAGATCAAGTGTCCCCAGAGATCCAGAGAAAAAGCAGTCGCTCCTTCTAGCATTAGAGCGACTATTAGCGCAAAAGGTCATCACGGTGGTTCCCACGAAAGATCAAGGGTTGGGATTTTATTCCAACCTTTTTACGGTGCAAAAACCAAATGGTGATGTCAGACCCATCCTGGATCTAAAGGATCTAAATCAATTCCTAAGGATTCGATCCTTTTGCATGGAATCAATCCGGTCAGTAGTCTCCATCCTACAGGGAGGAGAATTTCTGGCATCGATAGACATCAGAGATGCATATCTGCATGTACCCATTTTTCCTGCTCATCAAAAGTACTTGCGCTTCGAAATAGAAGGACACCATTTTCAGTTTGTGGCCCTGCCCTTCGGGCTAGCCACTGCACCTCGAGTGTTTACAAAGATCTTGGCTCCCCCTCTGGCCAGATTAAGGGGCTCAGGGTATAACTGTCATAGCATACCTAGACGACCTGCTCTTGATAGATCGGTCGGTAGCCTGTTTGAGCGGGAACTTGATGATCACAGTCAACTACCTGGAACACCTAGGTTGGATTCTCAACCTAGAAAAGTCTTTCTTAAAACCAGTAAGAAGACTAGAGTATTTGGGCCTGGTCATAGATACAAGCCAAGAGAAAGTATTTTTACCTCAGGCAAAAATCAGTGCCTTAAGAGAGCTGATTCTGGTAGTCAGGACCAAAAAGGGTCCTTCTGTCCATCTTTGTATGAGGCTGCTGGGAAAGATGGTGGCTTCATTCGAGGCAGTACCCTATGCTCTGTTTCATTCAAGACTGCTGCAAACAGTATCCTGTCTGCTTGGAACAAGAAGGTTCAGGCATTAGATTTTCCGATGCACCTGTCTCGTGCAGTGCGTCAGAGCCTCAGTTGGTGGTTAATACCCGAAAGCCTGCAGAAAGGGAAATCCTTTTAACCGGTTACCTGGACGGTGGTAACAACGGATGCCAGTCTTTCAGGGTGGGGAGCAGTTCTGGAACAGTCTGCGGTCCAAGGGGAATGGTCCAAAATCGAGAGGACCTTACCCATCAACATTCTGGAGATCCGTGCGGCATATCTAGCCCTAAAGGCCTGGACTCTCAGGCTACAGGGTTGCCCTGTCAGGATCCAGTCCGACAATGCCACAGCAGTGGCTTATATCAATCATCAAGGAGGCACCAGAAGTCGGGCAGCTCAGAGAGAAGTGAACCATATTTTAGTCTGGGCAGAAAAGCATGTGCCATGCATATCGGCAGTTTTCATTCCGGGGATAGAGAACTGGCAGGCAGATTATTTGAGTCGCCAGCGGTTAGTCCCAGGAGAATGGTCTCTTCACCCCGGCGTCTTTTGGGCCATATGCCAAAGATGGGGGGTTCCAGATGTGGATCTCTTTGCATCCAGATTCAACAAAAAAATCGACAAGTTTGTGGCAAGAACAAAGGATCCTCTTGCATGCGGGACAGATGCGTTGGTGATTCCGTGGCATCGGTTCTCACTGATTTATGCATTCCCTCCTATTCTGCTACTGCCGCGGCTCCTTCGCAGGATCAGGCAGGAAAAGAAGTCAGTACTTCTAGTGTCCCCAGCTTGGCCCAGGAGAGCTTGGTATGCAGAAATAGTAAGGATGACAGTAGGTTCCCCGTGGACCCTACCGTCACGTCCAGACCTGTTATCTCAAGGTCCAGTGTTCCATTCCGCCTTACAACTGCTAAATTTGACGGTTTGGCTATTGAAACCCACGTTCTGAAGAGTCGTGGGCTTTCAGGCCCTGTGATCTCTACCTTGATCAATGCAAGGAAGCCAGCTTCCAGACTGTTTTATCATAGAATCTGGAAAGCTTATTTATCCTGGTGTGAATCCAGGGGTTGGCATCCCAGAAAATATGTAATAGGTAGAATTCTTGACTTTCTACAAATGGGATTAGAAATGAAGCTGGCCTTGAGTACCATCAAGAGCCAGGTCTCGGCCTTATCAGTATTATTTCAACGGCCACTTGCTTCACATTCTTTGGTCCGAAACTTTATGCAGGGGGTGACGCGTCTTAATCCTCCGGTTAAGGCGCCCCTAAACCCCTGGGACTTGAATTTGGTTCTATCAGTTTTACAGAAACAGCCTTTTGAACCAATACGTCAAATTCCCTTGGTCTTGTTGACAAGAAATTTGACTTTTCTAGTAGCCATTTCTTCTGCTAGAAGAGTATCAGAATTAGCAGCTCTTTCCTGTAAAGAGCCTTATTTAATCATACACAAGGATAGAGTGGTGTTGCGCCCTCATCCTAGCTTTCTACCGAAAGTGGTTTCAGGTTTTCATCTAAAACAAGATATTGTTCTGCCTTCCTTTTTTCCAGATCCCTGTTCTATGGAAGAAAGGTCACTACATTCTTTGGATGTAGTAAGAGCAGTCAAGGCCTATCTGAAAGCAACTGCTCAAATTCGCAAAACCGATGTTTTGTTCATACTGCCAGAAGGTCCCAATAGAGGACAGGCAGCGTCTAAGTCTACTATTTCAAAATGGATTCTACAAATGATTATTCAAGCTTGCGGTTTGAAACAGGAAATTCCACCTTTTCAAATCAAGGCACACTCCACAAGGGCTATTAGTGCTTCTTGGGCGGTGCATCACCAGGCCTCTATGGCTCAAATCTGCAAGGCCGCAACCTGGTCTTCAGTCCATACATTCACCAAATGTTATCAGATGGATGTGGGAAGGCATGAGGATATCGCCTTTGGGCGTAGTGTGCTGCAGGCAGCAGTACGAGGTCCTCAGGTCTGATTACACCCTACGTTGTGTGGTCCCCTCCCCTCAAATAGCATTGCTCTGGGACATCCCATCAGTAATTACTGAGGCTCTGTGTCCCGTGATGTACGAGAAAGAAAATAGGATTTTTATGACAGCTTACCTGTAAAATCCTTTTCTTTTGATGTACATCATGGGACACAGAGGTTCCGCCCCTCTTCTAATACACTTATATTGCTTTGCTAAAAAACTGAGGTATCCCTGTAAGGGGAGGGATTATATAGGAGGTTGAACTTCCTGTTTAGGGTGTGCCAGTGTCCAATCACCTAGTGATACCCTATATAACCCATCAGTAATTACTGAGGCTCTGTGTCCCGTGATGTACATCAAAAGAAAAGGATTTTACAGGTAAGCTGTCATAAAAATCCTATTTTTTGATGGGTGCATTGGCTAGACCCTTTCCCCATTTTCTGTAAGCAAGTGACAATGCTGTAGCTCAGTCACAGAAATATCCCTGTTGTCATACTTTGCACCGGCTGCGTTCACTAGAACAAAGCACAATGCAGTGGCCTCACCTGGGTCTAGACTTTCCCTGCAGTCAACGATGCCCCTTGTTTGTCAATCAACATTAGATCATGCCCAACCCTGCTCCGTGCCCGAAAAATTAAAGAGAAGGTGACCATAGTTCTGAAGACCTGTTGAAATCATGAGAGCTGCCCAGCCAGACTGCTGTTATTTTTATTTTTCATTTGTTATCTGCACCTGGATGTGTCTGTAAAAGGATCATACATTTTTATCAAATAAAGAATTGTCAAATTTTTACTTGTAGAAATTTTTCATAAAAATGTCATTGCTACCAGTACCACGCTTTCTGTCTTTTTGTTTTTCATACAGTGCTCATTTAAAGCTGTCAGTTCTCATTACTAACAGCATAACTCAAATAGCACACAGTCTACAAACAAAAACCTGGAATATCATTTTGCATGAACCACTAAACAATTTTTTCTTTGTACTTAAGGAGATCCAGCCTTAAGAATGTCTCTGATTTGTTTGTAATGGGTGGAGCTCTGGTGTTAGAGTCTGCTGCCCTCCTCCACTGGCTGGAGAGAGAAGGATATGGTCCTCTGGGCATGACTGGGATTTCAATGGGAGGACATGTAAGTTTTCATGTGTTTGAGCTGGTGTTCCTGAAAAAAAAAAGCCTGCTGTAAAAATCTATTAGGGGGATATTACTGTCTGATTTTTCACCCTGATCAGTAGATTACAGATGATTTAACGTTCTCTCCAGTAGCTGCTATTGCATGTACATGCCAAGATTTCTGGAGAATCTCTGTTGACCTGCAGATTTAGTTCACTTTAAAAAGAAAGGTGTGAGTTAAAGTAGTTCTAGAGGCAGAATTTTTTTTTTACTGTAATGCATTACTGTAATGCATTAAAGTAGTTCTAGAGGCAGAATTTTTTTTTTACTGTAATGCATTACTGTAATGCATTAAAAAAAACTTCCACTGTCTGTGCCTCCCCCTCCCCCCTAAACACTTACCTGACACCACTCTCGATCCAGCACTGTCCCCACCAGCAGCCCTGCTCTGCTGTCTTCCTGCATTCACAGGCTTTTCCAAGCGCTCCTGCTGTAGTCAGTCAAATCCTCTTAGAAGGGAGCAGTGGTGGGGCCAAACTGCACTGTGTGTGTCTGTGGGTGCACACAGCCAGGCTAAGGAGCACGCTCAAGCGAGTACCCCCATAGCAAGCAGCTTGCTCTGGCGGCACTCAGAAGAGCGGAGGAGCCAAGAGTTTCAGCGGGAGAACTTAGAAGAGGGAGTTCGTGGCCACTCTGTGCAATATTATTGCACAGAGCAGGTAAGTATAAATGTTTGTTGAAAAAAGGAGAGACACTTGGGAGAGGAAGAAGGCTGCACACCCCAAAATACAATTGCGAAAAGGGAATTTGTCCCCCAAGGACAAAAAGGGTTTTTTAGCAGCACAATACTCGTACCAAGATTTTAAAAAAAAGTAATAAATTTTATTGTGTATAGGACAATAGAGTAAAAAACATGAACTGTGTATGGCACATTATAAAAAGCGCAGATACATGTGCAAGGCTATATATGAATGTTACACATAACAGGTGCTTGGATAGTCCTGACGCGTTTTGACCCCATCGGGTCTTCTTCAGAGGAAATGCATGCACTGTTGAGAAATTACATATATAAAAATAATAGCAGTACAGGAATGTACAGATGTGTATAGAGATTATCAAAGTTCTAGACATAGTTACCCAAAGTATGCGTATAAATGTTTGTTATTTTAATTTAAAAAATGTAGCTTTACAATTACTTTAATGTCGGCGAGTTGAATCAGCCATGGACCTCTCTGGCTTTTATACCTTTTTGGGGTTCCAGTAGTGATATTTATATGCTGGAGCTCTCAGGTCTGCACCATCTCTGCCACAGTGTCTCACTTCTGCTGTATTGCCCATAATGACAATCCCAACACAAGTGCTATTCATAATGGCCATAGCAGGTGGTCAGACATGGAGAAGGAGGGTAATGGATAATTTAGGAGATAACCCATCTACCAAGTGGGGTTATCTACTTTATAATGTAAACTATTATAAAGATTTACTGTATTTTAGCAAACTATAATGCAAGGTTTTTTTCCTATAGCCAACTGGTAGGACAGTTTTTAGGTTACAGGCTTGTTTCCCTTAAAGCAATTTATGAAGTTTCCTTTTTTGTTGTATTTACTATGTGCACATTACTTGTGCTGCAATCTCTGATAGTTAGTTATACAGTGTTTTCAACAGTCAGTGTTTAAATTGACGAGAGTAACCATTATTTTTGGGGCCATTTGCAAGTGTTACATTTTTAGGCTAAATACTTGAGGTAAAACAACTATTACTTTGAAATTGTGCTTTGTATTTTCAGATGGCATCGCTGGCAGTGACCAATTGGTCAAAACCAATTCCTCTCATACCATGTCTTTCCTGGTCAACCGCCTCTGGGGTCTTTACAACAGTGAGTTAACAACTGCTGCTTGTATTGTACGTTTTCCCTTTTCGGTAAAAAAAAGTTGAAAACCTCTTTGGTTAGGCAGTGCCCAGTGGTAGAGTCTCCTTCCATTATTCAGTTGCTTGAACCCAACTCTTGTAATTGCAGGCGTTCTAGGATCCTTTGACGTAAATATTACTTGGATCCAACTCTTGTAATTGCAGGCGTTCTAGGATCCTTTGACGTAAATATTGCTTGGATCCAACTCTTGTAATTCCAGGCGTTCTAGGATCTTTGACTTAAATAATACTATCACAGATCTTACCTCTGAAGCCTGTTAAGTGAGGGTTTCTGGGTCTTCTGTTGTCAAAGTAGTTCTGCACCATTCCTGAGGACATTACCTTTTAATTGAAGGGCTTTTCTGTACTTTTAGGTACATTGATGGTTTGTTGCTTGCCCTTAGAACTGTCATTTACAATTACATTTGAAATGTTGTTATAGGCTACACTTTATTTAAAGGAAAAAAAAAACATTAAAGTGTATATAAGCGGTAATAACGAACTTCTCTGATTTGCTCCCTTTTGTTCTGTTTAAATAGACTATTAGAAAGAGAGAGACTACAGCGCTATAATAAATCAAAGGGGTACCTTATGGAAAATATTGATACTAAATTATGAGGAAAAAATAATATTATTGAAGTGAAAAATAAGATCTAGCAAAAGCAGCCGCTCAAAGTGAGATACACACACTAAACAACAGTAAATATAAAAGAACAGCGCTGTGAATAAACGTAAATTGTGTAAATGGAATAAATAAATAAACCCAATTAAATGAATAACATAGTTCATAAATCAAAAACATTGGGTGTTGGTAAACAGTCCTAACACATTAACTAGAGTCCAGATGGATATAGTGAAGAGACATAGGCACAGGTCCCAGTCTGAAGGCAGGAATGCAAATAAAAATTGGATCCTTCACCGCACCACCGTGATAACCAAATGAAATGCGCGCTTACCAAACGGCAAGCATAAGAGGGCTTGCGACCTTAACCCGGTCAGGGCCTTTCATAGGATGAAGACAACAGCATGCCACTTCATACACCTTGGAATAAACCCGCTGTCCACCAAGTATCAGGCAATCCCTTTAGCATAGGGATGATATACTCCTAGCTGGGGGTTGTTCTCATTAGAGATACCCCGGAGAGAGAGAGGAGAACAACATAGCGTAATCCTGGTTTAATAGCCCTGACGTGCTGCATCTACCGTCTGCAGGTCGGGTGTTCGTCTCTAGCCGGCTGGCTTCTTATCTTCATGTGCATCTACCACATTGTAAGTGTGATTTTAATTCCTTTTAATAAATATTAAACCAGGATTACGCTATGTTGTTCTCCTCTCTCTCTCCGGGGTATCTCTAATGAGAACAACCCCCAGCTAGGAGTATATCATCCCTATGCTAAAGGGATTGCCTGATACTTGGTGGACAGCGGGTTTATTCCAAGGTGTATGAAGTGGCATGCTGTTGTCTTCATCCTATGAAAGGCCCTGACCGGGTTAAGGTCGCAAGCCCTCTTATGCTTGCCGTTTGGTAAGCGCGCATTTCATTTGGTTATCACGGTGGTGCGGTGAAGGATCCAATTTTTATTTGCATTCCTGCCTTCAGACTGGGACCTGTGCCTATGTCTCTTCACTATATCCATCTGGACTCTAATTAATGTGTTAGGACTGTTTACCAACACCCATTGTTTTTGATTTATGAACTATGTTATTCATTTAATTGGGTTTATTTATTTATTCCATTTACACTGGTATATTTTCACAATTTACGTTTATTCACAGCGCTGCTTTTTTATATTTACTGTTAAATAGACTATTGCAAGCTTTTCCTTATAACTTTTTAATAAACTGAAAAAAAACCTTTTAATTGAGCTGTGGAATTTCCTGTGCCTACTTCCTCTGTTCTCTTGAGAGTAAAGCCTAGTACACACGGGCCCATTGTTGGGTGGCCTTGGCCGGTTCAATAGAAGCCAGACAACATTTGGCCAGTGTGTACGGCAGCCAGGCTGGCTTCTGTCAGAGGGGCACGACTGAAAAAGGTCTGCCGATCGGCATCTGATCAGCACTCTCAGCCAATAGCTGAGAGCACTGACCAGTGGGTTCTGGCGGGGATCCATCCCCCCTGTCAGAACACAATAGGTCAGTGGGGGGAGATTGCTGTACTAACATCACAGTTTTTTTTTTTTTTTCATACAGCCCTGCTGGGTTGAACAAAAAAAAAGACTAGTAGTGTGTACAAGGCTTTAGTCCAGGTACACATTTGTCTAATACAGGAACTCACGCAGAATCACACATGTTACTGCAGAGGACAAAAAAACCCATACATCCCTTTTGCAGGTACACAGCAGCGCCAATAGTTGTTAATGGCTCCCCAACGCACCTTGCTAAAGTGCATGAGAAATTGAATGACCAGAAGCATGGCCACAGTTCCATGTGTTTTGGTGTGCCATTTTTTTTTTTTTTTTAAGGGTCATTAGATGCAGTTGGCAGCCCAGCAGCCCGTTCAAATTAATGGGCTTCTCTACCACAACACACAGTAATGTGGGAAAAACATGCGGCAATGCATGTGCACTGCCACATCGCATAAGTGTGAACCAAGTCTAATTGAGCTCTCCCAGTCCTTTTTTAGGGACTACAGAATGATTTTTCTTCATGTTGAGTAGTTGGTTCTGAGTAGTTTGGCAAGGTAGAACTCAACAGGGCTGACAACTCTGAAACAGAAACACATCACACAAATTTCAGTGTAAGCCCACACCAGGGATTAGGAGCAGACTGCATTTCTGATAGATCAGCAGGTATTTTTCTGAACTTGCAGAGCCTTTAAAAGAAATAATCATGAGACAGGGTGCATGCATTGTAGAGATACATATATATATATATATATTTTTTTGCCTTGACATACACTTTAATTGAATTGTTATAAAATTCTTACTTATCTTTTAAGGGTGTTCTAAGCAAAGCTGTAAACTGGAGAGAGCTGGAGAAACAGTACTTTACACAGACGGTATATGAGGATGAGATCTTGCACTTGCTTGAATATTGTGGGGTATGTAAAAACCTAAACCGTTCCGCAGGTGCATCACAGTGAAAAGCGGTCTTGCCTAAAGGAAAACTACAAATAGCAATGACATACATTATTTTGAATTTATTTAGGTAAAGTTATGGCTACAGTTATAATACTATTCCTGTATATATTGATGAAACTGCGTATATTCTGTTTGTAACTGAGGTGTACACTTAAGTGCCAAGAAGTCAGTATTTATTCAATGTAGAGTGAAGATATGGGCTCTACCATTACCTGTATTTTTCTACCTCCCCTTCTTTGTACATCATGCCTGTCCTTGCCCTGGATCTAGAAGATCACAACTCATAGCGAACTCGCAAGATTTTCCCAAAATGGAACCTATGCTGGTTGCATCTTGCCCAGGAGTCACGTGGAAGATGTTTTTAATACCCCAAGAGTTAATTTAAAAAAAATATGTTAAGAATAAAAAATAAAACAATAAGCCAGGGGGCCTGTTCACATGACCACCTCCCCTCTAATCATGAAACTCACTCTTCTGCGCTAAAGTAGTTGTAAAAGTATATAGATATATTTCTTTCTCGCACATCACGGGACACAGGGCCTCAGTAATTACTGATGGTTATATAGGGTATCACTAGGTGATTGGACACTGGCACACATCTTAATAAGATTGCATCTACCGAACCAAGAATGGAGGCCTTTACGCCAGGATTCCAGTAGATTTAGAGTTTTGGTTAGTAGGGGAGGGAAATTCAAATTAAAGGTATGGTTTAGATTAGCTGGGACAGAAGTACCCAAATATGTCAGAGCTGTAGATGTCCATTTAAAATTGAAGCTGGAGCGAAGTTTGAGCATTGTAGGTTGCGGTATCTCTATACCCATGGCTTCCGACTTGTTGTAGTTAATTTTAAGATTAGATATATTTCCGTATTCCTCAAATTCCTGGAGAAGGTTTGGGAGGGAGATTGCTGGGTTCAAAAGGGAAAACAACATGTCGTCCGCGTATGCAGAGACCTTGTACTGGGCACTCCCAACCGCTAGGCCCTGAATGTCTGTGTTATTTCTGATTTTACACAAGAATGGTTCCAACTTAAAGGCGAAAAGAAGGGGGGAAAGCGGGCAGCCTTGTCTTGTCCCATTTTTAATTTGGAAGGGGTCTGATAGAATTCCATTCACTTTAACTTGTGCTGTGGGGGTATTGTATATTTGGGCAATCCATCCCATCATCTTTTCTCCTAGTCCTATATGTCTAAGGACCACAAACATATACTCCCAATTGACCCTATCGAATGCTTTTTCTGCATCGGTGTTTATGAAGACTGAGGGTGTATGGGTCTGGTTGGCTACATATATCAGATTTAGTACTTTAATTGTACAGTCTCTAGCTTCCCTAGTGGGGATAAAGCCCACCTGATCCAAGTGAACTAGAGATTGTTCATGGCGAGCTAAACGGGTCGCCAGAATCTTGGTAAACAGCTTGAGATCTGTGTTTAACAGGGAGATGGGTCTGTAGCTGTTGCAAACCAGGGCATCTTTGCCATCCTTTGGGATGACCGTAATATGTGCCCGCGTGGTGTCATTGGAAAAGGCTGCCTTGCGTCCTATTTCATTAAAAAAGGTTACCATGTGAGGGCTGAGAGACGGTAATAGTGCTTTGTAGTATGGAAGGGTGAGACCATCTGGCCCAGGGGCTTTACCAGGTTTGGCCGAGTTAAGTGGTAGTGTCAGTTCTTATCGGCGTTCTGGCGTTATCGGTGTCTCCTATTCCGCTATACTTTCTGGTGTTAGTGTAGGGATCTGGCTGGAGGACAAATATGCCTCCATCCGGGGCCGCGCACGCGGTGGGGCCGGTAGATTGTACAGAGTTTTGGAATATTCTTTAAAGGAGTTAGCTATTTGACATGGTAGGCTGACTTTTGTATCTGTTACCGTTTTAATATGGGGAATGTAAGTTTGCATCCTAAGGTCTTTGACTGCTCTGGCAAGAATACATCCGCATTTGTCTCCTGATTCATAAGCTATGAGGCAACATCTTTGTAATGCTGCTTTTGCTTTATATCCGAGGAGGTCATTTATTTGACTGCGGACGGAGTTAAGTTCAGCCTCCACCAGGGGGTCAGGGGAGATTTTGTGTTGTGACGTAGTGGTGTGAAGTTTGGTGAGAAGTAATTCCAACTGTTTTCCATTCTCTCTTTTTATCCGTGCGCCATATTTTATGAATATACCCCTGATAACCGCCTTGTGAGCCTCCCACACCGTTCCCGGAGTGCAGTCCTCCGTTGTGTTCGTGCGAAAATAAAATTTCAGTTCTCTGTTCACTTCCTCTAGGACTTCTGTTCTTTGCAGGAGGCTTTCGTTTAGGCACCAGAAGTGAGTCCTATTAGAGGGGTTATCGGATAGTGCGTAGGTCAATGTTATAGGAGCATGATCTGACCATGTCCTCTGGCCTATAGTGGAGTCTCTAACAGCATGTAGTTGGCCATGGGGAATAAGAAAATAGTCTATTCTTGTATGTAGTTTATGGGGGGGGGAGTAGAACGTGTAGTCCCTTTCACCTGGATGTTGGAGGCGCCACACGTCGATCAACTGTGTTTCGTGTAAGGTTTTGGTGATTCGTTTACGGGCCCTTATCGGTATGGAGGATGATCCCGAGGAGGTGTCTACATTAGGGGCTAGAGGAACGTTAAAGTCTCCCCCCAGAATCAGCTGGCCCTCTCAAAAATTAGCCAGTTTAGAAAGAGTGTGTTGCATGAAGGTATCCTGACAGTCATTCGGGGCATATATGGTCGCTAACGTTAAGAGCACATCTCCAATAAGACCCTTAATAAATGTAAATCTGCCCTCCGTATCTACTAAAGGAGCGCAGGGGGTCCATTGTATTTTACTTGATAGGAGGATAGAGGTTCCTCTAGATTTAGTTTTGTTGGTGGAATGGTAGGTCAGAGGGAAAAATCTATTCTTGAGGATTGGCAGACGGTCCTCTTTAAAATGAGTTTCCTGAATAAAGGCTATATCAACCTAAGCGCGCTTTAAGTCATTCATCAAAATACGCCGTTTCTCCGGCGTATTAAGGCCCTTCGCATTTATTGAGAATATTTTCAAGTCGCCCATCCTCAACCAGAGCAGGGGAAGGGATAGGGGAGGAAGAAAGGGACCGGGGGAGGGACTTAGCTGCGGGTGTGTTGCAAGAGGTCTCTACGATGAGACCGTACAATCGATTTCTTTATCTGAAGGAGTGCAGCTAGTACTGGGATAGTATTATAGAAGGAGCAGGGGAAACAAAACAGTAGGATTCAGTACAGGGGGGAAAGGGGGATAACTACTACGGCAAGCAATATGCTTGCGTTTGCACGTCTCCACCTATAACAGTCGAGAGACGTGCTGGCCTATGTGGGGGAGTAACTGGAGAGGGCCACGGAGAGGTGCTCCCGACTCATCCCGCCCAGCTCAAGCCTTGGGAGCTGTATGAGTATGGCCCACCCCATCTTGTCCACAGGATCTCCCCGTCCGCTCACATCTCCCGACCCCTGTTAAGAGGGGCGTGGAGGAGAGAAGGAGGGAAGGAAGGAGGGCATTAATCCCGCGCCCAGAGTCTCCACTTGTGTTCTCTTCTTACATAAGGATAACCTTACTCTTGAGACTATAAACTAGTTAGGGGCGGTTGGGAAAGTACGGTGGGCCATATATAATCATCGTAGGCAGACACACATGTAGTAAAACCACGATTAGTTCCAGCGAGCCAAAACAAAAAGCAAAACAGAACAAAAAGAAAAATAGCCTAGCGTTTCTATCCGGGGAGTGCCGAGGGTTAATTTAACGGTCTTCAGCCCTCCGATTTGTGCCGGTAGTCGGGCTACCTGGTAAAGAATTATGTGTTTCAGCACATCTCAATATTTGTTGCCGTTCAACTTACTGCCGTTTGACAGATTAAAAAGCCTGCTTGACATAGTGGAACATAGAGTACCATGTGCAAAGGGATGTCTTGCATAATAATCATCCTATGTGTACATTCAAACTTATGCAGCATATTTCCTGAGGCATTATAACATATACAGGTATAATCAGCTGTAGGAAAAAGAAAAACAGAAAACAAAATCCAACAATATAACCATTAACCATGTGCAGGGCATTGTAGAAGGTAAGGGGGGGGGGGAGACATCATAAAGCCACCCCCATCCACCACATCCCGGGGTCAGCTATCGCACTCGCCGATCAAAAGGATGAAGGTCCGTCCCCCCCCCAACCCGACATATCCAGGAGTCAAGTCCCCCCCCCCCCCCCCAGCATTGTCTCCCAAAAACCTCCTTATTCTTCCGGATCTTCTATTAGACAGGTTCCTTGTCCATCTATGATCGTCTGGCATAAGTCCATGGGAAGGGGGTGTTCTATCAGCAGTCAAAGCTACCCCAGTGGCATACCTGACGATCCCAGTCTTGGCATGGTATATCGGGGGCTTGTTACCTCTAGGGGTGGAGTAGTGGGGGACCGTTCCCCCCATTCCTTGAGATTTCATGGTAGGGGACAGCTATTCCAGAGTTCTGGCATTGGGGCACCCAAGAGGAAGACATTCCAGGATTCAAGGCAGAAATGTATGGGCCTGGGAAGGGGGATTTCAGCAGGGCAAGGGTAAGCAGTGACAGTGTAAGTCTCATATCAGGGGAAGGGGGATAATCCCTCATGACTCACGTGTGGGATTGGGGTTTTATTCAAACCTTTTCACGGTACCAAAGCCAAATGTAGATGTCAGACCCATTCTAGATCTCAAAGATCTAAACCGATTCCTAAAAGTACAGTCCTTTCGCGTGGATTTAATCCGATTGGTTGTCTCCATCCTACAAGGAGGAGAGCCTCTGGCATCAATAGACATCAAGGATGCATACCTGCATGTACCCATTTTCCCTGTTCATCAAAGATATCTGCGTTTTCGAAGTAGAAAAACGCCACTTTCAGTTTGTAGCCCTGCCTTTCAGGCTAGCCACTGCACCTCGGGTGTTTACAAAGATCTTGGCTCCTCCTTTAGCCAGATTAAGATCCCAGGGTATAACGCTAATAGCATACCTAGACGACCTGCTCTTGCTAGATCAGTCGGTAGCCTGCTTGGACCAAAACTTGGTTACCACAATCAACTACCTGGATACCTAGGTTGGGTCCTCCAACTTAGAGAAGTCTTCTTGAAATCCAGTAAGAAGACTAGAGTATTTGGGTCTGGTCATAGATACAGCCCAGAAGAGGGTATATTTACCCCAGGCAAAAAGCAGTGCCATAAAGAGACTGATTCAGGTAGTCAGGGCAAAGAAGGGTCCTTCTATTCGCCTTTGTATGAGGCTGCTAGGAAAGATGGTGGCTTCATTCAAAGCAGTTCCCTATGCTCAGTTTCATTCGAGACTGCTGCAAAACAGTATCCTGTCTGCCTGGAACAAAAAAGCCCAGTCGTTAGATTTTCCAATGCGCCTGTCTCCTACAGTGCGTCAGAGCCTCAGTTGGTGGTTGATTCCCGAGAATCTGCAAAAAGGAAAATCCTTTTTACCAGTTACCTGGACAGTGGTAACAACAGATGCCAGTCTTTCAGGTTGGGGAGCAGTTCTGGAACAGTCGACTGTCCAGGGGAGGTGGTCCAAGACCGAGAGGACCTTACCCATCAACATTTTGGAGATCCGTGCGGCATATCTAGCCCTAAAAGCCTGGACGCGCAGGTTACAGGGTTGCCCTGTCAAGATCCAGTCCGACAATGCCATAGCAGTGGCTTATATCAATCACCAAGGAGGAACCAGGAGTCGTGCAGCTCAGGAGGAAGTAAACCAGATCTTAATCTGGGCAGAAAAGCATGTGCCGTGCATATCGGCAATCTTCATTCCGGGGGTAGAGAACTGGCAGGCAGACTACTTGAGTCGTCGGCAGTTAGTTCCAGGAGAATGGTCTCTTCACCCCGACATCTTCTTGGCCATATGCCAAAGATGGGGAGTTCCGGATGTAGAACTCTTTGCGTCCAGGTTCAACAACAAGATCGACA
This sequence comes from Lithobates septentrionalis, assembly GCA_037952835.1. Classification (NCBI taxonomy): domain Eukaryota; kingdom Metazoa; phylum Chordata; class Amphibia; order Anura; family Ranidae; genus Lithobates; species Lithobates septentrionalis. Next base: position 66,897 of record JBBDGP010000082.1, on the reverse strand, counting down.
ACTTTGTGTCAAGAACAAGGGATTGACTTGCATGCGGGACAGATGTGTTGGTGACTCCGTGGCATCGGTTCTCTCTGATTTATGCATTTCCTCCTATTCTGCTGCTGCCACGATTTCTTTGCAGGATCAAGCAGGAAAAGAAGTCTGTGCTTCTGGTGGCCCAGAAGAGCTTGGTATGCAGAAATAGTGAAAATGGCAGTAGGTTCCCCTTGGACCCTACCGTCAGGTCCAGACCTGCTATCCCAGGGACCAATGTTCCATCCTGCCTTACAAACACTAAATTTAACGGTTTGGCTATTGAAACCCACGTTCTAAAGAGTCGTGGGCTTTCAGGTCCTGTGATTTCTACCTTGATTAATGCAAGGAAGCCAGCTTCCAGAATGATTTATCATAGAGTCTGGAAAGCATATGTCTCCTGGTGTGAATCCAGGGGTTGGCATCCCAGAAAATATGTCATAGGCAGAATCCTTGACTTTCTGTAAATGGGGTTAGAGATGAAGCTGGCCTTGAGTACCATTAAAGCGGGGTTCCACCCAAATTTTGAACATTATCTCTATGCATTCTCTTCCTTGCCTAGATGCTGACATGCTGTGTAAAAAAATTTAAATCGCCGTAATTACCTTTTTTTTTCTAATCTTCTTAGCACTTCCTGGTTTTCCTCCCATGGGAGTAGGCGTGTTTCTAGCCTCTCCCAGACCTCCCACAGTCCCCTGGGAGCTAGTCTCAGGCTTCCCAGCATGCATTGTGCAACAGCGTCATCACAACATCTCGGTGAATGCTGGGAGCACAGCATTCACCGCATCCAGGAAATACATGCTTGTGGGCTTCAAATGCCCACAGTGAAGATGGAAACCGCCTTCAGTGAATTTTCTAAGTTATTCTTTACAACGAAATCGGACACAGGCGGACTTATTACACAGAACATGTGAGTAGATAATCATGAGAAGAAAAGTTTGTGAATGAACTCCAAAAAAAAAAAAACGATAGATAGGTGGACCCCCGCTTTAAGGGCCAGGTCTCGGCCTTATCAGTTCTGTTTCAACGTCCACTTGCTTTGCATTCTTTGGTCGGAAATGTTATACAGGAGGTAACGCGCCTTAATCCTCTGGTTAAGGCGCCTCTAAACCCCTGGGACTTGAATTTGGTTCTGTCAGCTTTACAGAAGCAGCCTTTTGAACCGTTATGTCAAATTCCCTTAGTTCTGTTGACAAGGACAAGGACGGTACAAGGTCCTCAGGTCTGATTACACCCTACTTTGTGTGGTTCCCTCCCCTCAGATAGCATTGCTCTGGGACATCCCATCAGTAATTACTGAGGCTCTGTGTCCTGTGATGTACGAGAAAGAAAATAGGATTTTTATAACAGCTTACCTGTAAAACGCTTTTCTTTTGAGGTACATCATGGGACACAGAGGTCCCTCCTCTCTTTTAATACACTTATATTGCTTTGCTACAAAACTGAGGTACTCCCAGTAAGGGGAGGGATTATGTAGGAAGTTGAACTTCCTGTCTAGGGCGTGCCAGTGTCCAATCACCTAGTGATACCCTATATAACCATCAGTAATTACTGAGGCTCTGTGTCCCATGATGTCTCTCAAAATAAAAGGATTTTACAGGTAAGCTGTTATAAAAATCCTATTTTTTTTATTAAAATGATAAACATTTTATATTTGCCTGCTCTCTGTAATGGTATTATACAGAGAGGCCCGAACCTCCTCTTCTGGGGTACCTGATGATGCCTACTGCACTCCTCTTCTTTGAAGGACCCCATAGCAAGCCGCTTGCTATGAAGGCACTCACGCGGGCTTGGTCCTGAGCTGAACTTTGTGCTTCTTTTCTTGAAACATAATTAAAACACCATGGTACACAAAATTTTATTAGAACCCAATTTTACCCCTACTTTTTTTTAAATCAAAATATAAGTTTATTGAGTATAAAAGTCAATACAGGATATTTCATACAAGATGCAAGGTGCAACAGGCACCAACGTAAAATAACAAGATACATATGATTGTCTGACATATCGTACTAGAAATTGTGATATTTCTAAATATAGTTACTTGCAATAGGATCATGAATTCATATAATCCTTGTTAGCTTAGGTAATGGGGATACCGTATATACTCGAGTATAAGTCAAATTTTTCAGCACATTTTTTTGTGCCCCCCTCGACTTATACTCGAGTCAAGCACTTTTCTGCAGCAAAAAATGTCATTTTCCGAACCGACTTTGGGGCCCCGTATCTCAGGGCCACTTGGTGCTAGGAACCCCAATTTTGTGTGAAAACCCAGTGGAACTGGTATCACAACATATCCAAAGCTGAAGTTCCTAGCACTATGTGGCCCCGAGATACGGGGCCCCAAAATCGGTTCGGAAAATGTCATTCTCTGCTGCAGAAAAGTGCTTGACATTTTCTGAACCGACTTTGGGGCCGCATATCTCAGGGCCAGTTGGTGCTAGGAACCCCAAATTTGGTGTGCAAACCCAGTGGAACAGGTATCACAACATATCCAAAGCTGAAGTTCCTAGCACTAAGTGGCCCCGAGATACGGGGCCCCAAAATCGGTTCGGAAAATGTCATTCTCTGCTGCAGAAAAGTGCTTGACATTTTCTGAGTTGAATTTGGGGCCCCATATCTCAGGGCCAGTTGGTGCTAGGAACCCCAAATTTGGTGTGCAAACCTAGTGGAACTGGTACCATAACATATCCAAAGCTGGGGTTCCTAGCACCAAGTGGCCCTGAGATACGGGGCCCCAAAACCGGTTCGGAAAATGTCATTCTCTGCTGCAGAAAAGTGCTTGACATTTTCTGAACTGATTTTTGGGGCCCTGTATCTCGGGGCCACTTGGTGTTAGAAACCCCAGATTTGGAAATTTTATGGTGCTAGTTCCTCTGGGTTTGCACACCAAATCTGGGGTTCTTAGCACAAGGGGCCCCAAGATACGGGGCCCCAAATTTGGTCAACTGTGTCCATCTGCAGCAATGTCATTTCGGGACCCTTTGGGTTCAGAGACCCCAAATTTTGGCTGCAGCTAGGGGGCATCTAGGAACCCTTAACTACCGAGTTTGAAGTTCGGGGGACCTATGGCTGCAAATGGGCACAGTGAGGCATGCAAATGGGCAAAGTGATGCTGCAAATGGGCATTGTTGACCCTCTTTTCCACTTACAGTAGCTGTGCATTTCTCACCCTCGTCTTATACTCGGGTCAATAAGTTTTTCCCATTTTTTTTGTGGTAAATTAGGGCCTCGACTTATACTCGGAACGACTTATACTCGAGTATATACGGTAATTGCTAATTAGCCTTGGTAATAGGGTTTGAGAAACAGTTGGCATTAATCAGTACAAGTTGCGGATTCATCCACCCATCTGTCCCAGATCCTATTAAATTTGTCAGGACATCCTCGGTGAGAGTAGAGAACTTTTTTATAGGGCAGGGTGAGATTCACGGCCCTCTTCCACTGCTGAATAGTTGGGGAGGCAGGTCTGAGCCACAATTGGGCTATCTGCATTCTGGCAGTAAATAGGGTTTCTTGTAGGAATATCGTCAGGTACTTCTCCTCAGGTATGGGAAGGAGGCCAAGTAAGCACTGGCGTGGGAGCCCATGCGATCATGGAGGAATTTAATAACCTGTGACCAGTATTGCTGGACGGGTGGACAAGCCCACATGAGATGATAAAGGGTGCCATTAGTATCGCCACACCTGGGGCAAGCTTGGTCAGTGTCTGGTTTATACCTGGACAAACGGGAAGGAGTAATGTAAGACCTATGGGGGATGTAAAGATGGGCAAGTCGGTCAGATAATTTAGGTGATACTTTTTTAGAGACTTCTAGTATTTCCCCCCACTGCTCGTCCTCTATCCCCCCCAAGGTCAGTCTCCCATTTAGATTTTAGCTGGTATGCAAGAGCGATGGCCCTTGGTGAAAGAAGGTGGTTGTACAGGAAGGAAATTAATTTCTTAGGGTCTTCACCAAGGACCATACCCGCTAGAGCCACCGATTCCAGTCCAGGGATGGAGACACTGAACTGAGATTGAATGGCATTCCGGACCTGTAGGTAGCAAAAGAGCATGTGGTTGGGAAGATCAAATTCCTCCTTGAGGGTCTGGAAAGGCTTAACAGCACCTCCAGTAATGAGCTGAGACAGGTATATAACTCTCTTGGCTATCCATATTTTGTGGTCGGGGATAGTCATCGGTTCTGGAAGGTGGAGGTTGTCCCAGAGCGGCGTGTGAGCATGCAAGGGGGGGCCCAGTAATGGTTAGCGCTAATTGCCAGATTTTACTGTGGTGTGATAGCATATGCTTCGTATCGCTTAAGCGGGATAGGCCCCGATGTCTGCAGAAGAGGATCTGAAAGGGATGGGCCACTAAATCAGTGGCCGCCATACACACCAGCGTGGAGCAGCGAGCTTGTCATGTCTATTGAGGTAATAGAAATGGGATAATTGGGAGGCTATTTAATAGAGTGCTAGGTCGGGAAGGGCAGTGCCCCCTAGATGAACAGGACGCTTCAATGTCTGCCATGACAGTTTGTGTCTAGAGAAGCCCCAGACAAATGTGTTGAGTATGGATTCCATATTTCTAAATACATGGGCTGGGATATATAGTGGAGCATGCCAAAAGAGGTAGAGTAGTTTGGGTAGGAGAATCATTTTTACTAGGTTGATTCGGCCCATGACTCCAAAAGGGAGTCTGGACCAAACCTGGGTTTTATTTTTAAGAATACAGTGGTTCCAAGTGTAAGTGCATGTAATCTGCGAGGGAGCGGGAGCATTGTACACCTAAATATTTTAACTGGTTGGTCCTCGCCAGGGGCAGCGCCTCCTGTGCGGCAGTAGGAGCAGTAACATCTATAGGAAGGATTTGGGACTTGGACCAATTCATCTGCAGTCCTGAGAAAGCGCCAAAGTGTTGGATCAGGTGCAAGGCCGCGGTCAGTGAAGGGCCTGCATCTTCCAAGTAGAGGAGCATATCGTCCGCATTGAGACTGAGAACCTCAGTCACCCATCCCATGCGGAGGCCCCGTATGTCAGGATGCACCCTTATGGCAATGGCCAGTGGTTCCACAGCCAGCGCATACAGCATAGGGGAGATGGGGCAACCCAGGCGAGTTCCCCGGGACAGAGAAAAGGGACTAGAAGCCTTTCTATTTACTTGGATCCGGGCGGTGGGAGCCTGGTAAATATCTGTGTGCGTGTCACCGGCGCAAAAACAAATCTTAGTTCCTCAAACAATATTACATACTAAATGTTGGGGATGCTGCATTCAAAAAAGACCCTTCACTTAGATGGGTAAGAAATACTAGTTGGTGTATGTGAATGCGCTACTCCCTTAATATACCACCACCTGTAATGCTTATCAACTACCAATCACAAATGTTTCATGTGCATAAGTTTAAAATTTTAGATCAATAAATCATATATCCATTCAATACATATACATATAACAAAAAGTCCTTCAGATGTGTTGCAAAGTCTTGTAACCATTAAAGTGACTGACGTGCTCCTATATTGCTTCAATATTCATATGTGACTGAGTGGGACCCTCCACCATTCAGATTGGCCACTCACCAGATACTTCACTAGGGGTACGCCTTTGGTTCATTCAGGGATAACCACTCCACCCAGGTGGGAGCCTGGTAAAGGAGTTGGAGCCACTTGATAAATCTAGGACCGAAGTAGCCCCAAACTGAATCAAATGCCTTGGCAGCATCGAGTCTAACCACCACCCTCGATCCAACATTGTCATGTGTAGCTTGGAGGTTCATGTACAATCTTCTCAGGTTAAATGCGGTGTTTTTATTGGGCATAAATCCTGTTTGATCGGCATGGATGAGGCTGAGTATTACTTTGAGTCTAAGGGCAAGAATTTTGGCCAATATTTTAATGTCTAATTGTAGGAGGGAGATGGTGTGCAGGGAGTGTGCCAGATTCATAGATATGGGAATACAGTGCTTGCAGCTTGGGAAGGAGAGTCTCTTGAAACTGAGAGTAAAATTCTAATGGAAGGCCATCAGAGCCAGGGGCCTTAGATGGTGGTAAACTCGCTATCGCCTCTGCTATGCTCTCCTCTGATATGGGAGCTTCTAGAAGTTCCACTTGGGGGTCTGTGAAGGAGGGGAAGTCCAAGTTCTGTAGGAGTGAGTGTAGCTCGCTCGGGGGGCAGCTAGCTTTTGAGGTGTATAAGTCAGAGTAGAAACGTCTGAACTCCTGGGCTACCTGTGCTGGATCTGTGAGGGTGATTCCAGCTTCAGATAGAAGCTGAACCACTACAGGAGGGCTATGATCTCGGTGAGCCATGTACGCCAGGAGCTTCCCTGCCCGCACGCCATGCTCATAGGTTTTTTGCTTGCTAAAAAAAAAATTCCCTTCTTGGCCTTTTCAAAATGTAAATGATCCGTGAGTCTGGAGTGCAGGCGTAACTGGGCAGAATTAGAGGCTGTCGGGTCAGCAAGGAACACCTGCTCGAGAGAACACAGTTTTTCCTCAGCCTGCTGTAGGATGAATCTGGAGGAGGCTTTGTGTCTATTTATGCGCGTAGAGAGGGTCATGCGAGCGTTTATTTTGAATGCCTCCCACACCATCCCAGTCGAGGCCGAACCCGCATTGGAGTGAAAATAGTGTATTCATTCATGCTGTACGGCCTCTAAATCACTGAGAACCGTGAGCCAGAATGGATTCAACCTCCAGATGCGGGTCGGAGAGGCAGAAGGCAGGCGGATAGTAGCCCAGTACGGCGAGTGATCCGAGAGGACCCTGGCACCAAATCCCACTTAAAGGAGATCTGGGGTCAGGGTGGGGGGACATTATTATCATGTCGATACAGGACATGGCAGCCTGAGAGGGGGTAAGCAGTTTTGGTAGGGTATTTAAGTCTCCACGTGTCAGTCATGGCAAACTCCAGAAGGAATTTGCCAAACCTGGTCAGTACAGGCTGAGTTGGCAGTGTGATGGGCGGGTGAAGTCTGTCAAGATAGAGGTCTACTACCATATTGAAGTCCCCCATCCATATGGCAGGTACTGTGAGGTGCTGAGCCATGAAGTCGATTCCTTCCCTGAGAGCCGCAAACTGGAAAGGTAGGGACATGTAGAAGGCCAGGAGGAGGACCTCAAGGCCTCCCACTGTAGCATGTAGGAGGAGGAACCTGCCCTGCCGATCTGACCGCAAACCATGAAGTTGAAACTGGACCGATTTAGCAATGAGGATGGCAACACCTCTGGAGTTGTTTGTATATGGGCCTGGTATATCCAGCCCACCCAGGGCTTTTTCAAGGACATCTGCATTTGGCCCGTAATATGGGTCTCTACAAGAACAGTTATGTCTGCTCGCATTTGCTTGAGGTGGGAGAGAACAGTAAGCCGTTTAGGCTTGGCCCTCAACCCCCTCACGTTCCATGTGACTAACTTGAGGGTTGCCATCATAGCGGTCATGTTGTTTGGCCGCTCAGTCAGACCAGCAGGGGGTAGCTCAAGTCCACATTCATATATGGTGCAATTAACATATAAGCATACAGGCAGTGAAACAGAGGCCCCACTGCCCATCCCGCATCGGAGCCCCGCAGGCGAGCCAGAGAGAGCGGTAAAGCGTCAATAGCAGACCTGCAGGGGGCCATGCATGGAACTGGGCAGATGGGTAATATCATTAATAAAAAGCAGCATTGATATTGCAATGTAACACATGTCAGACACCGTAAGAACAAAGAAAAAAGGAAAAAAAAAGAAAAAACTGTAGCAACGTTGCCAACTCTGGACCAGCGTGGCTTATGAAACTTGTGGCAGCCCACCACAGCCATGGGAGCTGAAGCTGGCCAGGGAAACATATCTTTGGAAGACAGCGAGGTGCACCAAAGTCCATAAACAAAGGGGGAAGAGACATGAGACTGTAGTTGGGATGAAAGTCCAGGTGCACTCTCAGCCGTCGCAGGGGGCAAACAATAGTTAACAGAAGTGCACAATGGTGCTAGGTTCTAGAAATTGCACGGGGGGGCTCCAGATGGTGGCCGTGAAGCTCCACCACGAACGCGGAGAATGCCTCCCTTCCAAAGTTAGTAATTAGCAGGTTTTCTAGGAACGTGGGAGGGCCCGATCCCTCCGATCTCTCTGGCAGTCCCACAAACCTGAGGTTGCCGCGGCGCAATCAGTTTTCCATGTCGTCCTGTTTACTCAGGACGACACTTAGCTGATGTTGAAGCCGCTTGGTAGTGACTTGCAAGGGAGTGATATCATCCTCTACCTGCCCGATTCTGCGCTCCGTCTCAGTTACCCTCTCCCGCAGTTTGTGCATATCTTGGCGGATAAGGGAGATGTCGACCTTAACTTCCTCAATCTTGGATGTGAAGGTCGTCTGACAAAGGGAGACAGCATCGAGGATACGAGCAGTGTCTACGGAAGGCGGAACCTCCTCCCCCGAGCTGGATGCGGCGCCATCTTCCCCCGCTGTGTCCTGGCCATCATTGCGGTATTTGTCAAGCTTTGCGAGCGCCCGCTTCGGTGGCGACATAGGCACGGGTCCTTCTCCAAAGGGTGCTGGTAGTTTGTGCTGAAATAAGGGATGATTTAGTCCCGCAGGATCAGATTATAGGATAATGTGCAGCTGGAGCTCTCACTCTGCACTCCTTACACCATGCAGCTTCAGGCCACGCCCTCAATTTTACCCCTACTTAATCTGTAAAAGATAGACCCTAGTAATGCACAAATCTGCTAATAAACGTCAAGTGACCTCTATTGAGGGATAGACATGCTCTTACATAGATGTTTGGGGACAACCTGATAAACTCAAAACAGTTTCCAGACGTGAAAAGGAATTAAGAGGACCATAAGGCCCCTTTCACATGGTTAACTTCTGTTTTTACCAGCAGGGGACCTGTCTGTTAATCTCCTGCTGATCAGAGCGGGTGGATGACAGGTCTGTGTCTGCTCAGTTTATGCAGAGCGGACATGGACAGAGCCCACTCTGCTCTATGGGTGGCCAGGTGTAAAAGGACTCCATGTCCGTTCACATCCATCTACCCTCCGATCTGATCCACCTACACGGAGGAGACCGGATCCACTTCCGTTTGTTTTCAGAGGACAGGATCGGAGGTAGGCAGATGTAAACAGACACAAGTCCGTAGGGGTGAATGGACCGTCTGATCAGGTCTGCCTGAAAAACCTCAGAGCATATCAAAATGTTCACTCTCCTGTGCTGTGTGGTAAGTCCCAACGTGTTATCAGACTCTTATCTTGACATGTTAGTATATGTGGATAATGCACACCTGCTGCCTGAAAAACTTACCAGAATGGTCGTGTGAAAGGGCCTAAATGTATTCTTTTGTCTCTTAAAGCGGAGTTCCACCCAACTTTACTACTTGGTCTTAAAGGAACACTAAAGGTAATTTTTTTTTTTTTTTTTTTTTTTAAATAACAAACATGTTATACTTACCTCCACTGTGCAGCTCGTTTTGCACAGAGTGGCCCCAAACCTGGTCTTCTGGGGTCTCTCGGCGGCTGTTTCAGCTCCTCCCCGCAAGAACTAATCACCACCATGCAAGCTTCTTTCGCATGGTGGTGAGTTCTTGCGGGCGCGCTCCCGTGATACAGCCGGCGGCCATAGCCGCTGACTGTATCACTCGGCCCCGCCGCATCATTGGATGTGATTGACAGCAGCCAATGGCTGCGCTGCTTTCAATCCAGCCAATCAACAGTCAGGCTGATCAACGAAGAGGATGTCGGGGGTGAGCGCTGGACTTTCGAGGGCTCAGGTAAGTAAAACGGGAGGGCTGGGGGCGGCGGTATTGTCGGAAGTTTTTTCACCTTAATGCATAGAATGCATTAAGGTGAAAACATTTTTACCTTTACAACCCCTTTAAACGAAAGACCACCCCTCGTTTTTGGTTTTATACATTTTTTTTTCTTTCTTCTCTTTTATGAAGTACAAAGGTGTACTTCCGTTCCAGCCTCGCTGCGGTGAGGTACGTCATTTCCCCTTCTGCCTTGGCCCCTCCTTGTTCCCCCAGCTACCTGTGTGTGTCCCAGAAGACGACTGAGCCATTTAGAAAGCGCCGTGCGACTCGGGCATGGGTAGTTCGGAACCGGCTGTGAAGCTTGAAGGCTCCACTGCCGGTTTCCCTTAGTTGCAATGGCGGCGCCTTCACCCGAGCCGATGGGACTGACATTGCAGGCTCCCTGGACAGGTAAGTGTCCTTATTAAAAGTCAGCAGCTACAGTATTTGTAGCTGCTGACTTAAAAAAAAAAAAACGTTTTTGAGGGTGGAACTCCGCTTTAAAGTGGTTGTAAACCCTTGCAACACACATTTTGCTACAGGTAAGCGTATAATGAGGCTTACCTGTAGCTACCTTGGATATCTCCTAAACCTGAACGGTTTAGGAGACATCCCGTTTATTTGCATGTGCCGACGTCTTTGGCACATGCGCACTGAAGCAATGGCACGTACATGCCGTTGCTTCAGTTAAACTGTGCCGATGCTATGCATACTAGCTCATTATGCCTTTGTCTTGCAGTTTTGGTTTTTTTTGGGTTTACAACCACTTTAAGGTAACCTGTAGTACTCTGGAAAACCTTTGTCATGTTTTAAATATTTATTTGCAAATAAAAAGCATTCTATATAGATAGTAAAAAAAAAAGTTGATATAAAAGAGTTAAGAATTTTTTAAAACTTTCAAAAAGCTAAAGTAACATTGACCAAAACCTATTAAAACATTTTTATCAAAAAAGTTGCTAGAGCTAATATGTATGTGGATTAAGTCACAAGCCTTTAATCTGCACAAAGCCAAATGCAGTGTAAGAATGATGTTGCAATGTATCTATAAATGAAGCTAAAAACACTGCTTAAAGGCTTTATGTACATAAGAAAACACTGCTTCACTGCTCCTGAACCCCAGAGTGAACCTGACTGTCACCAACACAGCAGGAAGGAAGTCTTGAACACATGCAGTATGGTTAAAGTGTGTGTGTGTGTATGTATATGTATGTGTATATATATATATATATATAATATATTTAGAGATAGAATGAGCATCTCCTGTGCACAGCCCTCTTCAGATCACCCCACAGATTTTCAATCATTGGATTCAGGTCTGGGCTCTGGCTGGGCCATTCCAAAACTTTAATCTTCAGGTGAAGCCATTCCTTTGTTGATTTGTAATGTATTGCTGTATGCTTTAAGTCGTCGTCATGCTGAAAGATGAAGTTTCTCTTCATGTTCTGCTTTCTAGCAGAAACAGAAGGTTTTGTGCCAATATTGACCGGTATTTGGAACTATTCATAATACCCTCTACCTTGTCTAAGGCCACTGTTCCAGCTAAAGGAAAACAGCCCAAAAGCATGATGCTGCCACCACCATGCTTCACTGTGGGTATGGTGTTCTTTTGGTGATGTGCAGTGTTGTTTTCGTGCCAAACATCTTTTGAAATTATGGCCAAAAAGTTCAACCTTTGTTTTATCAGACCATAACACATTTTCTCACATGCTTTTGGGAGACTTCAGATGTGTTTTTGCAAAATTTAGCCGGGCTTAGATGTTTGTCTTCCTAAGAAAAGGCTTCCATCTTTCCTCTCTACCCCATAGCCCAGACATCTGAAGAATACGGGAGATTGTTGTCACATGTACCACACAGCCAGTACTTGCCAGATATTCCTGCAGCTCCTTTAATGTTGCTGTAGGCCTCTTGGCAGCCTCCCTGACCAGTTTTCTTCTTGTCTTTTCATCAATTTTGGAGGGACGTCCAGTTCTTGGTAATGTCACTGTTGTGCCATATTTTCTCCACTTGATGATGACTGTCTTCACTGTGTTCCATGGTATATCTAATGCCTTGGAAATTTTTTTGTACTCTTCTCCTGACTGATACTTTAACAATGAGATCCCTCTGATGCTTTGGAAGCTCTCTGCGGACCATGGCTTTGGCTGTAGGATGCAACTAAGAAAATGTCAGGAAAGACCTACTAGAACAGCTGAACTTTATTTGGGGTTAATCTGAGGCACTTTAAATGATGGCAGGTGTGTACTGACTCCTATTTAACATGAGTTTGAACGTAATTGCTTAATTCTGAACACAGCTACATCCCCAGTTATAAGAGGGTGTGCACACTTATGTAACCACATTACTTTTATTTTCACCCCCCCAAAAGATTTTAGTGTGTTGTTCAATTGAGTTGTACACATTAAATGTGCAAAATGTTCTAAAATTATTTATCTTTGTCTCATATATACATATATGATTTTATTTTTTTATGTATACTTTGTATGCCCAATATTTTTAACTGTTTAAATTTGTTATCTATATGTATGTTCCTTTTGGTTCTTACAATTTCTCCTTCATTTTAGCCAGATTCATTCAAGATGGGACAGGACTTTGTGAAAAACTCCCCAAAAAGTGTTGACAGTCTGACCCATTTAAAACTAGCTGCCAGCCTTTTCCACCTGAACCGCACCCGGAAGCCATTATCTCCTGATTCTCTTCAAACAGCAAGTAGCAGCGACAATAGCTTTATGTTCCAAGGTCAGTCTAAATTGTCATATATTAGACAAGCAATGACTGCTGGACTCAGCAATCCCCAAAAGAGAGAAGACACAAAGAAGAATGAAGCTCTGCAAAGGGAGTCCTGGTTGTTTATGAAAGGCGTCATGGATGAGTGCACACATGTAGGAAACTTCTCAGGTATTTACTGAGCCCTCATACGTTGTCCTGAAAATTCTCACTTTCCTTCCCTGTCCTTTCCTGGGCCCAAATGTAACTAAGGGTAATTTTCATTTAACACAGACATGCATGCCACAGCATGGTAAGATAGCTTACCGTTAACATGCATGCGTACTTTAAAAAAAAAACCGTTAAAGGGACTTTGACCCTTTGACTTTTACTCAACTGGTAATTTATAGCACTATGTGAAATAAATATTTATAACACCACCATGAAAATACTCACAAACCTGAAATAAATATTTTTTACATTGATGTATTTTTTCTGTGGAGCCAGTTGGTACTTGTGAGTTGAAGGAAAGAATACAACAAAAGGACAAACTAATATTTTTCTTCTGTGGCATTACTTGAACATAAGTTATCTGTGTGTTGGAGAATATCACTCTAGCTATCCACAAGGTGCCTAATGGTAACTTTAAGCAGACCTGTGGGATGGTTTCAGGTTCATAAACTGGCTCTTATGCTGTTGCTAAGCTACTCCAAGTGCCTGGGCTTGTATTTAGGATTTGAAAAACAGGAACTTGGACCCTGTATTCTGGAAGCTGCAACTACTAGTGATACATGGGCTAGAAGAATTTTTGATACGTGATTGACAGCGATCACATAGAATTTCACGTAGAGGGGCAGTAAAGGGTTTACAACAGCCTCTCCCTTTCGATGCACAAGCACTGCAACAGAAGAAGGTTTAGCAATGGTGTTTTTAAGTACAATGTTTTACTTTAATCCCTATATCTGCCTGGAGTTTAACTGTAAATTCAAAACGGGTGTCTGTAGAAGTCCACCTTAACACTAAAATCCCTGCATCTACAGACATCTAAGATCTAACACTAACTGAACTAACCCTGTAAAGAAGAAATCCGTATACATACCTTTTCTGAAGTCGATGCGATCCAATCACGCTGAGCTGTCAGCTGCGGCTTCGCTGTGGAGGTAGGTGCAGAGGAGGCAGCCGACAACGGAAGCCCCATAATAACTCTAACTATGGGTGACGTCACTCCCCATTCAGTCGGCTGTGTCCTCTGCAGAGTTTCCCCCGCTGGAGACCGGAGCAGATCGGCCTCAAAAAAGGTATGTATATGTTGCACATATGCTGAAAGTATGGTCAATACATCCAATGTATATGGTCGGGTGAAACCAGAAGTGTTTTTATTGAAAAGTTTCTGCAATGACACAAACACATGACCTTCAGACTGATAGACCGGGTAGCAACTGCTATTCCGTTCCCACCAGAAACAGAGGTCAGTCTTTTTGGTTCCCCTACTACTAGCAATGGTTTCATTAGAATGTGCTCTAGGTCACTCAGGCTTTTCACTCTATGCTGCCATCTACTGGTGATTTAATAGAAATGCCATGAGTTTTACTCTATCTATGACAGAACTATAATCCTTTTTATGGGGTACCTGATTTTGACATCCCTTACACCTTCTGATTTCTTCTTTTACAGGGCTAGATAGGTTAGTGTTAGATCGTGGGGGTCTGTAGATGCAGGGATATTAGTGTTAGGGTGGACTTCTACTTTAAGAATCCATAAAAAAATCATCAAATGCAACTAGTTCAAGTGTGCAAATTTGTCTTCATGTGAGATTACTATACTCTCCTGTTTGATAGAATACTAACTAGTTGAGGGAGGCCAAGCACAAAGTAAACAGTCATGCTTGGCTTCAATGCTGTACTTGTGATGAGCTCATAAGTTGGCAGCTGCTTCTTAAAGCTAAACTTCAGGCACAAGAACTTTCATTTAAACATGTTCCCTATTAGCCAGAAAGGATATAAATCAGCTTTGCGCCAGGTGTTTTTCCAGACCCAAATATTACCTTAAAAGGTACCTGTGATGTAATCACTAAGCCAGGACCCAGTAAGTGTATTCCAATTTTGTATTTAGCTGTTTGCAGCTTTAATCTAAAATGGGTAAATCATGTTTGTTTGTTTTGTTTTTTTTTTTCTTTTTTCTATGTCTTTTACTTTTTCATGTGTTTTAATCCTGAGATTTTGGTAAAAAAAATAATACATTATTTTGCCTTACTTAGTTCCGGTGGACCCCAGTTTAATTATAGTTGTGCAAGCCAAGGAAGATGCATATATCCCAAGGGTTGGTGTACGCAGTCTTCAAGAAATCTGGCCTGGTTGTGAGGTTCGATATATAGAAGGCGGCCATGTCAGTGCCTACCTCTTCAAACAAGGGCTTTTCAGGTATTCATGTTGAACATGGTGAACATCTTTTTTTGGTTTCCTAATGTTTTCATCTCATGCAACTTGGCCAATGCACTGTAGTGGCTTATGAGCAATTTACTATTTTTCCTTTTGTCTTTTTAATGACAAGGGGGAAAATTGTCCATCAAGCAGTGTTATATTTTGTACACGAAAACATTTTCATAGACTAAATAAATACTATTTTAGTCGACTAAAATACGACTAAAATAGGAACTAAAACTAAAATGGCATTTTAGTCAAGAGTATGACCAAAACCAATTTGAAATTTGACATCAAAATTAACACTGCTCTGTAGTGCATGTTCAAACCATAATAACATATTGGATTTTTTACTCCAGCAGTATATAATGAGTTTGGAAATTGTAGAGAAATGCTTAAATAATGCATTGCAATTTAACTACACCCATTAGATTTTAGACGACTAAAATGTACTGGAGATTTAGTCAATTAAATACGACTAAAACGAAAACATTTGCAGACGACTAAAATGCTATTTTAGTCATAAGACTAAAACTAAATCGAAATTTGCTGCCAAAATTAACACTGCCATCAAGTTGGAACATCGGATTCTGAAGGGTAGTTGTCAAATTGTGGGGAAGGAACAACATGTTTAAAGCCACACTAAAGCTGGCAATAGATGGATTATTCTTTTTTTGTTTTTTGATCAGCCACCCAGCTGTGCTATAGTATTCTGGCAGCGGGACTCTTCCACTGCCAGAATACACCAATCAGCAGCTGCAAGCGCTGATTAAGTGAAAATATATCAACAGTCCCGTTTGCAAGGAATTGGTCACTAGGAGTAGACAAGTCGTTTTTATTGGGGTGTAGCCTGCCTACACTGACCAAGAAGGATGAACTTCTATTACAATGAACTGAAGATTTCATCTTAAAGTTATTCTTAAGCTTCCATTCTTTTATTTAAAATAACAAACATGTTCTATATACCTGCTCTGTGCAATGGTTTTGAACAGAATAGTCCCGATCTTCCTCTTCTCGGGTACCCCACTGTCACTTCTGGCCCCTCACCCACTCGTGCATGCTCGCTTCCAAGTGTGTGTCTATGGGAGACACAGAGCATGGCTCAGTCCCACCCCTGTTCTCTGTGTCTCAGCCAATGAGGAGGGAGAGACCTTGGAGAGCCGTTGCTCTCGTGCACATCGCTGCATCGGGCTCAAGCTTTGGTAAGTATAAGGGGGTGGGGGGGGGGGCTGCAGTAGAGGCTATACACTGAAGGTTTTTTCACCTTCATGTATAGAATGCATGAAGGTAAAAAAACCTTCATCCTTTACAACCACTTTAACCTATACAGTATAGTTTAACACACATATTTCATGGTTTTATTATATTCGTATAATTTGTGTGTTAGCTTACTGGTTTATTATTCAGCTGTAAGCAAGAAGAGTTATGACATTAGTAACCATGGAATTATTAATAGACACATTACATTTTTTTGTTTGCTGATCCTTTAAGAAATTTCTCAGTAATATAGTCAGCATGCTTCAGACACACAAATATGAACTGTGTAATATCAGTGGCCTTGCACAGCTCAAGTGTAGTGACTTTTGACTCTCTCCCAACTCCCCCATGCCAAAAGCAATTTGGAATAGCGGTTTGTAGATTTGGCTGAATATTCAGTTAAAACTATATTGTTCTCAATGGAAGAAACTCACAAAAAATATATATTTGGGTGATGCTCTTTAACCACTTAATTTACACAATATTATAATAATAATCCTACACATGGGTCCCTGTGCCAAGGGAATGTTGTCCTTCATTGCACATTTGTTAGCTAGCAAAAATATGCTGCTAGCTCTCAGACTGGGCTGACAGCTCCAGAAACAGAATATCAACCAAAAATCCAGAAAAAAACACATGATACAAATATTAATGAATTGAGTTGCAGTTCAGTGAGTAAAATAAGTATTTGATCCCCAAGCAAAATATGACTTAGTACTTGGTGGAGAAACCCTTGTTGACAAGCACAGAGGTAAGACATTGCTTGTAGATGGTTACCAGGTTTGCACACATCTCAGGAGGGATTTTGGTCCACTCTTCTTTACAGATATTCTCTAAATCCTTAAGGTTTCTTGGCTGTCGCTTGGCAACTCGAAGTTTCAGCTCCTTCCATAAATTTTCTTAAGGATTAAGGTCTGGAGACTGCCTAGGCAACGCCATGACCTTAATGTGCTTCTTCTTTAGCTCTCCTTTATTGCCTTGGTGGTATGTTTTGGGTCATTATCATGTTGGAAGACCTATCCACGACCCATCTTCAGTGTTCTGGCTGAGGGAAGAAGGTTCTCATCCAAGATTTTACAATACATGGCCCTGTCCATTGGCCTCTCAATGTGGCAAAGTCCACCTGTACCTTTAGCAGGGAAACGGCCACAAAAACATAATGAACCTCTGTGCTTGACTGTAGGGATGCTGTTCTTAGGTTCATAGTGAGCATTTTTATTCCTCCAAACACAGTCAGTGAGTTAATGCCAAAGAGCTCAATTTTGGTGTCATCTGACCACAGCACTTTCTCCCAATCCTTCTCTGAATCATTTAGATGTTCATTGGCAAACTTCAGATGGGCCTGTACATGTGCCTTCTTAAAGAGGGGGGCCTTGAATTCACTGCAGGATTTCAGTTCATGGCTGTGTATGTATTACCAATGGTTTGTTTGGTGACTGTTGTCCCAATTGCCTTGAGATCATTCAGAAGCTCCTCCAGTGTAGTTCTGGGCTGATCCCTCACTTTTTTCTCATGATCATCTTTACCCCATGAGGCAAAATATTGCATGGAGCTCGAGACCGAGGGCAATTGATGGTTATTGTGTATTTTTTCCATTTGCGAATATACGCTGCAAAAGTTGTCTCCTTCTCACCAAGCTTCCTGCTGATGGCCTTGTAGCCCATTCTAGCCTTGTGCTACAATTTTTTCCCTGACATTCTTTGACAGCTCTTTGATCTTGCCCATGATGGTGAGGTTTGAATGGAAGAAAGAGATTCTGTGAACAGGTGTCTTTTATACACATAATGAATTGTCGTTAGGAGCACCTTCTTAAATTGACAGGACTAATCTGTGTACCACATGAGCACATACTGTAGCCAGTCTGTGGGAGCCAGAATTATTGTTGGTTGGTAAGGGATCAAATACTTATTTTACTCACTGAACTGCAACTCCATTTATAACATTTGTATCATTTGTTTTTTCTGGATTTTTGGTTGATATTTTGTCTCTATCCTTTTTAAATGCACCTATGATAACAATTATAGGCCCTTCATTTCTTTTGTAAGTGGGAAAACTTACAAAATCTGCAGGGGATCAATGAATTACATTCCCCACTGTACCACGAGCTTTGAATATAGCAATTATTAGCTTGGATATACCAATTATTAGCAAGGGTTCCCTGAGATCGGAATGTTTTTCAAGGGTTCCTTCCTGTTAAAAAAAAAAAAGTTTTTGAGAAAGGCTGCTCTATGGTAATTCACCATTGCCAGCTCCCGGGCCATGGGTTTGGAAATTATTTGGAAGCAGCACAAGGCTATACGTAAAGTAATTACAAGTAATGGCTGTGTCTATTCATGTACTAATATGTATGTTTAGATTTTCTATGTGTATATGTATCCAGTGGCGTCTCCAGCTTTCATATTTAGGGGGGGCACATGGGGGGACAGGGACAAAAATAGGGGGGCAATATAAAATGGATAAAAATAGATAGATAGATAGATAGATAGATAGATAGATAGATAGATAGATAGATAGATAGATAAGTTCTCCTTTTACCATCCAAGAAGAAACATCTGCCAAGTCGAGAACCGATTACCTAGCTCATCGGTCGAACTCTGATCAACCCTCGGACATTAATTGCAAGTATTCTTTCTTCCCAATTCTACCTTATTGCTTTGTGGCTGTATATTGTCTTTATTTTTTGAAACGTCTTTTTTCTGTAAAATGTTTTATTTGCATCAACTTTGACCTTTTCATAATAAACTCTTATGTTGAAAAGTGTTAACCTTGTCTCTAAAGCTCTTAATGCAAGCTATAAATGAACCTGCCTCTTGAAGGGCGCTACTGTTGTAGAGTAAGACTCTGAGCAGACCTGTCTGTGGTGGCAGTGTGTGTGGCAGACGCTTTTTCTAAAATTATAATTGGTATTGCTAAAATTACGAGTCTCCCCCGGCTCACTCTTTTAAACAGGGGTGGTGGCAGTTAAAGGGTTAATTGTGTAATTAGCCCAGTGACAATAACTCTCAGGCTGCTCGCACCTAGATTGTGGTCCCGCAAGCTGGAAAATCTTTGTGCTGGGTGCAGCTGAGAGTGGCATTGTTACATAAGTGACAGCGTGGTGTGTTGTTGGCTGGTCCTTCGTTGCAAGTTAGCGAGGAGGGCGGGGATCTGACACCCGCGTTCGTCACATATTGGTATCTATACATAGATAGATAGATCTATCTATATATATTTTTTCTATCCTGGGGCCCTTTACCCCTTTACTACGATCCCACAATGGCCCTTTCACATGTTCTGCAGTGAGCTCCCTTCCTACTGTATTGGGGCCCCCCCAGGGTGGCAGAAAACAAGAGATATATGTCACCAGCATACCAAGAAAATATAAGGGTCCAAAGCAGTGACAGAACTGTCAGGGTTGCAAAGGTTGTCTTGCCACCGGGCCCTGGTGTTCTGCCACTGTGGGGTTCCCCAGCCTCCTCTTGCTGTCCTGCTCCTGCTATTGACAGCGCTGGTCTGGCATCTCTTGGAATTTACAGGCTGGTTCTCCTGTCCTAAGGACGGGAGAAATCAGTCTGTTTTTTCAGTAACTGAGAGTCCTGGTGGAGTCCTTCCTGCAACTCACTCTTCTCCCTGCCAATGAGGATGCAGGGGAAGGAGCAGATCGGGCGGCCGTGGTTGTGTGAGCGCTTGCATTATGCAGTGTCAGCGAGCAGAGGGAGGGGGGAGGAATCACCCGCAGGAGCTGACTGGGGACGTTCTCCCTCTCAATAGAGACTGTGTTACCCCAGCGGTGGCCCAAGTAAGATGCGGCACATCCGATATGAATACAAACAAAAAGAAATTGCCTTTTTGTAAAAAAAAAAAAAATTTTTTTTTTTTTGGGGGGGCACATGGTGGGGCCCAGCATAATGTTGGGGGGGTCAGGGCCCCCTCTGGCCCCCCCCCTAGGGTCGCCATTGTATGTATCCAGTGTTTCAGCATTATTTGGTGGATATGTCTGCCTAGAGGAGGGACCTCAGAGTTTAGAAACCTTGGCAGAATGTTATGTCTATGGGACAGAACGGAAAGGGGAATCTCTAGTGAGTCACAGAAGGCAATAAAAAATACCCGACAGTGGTTTTAACCAGCCGATATTCTTTGCATAACTAGTTTCTTTTTTGCTGTAGATACTTTTATCTGTTGTGACTATAGTTCATGTTCATTCTCTTTTCTTTCTAGGCAAGCCATCTATGATGCCTTTAATCGGTTTCTTCAGAAGTATCCTATGTGAATATGTTTGTGGATTTTCTTTGGTGTGTTCACGTTCATTCCGTCCTTAAGAGATTGCTTTACTAATTGTACTAAGCACATTTCCAGAGCTGAAGGGAAAGTATCCCCACAGCCTCCAGTATGGTGCTGCTTATCATCTTGCCATTACAGAGGAAAACGCGGAGTAGCGGCCTCTGTAATGCTCTTTATGCATACTGAAGGACATGTGGAAGTTTTTCTATTGACAGTAATTTTTTTCCTTATTTGAGGAAGTGATTAGTTTCTTGATGGGAAAAAGTTTTTGAATAACGATTTAGAACTTTTTTTTCTCCTTGAAACCATTATGTTTGAAGACCTGAAATGCTTTGAAGATTTGTACTTTAATGATTTTTAGCATTTTATACCTATTTTTTTAACAGCCTTCAGTGTTTAATGATTTAAAATGATGTAAGATCAAATGTAACAGTTTTGCACTGTAACTTAATTGAATGTACATTATTTGCTTGTCAGGAGGATACTTCATACCAATATCATGTTACCACGCCTTTGTTTAATGATTTAATGGAGTACCTAATTTTGATGAATAATAAATGTGTATGTCTGGTAATATATCTTTTATAAAGTTAGACTGTTTGATTGCTATCCGTTGAGTTGTGTCTGATTCTAGGCGATTCTAAGGGCCAGTTAACTCCACAATTTCTTGATCTTGTGCTGCTGCTTTAAGGCTCGGTTCACATTGCTGCGACATGGGATCCAACTTATGAGGCCTCAAGTCACATGACATGTTAAATTCAGTGTTTTCTTATGAGAGCCATCGGAAATGATAACACACAAGTCGCTCCAACTTTAGAAAAGGTTTCTGTACTACTTTGGTCTGACTTGAGTGCAACTTTCAGCCCTTGTACAGGCTCCTAAATAGCTTCCAAGTCGGATCGAAGTCACAGGGCAAAGTTATACAACTTTGCTGTCACAGCAGTGTGAACCAAGCCTTAGTTGTTTCATGCTCTGGCTGGTGTCAACTCTTATGGTGTCCAACCATCATGTGCTCATTACTGGCCTGGCTGCCTTCCGAGCGTAATTGCTTTCTCCAGTGCCTACCAGTCCTTTTATGAACACATCCGTTTTTTCCTTTTTTTTTTTTTTATCTGTCACAAAATGTAACACCTGATTCAGAAGCCTGTGCTAGAAGAAGTATTAAAGAATATGTTAACCCAACATTTCATATTCCTGATATATGCCAGCTGTACAATGTACTTGTATGAAAAAGTATCCTGTTCTATTTGTATTGCCACTACCAATTCTGGATGGACCCTCTGCACACTGCTACACCCTTCCCAGCAAACTATGCAATGAAAAACAGGGATATTTAGTTCACATATATTGCAATACATGTTTAAACTGACCATCAAAGTAATTGCTTCTTTTGTGGGAAATCCCTGGTGTTTCTGCCAGTCCCTCTGCTTTCCTATTAAAAACTGGCCGCGTTAGGCATGAGAGCACAACATGGTCAGTTTTTTTTCTAGCTGTGCTGGGAACTCAGCCTGCTTTCCTCCAATGATTAGACTTCTGCTGACATGCCCGTCTTGCACAGCCATTCACTGAGAATTTCAGTGTGCTTCTGTTTCTCCACCCTCCGCTCTCTAAGCTCCTTATGCACTTGAGAACAGAGGGTATTTGGCCACTTATAAAAAAAGTATTTATATATACAGTGGGGGCGGAAAGTATTTAGACCCCATTAAATTTTTCACTCTTTGTTATATTGCAGCCATTTGCTAAAATCATTTAAGTTCATTTTTTTCCTCATTAATGTACACACAGCACCCCATATTGACAGAAAAACACAGAATTGTTGACATTTTTGCAGATTTATTTAAAAAGGAAAACTGAAATATCACATGGTCGTAAGTATTCAGACCCTTTGCTGTGACACTCATATATTTAACTCAGGTGCTGTCCATTTCTTCTGATCATCCTTGAGATGGTTCTACACCTTCACTTGAGTCCAGCTGTGTTTGATTATACTGATTGGACTTGATTAGGAAAGCCACACACCTGTCTATACAAGACCTTACAGCTCACAGTGCATGTCAGAGCAAATGAGAATCATGAGGTCAAAGGAACTGCCTGAAGAGCTCAGAGACAGAATTGTGGCAAGGCACAGATCTGGCCAAGGTTACAAAACTATTTCTGCTGCACTTAAGGTTCCTAAGAGCACAGTGGCCTCCATAATCCTTAAATGGAAGACGTTTGGGACCAACAGAACCCTTCCTAGAGCTGGCCGTCTGGCAAAACTGAGCTATTGGGGGAGAAGAGCCTTGGTGAGAGAGGTAAAGAAGAACCCAGAGATCACTGTGGCTGAGCTCCAGAGATGCAGTCGGAAGATGGGAGAAAGTTGTAGAAAGTCAACCATCACTGCAGCCCTCCACCAGTCTGGGTTTTATGGCAGAGTGGCCTGACGGAAGCCTCTCCTCAGTGCAAGGCACAAGTAAGCCCGCATGGAGTTTGCTAAAAAAAACACCTGAAGGACTCCAAGATGGTAAGAAATAAGTTTCTTTGGTCTGATGAGACCAAGATAGACTTTTTTGGCCTTAATTCTAAGCGGTATGTGTGGAGAAAACCAGGCACTGCTCATCACCTGTCCAATACAGTCTCAACAGTGAAGCACTTTGGTGGCAGCATCATGCTGTGGGGGTGTTTTTCAGCTGCAGGGACAGGACGACTGGTTGCAATCGATGGAATGATGAATGCAGCCAAATACAGGGATATCCTGGATGAAAACCGTCTCCAGAGTGCTCAGGACCTCAGACTGGGCCGAAGGTTTACCTTCCAACAAGACAATGACCCTAAGCACACAGCTAAAATAACAAAGGAGTGGCTTCACAACAACTCCGTGACTGTTCTTGAATGGCCCAGCCAGAGCCCTGACTTAAACCCAATTGAGCATATCTGGAGAGACCTAAAAATGGCTGTCCACCAACGTTTACCATCCAACCTGACAGAACTGGAGAGGATCTACAAGGAGGAATGGCAGAGGATCCCCAAATCCAGGTGTGAAAAACTTGTTGCATCTTTCCCAAAAAGACTCATGGCTGTATTAGATCAAAAGGGTGCTTCTACTAAATACTGAGCAAAGGGTCTGAATACTTAGGACCATGTGATATTTCAGTTTTTCTTTTTTAATAAATCTGCAAAAATGTCAACAATTCTGTGTTTTTCTGTCAATATGGGGTGCTGTGTGTACATTAATGAGGAAAAAAATTAACTTAAATGATTTTAGCAAATGGCTGCAATATAAAAAAAGAGTGAAAAATTTAAGGGGGTCTGAATACTTTCCGTCCCCACTATATATATATATATATATATATATATATTACTTGAACCATGTCCTGTGGTCTGATGCGACCAAGATAAACTTATTTGGTTCAGATGGTGTCAAGCGTATGTGGGGGCAACCAGGTGAGGGGTACAAAGACAAGTGTGTCTTGCCTACAGTCAAGCATGGGTGTGGGAGTGTCATGGTCTGGGGTTGCATGAGTGCTTCCGGCACTGGGGAGCTACAGTTCATTGAGGGAACCACAAATGCCAACATGTACTGTGACATACTGAAGCAGATCATGATCCCCTCCCTTCGGAGACTGGGCCGCAGGGCAATATTGCAACATAACAACCCCAAACAAACCTCCAAGATGACCACTGCCTTGCTAAAGAAGCTGAGAGTAAAGGTGATAGACTGGCCAAGCATGTCTCCAGAACTAAACCCTATTGAGCATCTGTGGGGTATCCTCAAAAGGAATGGTTGAGGAGTGCAAGGTCTTTAACATCCACCAGCTCGGTGATATTGTCATGGAGGAGTGGAAGAGGACTCCAGTGGCAACCTGTAAAGCTCTGGTGAACTCCATGCCCAAGAGGGTTAAGGCAGTGCTGGAAAATAATGGTGGCCACACAAAATATTGACACTTTTGGACCAATTTGGACATTTTCACTTAGGGGTGTACTCACTTTTGTTGCCAGCGATTTAGACATTAATGGCTGTGTGTGCAGTTATTTTGAGGGGACAGCAAATTTACACTGTTATACAAGCTGTACACTCACTACTTTACATTGTAATAATATATTTACAAAACTGTGAGGGGTGTACTCACTTTCGTGAGATACTGTATCTCTATATCTATATAAATTTATATATATATCTATATATAGATATATATACACACACTCCCATATACCGGTACTTTGACTCCAGCACCCTTATGCCGGCCATACACGATGCGAATTTCGAACGAAAATCCAAATCGAAAGTAAGATCGTCCGTTTTTCGTATCGTTAGTGTGGTATGTGCGACACGCGATTTTCGTACGACAGCCCAAATTGACAGATCCAACATGTTGGGTTTTTTAATAAAAATCGTCCAAATTTCGGATCGTTAATGGCAGAATTGGACGATTTTACCTAAGAAACAGAACTGCGCATGATCCCCAGAAAGTTCGAACCGGAAGGAAAACATACAGAAACCCACGAACAAATTTTCGACTACAACTCGAAATGATATTAATACAGGAAAAACTATAGGCCACAGTAAAGTCTGATGAGGTGCCAACAAGTGACCAAGAAAAGTGAAACAAACACAAATGTCTGTGCTGGTCCTTTCACACCTTCTATGTCATGGCAGGAAAAAATATAAAGAAAGCAGGCTATAACCTATTGCAGCAAAATTGCTCTTAAAAAAAGTGTTTTAACCCAGGAGGTGCCAACATGTCTGCAAGCAAAGTGGGGGGAAAAAAATGTTCCTATGAATGTTTATTGTATAATTGAAATTTCAAATTATCTACAACATCAAGTGTGGTGAATACATGTAGGTGGTATCACATCATGCATTAATGATTATTAATAAATGATTAAAATAAAGACACTCCACACCAAATTCAAACAAGCACAGATTTATTGTGCCAAACCCAAAACAGGAATGGTTCCATGCTTTATTTTCTTCATTAAAAGTTAAACTTCTAAATACAAAAATATAACATCTTTATATAAAACCACTATGCATTTTGTACAGTAGTAGTGCAATTATGAAAAAGTGAACATTATCACAGTAGGGATACAGTGTGCTACTGTCTAGAGGTGGACAATACCGTAGACACAAGCATATCAAGTTTCCATATGTGCAATAGGTATGCAATATATGTAGAGGTGGACCAAAACATAGCTGCATTAAAATGGAAGGAATTCTTGAAAAGACATTATTTTAATAAAGATGCAGTATACTACTCGGTACACGTATACAAAAAACATAGTTTTTTAAAAACTATAAAAGTTTAACAAGTGTCCAAGATGCAAAATATGTATGCATTAAAACTGTACATGTCAAAACATTGCCTACAACTGCTGTGCAATGTGGAAATGTGTACATTTGTACCATAAGGATCCATTGAGCTACGTTGTAAAGATGAACAAGAACACTATGGGGGTTAGTTACTAAAGGCACATCCACTTTGCACTACAAGTGCAAACTACAATAGCAAAGTGCACTTGAAATTGCACTGAAAGTGCCCTTGGAAGTGCAGTCGCTGTAAATCTGAGGGGGACATGCAAGGAAAATAAAAAACAGCATTTTATCTTGCGCATGATAAAATCAGCAGAGCTTACCCACATTTCAGATCTACTCCCCGCAGATTTACAGCAAATGCATTTCCAAGTGCACATCAAGTGCTATTGTAGTGCAAAGTGGAATTACCTTTCGTAAATAACCCCCATTAGGTATAAAAAGGTGCATGTTAATGTGCAAAAACGAACCATGCAACGAACAATAGAAACATCAGAACAATTCAAACTGTAGATAATTGCTCAATGATCTCTGAAATTCTACGTGGAAAAGAATTCAGGGTAGTGCGCACATTCTCAATGTCCGCATTTAATGCCTTTAAATCCGCAATCATTCTGTTCGCTGATGTACTATGCAACGTTGAGCTGCATGAAGCAGATGATCCAACAGCTATAAAAAAAAGCCAAATTATGAAATTAAAAAAAAAAATAACATTAAAAAAATAAAGCAGAGTCAAAAAATAAAGTTAATTTACCTGAAGTGGACACATGGTTGCTCTCATCACTCCCTTCAACAGGCGTCAGTATGATTGTGTCTGGAGCCATGTCAGACTGAGCACTTGTCGGCTCCAAATCCTCATGTGCTATTTCTACCTCTCCATGTTTCTTTTTTCTGCTTCCTAAATGCAAAAAATATATATATGTACAGTAGGTGTAGGTGGAATATAGCATTTTCACATTTGCAAACTTCAAACATTTGTATATTTGTAAAGTCAAGCAACCTACTGCAATGTAGATTCACAAGCAAAATGGGTGAAAGCAGAAAGGATGCACATGGCATACAGATGGCATATAACACTCAAATATGATGGAATAAGCATACAAGATCATAAATATACAGTACTTACTTTTGTGGATTATTTTGTTGATCTTTCTAAGCTGATTTTCTTCTCCTAATTTCAGGTCAGACCATCGTTTTCTTAACTGGTCTTTTGTGCGTTCAATGCCATGGCGTTTGCGTAAAACATGTTGCACCTTCTCTAGTATTGCATCTTTGCGTATGTTCATGTTGCTGTATACTTGCTCCCGACAATCATAATCCTTCTTTTGCAGTATATTCACCATGTCTACCATCTCCTCCAAAGTCATGTTGGTGGCTTTCTTCTTTCTCCTTCTTGTCATTGGACTTATTGGCTGACTTCCCTCCACCTCCACCTCCACAATCTCCAAATCCTCAATCTGTGGCCCTGCACCTGGAGAATCTGCCATGTGCTCTGCCATAATGTCTGCAACTGTGCACTGTATTAATGAAGAGGCGTGGCCTGTACATGATACATCGCATGTGATTATACGAACACACGCGGTTTCGTGACGTCACGTAGGAAGGAATATTCGTTCAATAGACGAAAATTCTAACATAGATACCTGAGGTAAGTTTGATCTGGGGACTCTATGTTGATTATTTAATGTGTCCATGGATGTGTGTGTGATTGATGTAAGTACCATTTATTGTAATATTGTAGCTGTCCTGTTATGGTATTCAGGCCTGTGTGTTCTAGATGGCCATTTGTTAAATTCTACACATGTATTATAATACCTTTGAAATTTCATATATATATATTTTTTTTTTTGTGTGTTTTTAGTTAAAGGACAATGGCTTCTAAATTCATATCTCCTGATTTCCTACCGCAATTTATTGATAAATACAGAGAATTATCCTGCTTATGGGATGTCAGGTCAAGGGAATATTCCAATCGCTATAAGCGTGATGAAGCTGTCAAAGAACTAAAAGAACTATGTAAAGCAGTTTGTGTTGAACCCACAGAACACTATGTGAAGAACAAGATTGCTAACTTGCGCACCGTTTTTAAGAAGGAGTACAAAAAAATACAAGCCTCCAAAAAATCTGGTGCAGGAGCTGAGGATGTGTATGTGCCACGTTTGTGGTACTTCAAAGACCTGATGTTCTTAGCTGATTCAGATGATCCCAGAGAGTCCCATTGTACTCTTCAAGCAAGTGGGGCATCAGACTCCAGTGCATTATCTGAAACAGAGGATATGTCCCAAACACAGACACAGGTAAAATTATGTTGTATCATATGTTATATTCTTTTTTTAAACAACTGCCAATAGAGTAGTGAATAATTTGTACACTACTATACCTTCTTGCATGAATATTTTGAAATTGAAAGTCTAACCAAAACCACAATATTAAAATCAGCATGTCATCTATATCCAGTAAAGCATTCTTGTTGCACTCATTGTGAAACAAGGGTTAATCCACTGCATTAGTTACAATGACCATTTAATCTTGTTTTCTCTGTTCCCTTCTTTCACTGTCCCCAATCCATCTCATAGAACAGAGGCTAGGGGACAAGGTGCACATGCTCTGTTTGATGTGTATTGCTATAGCTTTTTTTTTTTTTTGGGGGGGGGGGGGGGGGGATATTGAGTGCATGTGATCAGCACAGGGCTAATTAGCACTGTGCAGACAGAGGATCAGTGGTCCAGTAGCTTCATAGGACAGTCAAAGTAGAATGAAAACTCCTCCTCCAAGCTTTAACCTGACACTAATAGAAGTAACAAGACTGTTACATACTGCAGATGAAAAAAAGTATTTAACTGTATATATTTACTATAAATGTTTTATTGAACTGTATTTTGAATGTAGAGTCATGGGTTACCAAATTAATATGTTTTACACATTACCAGCAATTATTAGACAATAAACCATATTCTATATAGCTATATAAAATCCTGCCATGCAACTGCCCCCCTGCCTACAAAATAATCTT
Organism: Lithobates septentrionalis; assembly: GCA_037952835.1. NCBI lineage: Eukaryota > Metazoa > Chordata > Amphibia > Anura > Ranidae > Lithobates > Lithobates septentrionalis. The sequence continues at coordinate 38,193 of JBBDGP010000082.1, read as the reverse complement.
TATAATTTTGACGATTCTGACGTGCATTGGCAGTTGGTAGTCTGGGCCTTGCAGGAGCTAAATTTTGCAAACCAGTACTGTCATTTCTCCAGTCACCTGGCACAATTGTCCCACTGGTAATGTCTTCCATATCAACTGCAGATGATGGCATGTATGACACTGTTGTGCATCGTAAAAAATTGTGTAGCATACAGCAGCACTCCACAATAATGTCGACTTTTTCCACTGCTACATTCATAGCGGTGTGGAAGATTCGGAATCTGCTGGCCATAATGCCAAACGCATTTTCAACCACCCGTCTTGCCCTAGACAGGCGATAATTGAATATCTTCTGTTGAGCTGTTAAGTTACGTAAGGGATAAGGTTTCAAAAGATGTTCATGTAAACCAAACGCGTCATCCCCAATAAAGACGAAATTTAGTCCTTCCACAGTCTCACTTGAAGATGGAAGATGCAAAACACCTCCTTTCAGTCTGTTCAGGAATTCACTCCGCTGTATTACTCCTCCATCTGAGTTTCTTCCATTTTTCCCTATGTCCAGGTATATGAATTCGTATTTTGCATTGACGATCGCCATTAATATAATGCTAAAGAACCCTTTATAATTATAAAAGTAGGATCCTGAATTGGCTGGTGGGGTAATCCTTACATGTTTCCCATCAATTGCACCCCCACAATTAGGGAAATTCCACATATCCTGGAATTCTTTTGCAAGGTCTTTCCATTCCTGGGAATTTGTGGGAAACTGTTGGTAAAAAAGACATAAGAATATTTAGCATTGATAGTAATTGATGATTAATTACTGTTTTAATTATTTTCTATAGGATACTCCAAGCCCAGTACCACAGCAGCCAGGGCCATCAGGTATGAGGACTCAGAGAGGAAAGAAAAGGAGTAATTTAGATTATGATACTTCCACTTTACTGAAGGATGCATCATCTATCATGCAACAGAAGGATGATGAATGTGATGCTTTGGGTTACCTTGTTTCACACAAGCTACGCAGGATGTCCATGCAACAGCGAGACTTGTTTGAACCTCTGCTACATAAAATGATTGGCATTGGACTTAAGGGACATCTTACAGCAAACACTGATCTTATAGGGTATCAGGGATGTACATCTCACCCACCTGTACCATCTGTCTCTAACTGGCAGATGTCCCAACAACATGGAACCACAAGCTGGGCAATGCACCAAGAACCACATCAAGGTCCTTGGTTTCGTGACCCACAATATGCAAATCTGTGACTAGAAAAATACATTTTCTTTACTGTTCTTGTTCTTACTGAATTTGAAACGGTCATTGTTAAATAATACTATTGTTAAATAAAAAATATATTCTGTTTCAAAAACGTCTCTTTTTGGATATGGATTGATATGGATTTTCTTGGAATAAATAGCTTTTTGGCCAATTTTAGACAGATTGCTGAATTTTACATATTTCAACTCTATTTCATATGTAGTCATGTAATGGAAATCAGACAGTTCACAATGTTTTCTTACCTTTAAATACTGTGGTTGGAGCACTTTAACTAGGGCCTCACACGTCTCCGGTATAATCCGACCTAATGATTGTGCAGAAATTCCCGTTGTAAATTTCATGTCTTCAAAAGACCTGCCTGTAGCCAGGAAACGGAGGGTTGCCATGAGCCTCTCCTCTGCGCTGATAGCCTTTCTCATACAGGAGTCTTGCTTGGTGATATATGGCCGCACATGAGATAATAGCATCTCGAATGACTCCTGTGTCATCCGTAAATAATTACGATAATCCTCAGGATTATTTTCCCTCAGGTTCATCAATAAATTTACATGTGAGAATTTCTCACGCTGAAGGAGCCAATTTTTTGTCCACACTCTGCTCTTCCGTCTGTTTCTTCTTTTTTTCTTTTCTTCCTCCAAGGCTATTATTACAATTACCATGGCTGCCATTTTCTGTTTTCGATTGTACCTCTTGAAAGCCATTTTCTCAGAACGTATCGCCGTGCGCTGCAAGAAACGACTGCTCGTTTCGTAATTGGCACGACCCGATATTTGTACAGTAGGGGTGTGGTTAAAAGGTTACAAAGCATTACATCACTTCCTCTATTGGCACGAAAACATAGTGTTTTGACGTACGATTTTCGCTCCTCATTGATGGTATACTCGCATGCTGTATGTGAGTGCCGCTTTCGTTTATCGCTCGACGGATCGTTCGAAATTCGTATCGTGTATGGCCTGCATTAGGCTTCATGTACACTACAGCTCCTTAACTTGAGTTTAGCAGCTTTTGTTGTTTTTTTTGCCAAAGCTCCTAAACTTGACACCATAAAAGACTATAGGGGTTGATTTACTAAGACTGAAGAGTGCAAAATCTGGTGCAGCTGTGCATGGTAGCCAAACAGCTTTTAACCTCAGCTTGTTCAATTAAGCTTTGTCAAAAAACTGGAAGCGGATTGATTTCTATGCAGAGCTGCACCAGATTTTGCACTCTCCAGTTTCTTAGTAAATCAACCCATATGTGTTGATGTACACATTGGGTTTTAGCAGCGTTTAAGAGCTGCTTCAGTTAGGAGTTCAACCTCGCTCTCCTGAATGTGGAAGAATTGCGTTCAGGAAAGGAACATTTTGAGTGCTGCAAAATCATGCCGTGTTTTGTGTTTTCCCGTGGCCGCAGTACACGACACCCAAGTGTACATGAAACCTTATTGAGAGGCTGATAGTCTGCAAATGGCTGCTGTATCAGAGGCTTCTGAGACCAGCATGTAGCCTTGTGACAGGTTGCTAAATTCAACTTCAGAAAATACTAGTTGGCTATCACATGCACCCTCTTGCATCAAGTACTTTAAGTCAATGATCTGAAACAAATATGCAAATAAGGACTAGGTTTTCTCTGACTTTCCTTATTTTTGTACTAGTTCCACATCAGTGACTCAAGCAGTACTGAAACCTGTAGGTTGGCATAACCTTGAGGGAACTCATTGTCAGAAGAAAGTCAGCAACAAAAGCCCCTATATTTTTGTCATTGCATGTCTCTACCTTGATTTGACAGCATTGCTTCATTGGCAATCACAGTACTTCACTTAGAAGCTGTCATATCTTGACAAATAGCATCCAGGCGCCATGAGATCAAAGACCTGGTGGAAATGTTGCAGGAACACCCCCCCCCCCCCCCCCCCAGGTCTTGACTTGCTTCCCCAGGGTCCCAGCTTGACAGCCATGCAAACCAAAATCTTTGGTTATTTGTGCATTAACGAAAAAGACGTGCACTATTTTTTTTAATACTAAAAGGAAAAATGTAATAACGTTAAAAAAAAAAGCAAATGAACACGTGATAGCTCCCTTAGCAGTAATGCCCGTCTACCCAGTATCCCACTGGATCCACTGAAATACTGTAACACCTTGTTTTCACAATGTAATACTTGTGAAAACAAGGTGTACCTGAGTGACATATTGCCATGACACACATGGGTTGATTTACTAAAACTGGAGAGTGCAAAATCTAGTGCAGCTGTGCATGGTAGCCAATCAGCTTCTAACTTCAGCTTGTTCAATTAAAAAAGAAGTATGGGTTGTTGTTTTTTTTTTTTTTTTTTTGCCTATTCGTACTTACCTAGGTGGATGCAGCATCAAACTGATGCTGCATCTCTCCCCCGGCGCCTCTGCAGTGAGAACCGAGCCACCGAACATCGCAGATGGGGCTCGGTTCCATCACCTCCCCGAGCGAAGTGCTGCTGCCTGTCAATCAGCAGCTCTCCTGCTCTGCTCCTCTATACTCACTGGAGCACTGAGCTGTGGAGGGGAGGGGAGCGGCCATCTCAGCAGCCCACTGAGAGGCTTAGACTGCCATCAGTCCAGGCACCTGGCGGATCTTTACTTCCTAAGTCGGGATGACGCGGTGCCTGGACTGATTGCAGTGACGTCAGCAGAGAGTGGACTTCAGACCGCTCTGTGCTGAAAACGGGTCACAGGAGTGCAAAACGAATTGCACTCCTGTGACCCATAGGAGAAGCCCAGCCTAAAAAGCTCAGGCTGGAATTCTCTTTTTAAGCTTTGACAAAAAAAAAAAGTGGAAGTTGGTTAGTTTCAATGCAGAGTTGCACCAGATTTTCCATTCTCCAGTTTAAGTAAATCAACCTCATAGGGAGCATGCCTAGGCCTGTGCAAATACTAGTTGTGCGGAGGCTTCTGTGGTTCAGAATGCGTGTTTGTACTTTCGACTTTTGTGTGAAGGATTTGTGTACTGACCATACGAAAATCTGACGTCAAACCGTTGTCCACCGAAAATTTACTAACCTGTCATCCAACATTTGTTGGCGGAAAATTGGACAACAATTGTCAGAAGGAGCGTACTAACGGTAAGATTTTAGGACAACAGACAATCCCCTGCCAACAATCATACCGTGTGTATGAGGCTTAAGACCTGTAAGTTGTTTGGTGGGGCCTTCAGCACATCCATTTTTTTTTTTTTAGCACATCCCATTGGTGCTTGATTGGATTGAGATCTGGAAAATTTGGAGGCCAAGTCAGCATTTCAAACTTGTTGTATTCCTCAAACCATTCTTCAAGCCATTTAGCAGTGTGGCAGGTCATATTTTCCTGCTGAAAGAGGCCACTGCCATCAGTGAATGTCGTTTCCATGAAGGGGTGTACGTGGTCAAAGTAACATCCACATTATCGCCAGGACCAAGGTTTCACAGCAGAAGATAGCCCAAAGCATCACACTGCCTCCATCAGCTTACCTTCTTTCCATACATCATTCTGATGCCATCTCTTCCCCAGTTATGTGACGCACATGCACCCAACCATCCACATGATGTAAAAGAAAACTTTATTCATCAGACCCAGTCACCTTCATTTATTGCTCTATGGTCCAATTCTAATGCTCACTTGCCCATTGTGTGCCCTTTGGCTGTGGACGCCCCATACACAACAAACTGGCATGCCCATTTTTTCTGCTTTCAGCACAACTTCTGAGACAGCGTGTTTGCTGTCTAATATATGCCACCAATGTTCAGATGCTATTGTAACAAATTAATGTTCACTTAACTTGTCAGTGATCATAAAGTTATGGCTGATCAGTGTATTGTACATTCACTTTAGTGCCTGCCATCAAGGAGCTTACAGTCCCTAATTCACATTCATACATACACATACTAGGGCCAATTTAGACAGGAGCCAATTAACCTACCAGCATGTCTTTGGAATGTAGCAGAAAACTGGAGTGCCAAGACGTAAACCCGGGCAAAGACAGGGAGAATATGCAATGTCAATGCAGGTAGTGCCAAGGTTGGAATTCAAACCGATGACCCTAGTGATGCCAGGCACAAGTGCAAACCAGCTGTGCTGCCCACTGGCCATACATGCAAGAAATTTGAAACATTCCTCCATCCATAATAAACATTGTGGATGGACAAATGTTCCCTGCTGGCTATTGTATTCTGAGTACCCAAATAGTGGTGTAGGCAGGACCATCCATGGTTTGAATTCTGTCGAATTCAGCAGGAAATAAACAAAACTTAATCCGCGTATGGCCAGTTTTGCTCTTGCCGGAAATGGTAATGGCAGTATCCTTGTCATTACCCGTGAGCTGAAAAGAAAGCATAAACATCCATATCTTTCTTGTGTAAACTACTAGTCCTATTAGTCCACTGTGTAATAGATGAATAAAGGCAGACAAGTTTGAAGTCCAGCATGAGTGACAACCATGGCACCTTCCATAGATATCATAAATAAAAAAACGAAGACATAAAGGAACCGGAAGTGTGTTATTTGTAGTATTAGCGGGTGGAAAAGCCGCTCGGCTGTTATACCGGAGGAGCGGGAGGGGACGCCCCCCCCCTCTTACCGGGCCTCCCGTTCCACCGGGAAGCCCGATCACCCTCCGGTGGCTAGGGACACATTGGAACGAAGCCGTAAGCGACCTCGTTCCAGCCTCCTAATTGTAAACGCGGAAGCAACGTCATGACGTCACTTCCCATTTAGTCGGCTGCCAATGGCGCCAGTTTAAAAAAAATATACAGTATTCAGAATCGCCAAAAACAGCGATCTGAATACTTTGAAGTGCAAAGGAGGGATTTGGGGTCTTTTAGTCCCCCGATCCCTCCATAAAGAGTACTTGTCACCACCTATTACTGTCACAAGGGATGTTTACATTCTCTGTGACAGCAATAAAAGTGATCAAAATTTTTTTTTTCTTAAACACAATTTATAAATATAAAATAAATAAGAAAAAAAAATTTAAAGCACCCCTGTCCCCGCGAGCTCGCACAGCAAAGAAAACGCATACGGAAGTCACGCCCGCATATGTAAATGTTGTTCAAATCACACATGTGAGGTATCGCCGCGATCGTCCGAGCAAGAGCAATAATTCTAGCACTAGACCTCCTCTGTAACTCTAACCTAGTAACTGTAAAAAAAAATTCAAGCGTCGCTTATGGAGATTTTTAGGTACCGTAGTTTGTCGCCATTCCATGAGTGCATGCAATTATAAAGCGTGACATGTTTGGTATCTATTTACTTGGCGTAACATCATCTTTCACATTATACAAAAAAATTGGGCTAACTTTAGTGTTTGGAAAGTGTCCCTTTTCCCAAAAAGTTGCGTTTAAAACACTGCTGCACAAATACCGTGTGATATAAAATATTGCAACAATCGCCATTTTATTCTCTAGATTCTCTGCTAAAAAAATATATATATATATATATTTTTATATATATATATATATATATATATATATATATATATATATATATATATATATATATATATATATATATATATATAATGTTTGGGGGCTCTAAGTAATTTTCTAGCAAAAAATACGGATTTTAACTTAAACACCAAATGTCGAAAATAGGCTTAGTCATGAAAGGGTTAAAGAACTGGTAAATTGCAATTACCATATTACATTTTTGGTTTGGGTGAAGATATACTTTATTTCCCTTGTTACAGGTTACTGCAAATTGCCCTAATGGTAGGTTTACTATTTTTAACGTGTTATCTTTAACCTTATTTGACAAAGGCCATAAAGTATACTCAATGGGTGCCATTCATGGGTGAAAATAAAGCACTAATGCAGAGACTACTTCCTGTTGCTTGCTTGTAGCATGTGTACAATATAGATCACAGTGCACAGAATTAAATAGTTTGTAATACAGTATAAAGCACAGTACAGTATTACCTCGGATTACGAGTAACGCGGTTTACGAGCGTTTCGCAATACGAGCAGGATTCAAGCCTCTAGGGTGTGCAGTACCGCATTTGGCCAGAGGTGCGGGGGCGCCGGTGACACTCAGAGCCGCTTGGAAACACTCCGTTCCCGAGTGTCTCCGAGTGTATCCGAGCGGTCTCCTAGTGTCTCCAGCGCCCCCCCTATCTCTGGCCACATGCGTTACTGCATACAATAGCAGTCACTGTGGAAATAATTATCTGAGTTTCCATTGACTTCTATGGGGAGACTCGCTTTCATATACGAGTGCTTTGGATTACAAGCATTCTTCTGTAAGAAATTATGCTCGTAATCCAAGGTACCACTGTACACAGAATGGAATAATTTGTAGTATAGAACAGAAAGCACAATGGATTGGTTTGAGCTATTTGTTGGATAGAGTATAGAGGACTGTGGTGGGAAGATACCCATAACTTTGAGGAGTTATTCACACCAGGTTCCTGAGTGAGAAGTGCTCAGTGAAAAAAGCAGGAGAAGCGTTCGTTCATCAAAGGATGGGCATAGTCACCACTCTTGATAAATGCATATGACAGGTGCATTGGTTTGTATTAATTCCCCAAGACATAATCTCTTGGTCCTATAGGGGTTAATACAAACTGCTGAACCTGTCTAAACAAAGAGGACAGCCACCAGCAGAAGGAACACTTCTCATTCAATTTAGACACTATCCCTTGTGCTGATAAAAAAACAAAACAAAAAAAAAAAACAGAATTACTGAAATTTAGGATTTAACATAAAGTGGACCTCTCAGTAACTTTTCAGTCTGCATAAATACGTTTCTGTATTCATAATGTAGCAAGGTCTCTGGCTTTGTCCAGTCTAATGAGGACCTCCAAGGCCAAAGATAGCTGACATCCTTCAATATGTAGTGGGTTGTGAGGCATAGTGGGTGCAAAGATGGTGAAAGCCATTGGGTGCCAGACACTTCTTGGATGTGAAAGAGGTTTTATTTCTCTTGACGGTCCTTTTTTTTTATTTTTGGGGGTAAGAGGGTTAGGGCCAGGACACCCTTAACTAGTTATAGATTCATTGGCAGACTCTGAGACTTCAATAGGAGGACAGCCATGCAGGGAAAGGCCCCAGCAAGGCGCCACTTCTGCACATGCTGAAATGCTGTCTCCTATGGCAACAGTCCTTTAACAGTTCCTAACTTAAACGTAACAGTTCTTTCAGCTCCACTACAACTGCCTCTTGTAGTTCTTCAACAATGAGCTCCCGGTCGCTCACTAGATCCTCTGATTCACTGACTCTGAATCCCTTGAGCTCCTCTAAGGTTGGCGGTGGTATCTCCCTCAAGCTTCCCTGCTGGGTCCCTAGCTTGGCACTCATGATACTTCTCAAGCTTCACCCCTGCTAACTGGCTTGGTCCCTGGCTTGGCTCACAATGCTTCTCTGCAAACGTCACCTCCGCTGGTTGGGTCCCTGACTTGATCACCGCCTGAAGTTTCCCGAACCTATAAGAATAGGTTGCGGTACTTTCTTCAGTTACTCACTGTGGTCCCTGGTAAATGTGGTTGGTCCCTTTGTGGCGACAGCTTCCCTTCTATCTCTGACCACTGACAGGTTCTCCGGCTGACAGAACCGTAACTTTTGGTTGAACTGCAAGCCGCAGTCCCAACCCTGTGCTGCCCTCTCACTTCTGGATAGGCCCTCACACAGCCTGACAGCCAGATGCCCCCGGGATAGGCCCGATCTCCGGCCTACCAGCTGGGGCAGTACAACACACTTCCACCCAGACAGCCGTCCATGTGGCACAGAACAGTGATCATTTGACCTCACCCGAATTTATAGGTTCTCCCAGCAGGCCAAGGGATTCAAGAAAACCCCTGCCCATTGGCTGAGATACCCCATATACCCATAACCTGACCCTGGGTTGCCCTCCTCGTGTCTAGTACCACCAAGTTCCCTGCCACCCAGTGGTAGAAGAGGAAAGTGCAACAAGGCCAAACTTAGGGAGAAATCAATAGATCTCTATTAATCGACCAAGAAGACTACTCTTGGCAAGTAAATTTGTGAAGAGCTCCCTGACTAAACCCCAGGGTGCCACAATAATATCACAATATACAACAGTATAATTTTTTTTTAAAAGAACTCTTTCTTTTCTCAAAAAAGCAGTTTCTGAGCTTTGGTCCAGTGACTTTGCTTAGTTTCAGGTGCTGTCATCAGTTTACTGCAGGCATGAAGAAGCACTTCCTCCCTAATAAGTAGAGATAAGCTTGGGTGTCCCGAACTCATCTCTAGCCAAACTTCAAACTTGCTCTCTTTTTTTTTTTAACTCCAGTGAACTGTGAGCTGGGTCATTCCCACCCAGCAGCTCATGTAAATAAAGAGGTGGATTGTGGGGTGGGAATAACCAAGAGTACAGTTTATTGGAATAAAAAAGAGCACAAGTTTAGAGTTAAGGCAGAACTAAACTCATCGATTTAACACTTTGAAATAATAGTTACATTCCCGGCATGTGCTGGGAATGTAACTGTCACATTGGTTGTGCTCTCAACCAAACTTTCAAATCATAAAATGGCTGGTGTCATAACTGATCACATGTGCAGCATCATGGCAGTTGCAGTTCAAACAGAGGCCAGGAAGGCAGCTTCCATGGCTAAAAACGATAGTAAGGTTTAGTTCCACATTAAAGCGGACATCCACCCAAAAGTGGAACTTCCGCTCATCGGATTCCTCCCCCCCTCCGGTGTCACAGTTGGCACCTTTCAGGGGGGAGGGGGGTGCAGATACCTGTCTAAGACAGGTATCTGCACCCACTTCCGGGAATAGACTCCCATGCCGCAACGCTTCACTTCCTGATTCCCTCACTGAGAATGGCGGATCCCGAGGATCGAGGGACGGTTCGGTCTCGGGTGCCGACATCGCTGGACCCCGGGACAGGTGAGTGACCTTATTTTAAAAGTCAGCAGCTGCAGTATTTGCAGCTTCTGACATCTAAAAAAAATTTTTTCGCGGGACTCCCGCTTTAAGCTTGTTAAGGAAACTTGTAAGTTCCGTATATAATTGTATCCTATTTTGTATGTATTGCACACTGCCCTCACTGTGCACACGGCACTAATAATGTTTTCAGGACATGTTTACATTCTTTCGAGTCCTGATTAGAATTAGTCTGCCTATGTTACGCCCCTTGTTATCATAAACGTACAATTGTAATATCAATATGATACCTACGTAATCATGTGTATAAAAACCTTCAATTGCATCATAATAAAGCAGAACAGTTATTTGGAAAGATGCGGAGTGTATCTTTTGTGTCTGTTCCCTACTGCAGTAGTTATTATTAATTCGGAACCCCTAATGAATATGAGGATAGGAGTTGCCTATCAAATGCCTATAAAATGTCCAGCTCAAGCTAGAGACAAATTTTAAAGTTTAAAGTTGCAAAGCCTTAAGGTTTTTTACCTTAACCACTTCCCGACCGGCGCACGCCGATGTACATCGGCAGAATGGCACGGCTGGGCAAATGGGCGTACAGGTAAGTCCCATTGAATTTCCCGCTGTGCCATTGCGTGCGCGCGCCGGCCGGGAGCTCCATGAGTTGGGTCGCGGGTCCCACGGACTCGATCGCTGCAGGGATACCCGCGATCGCCTCACGGAGAGGACGAACGGGGAGATGCAGATGTAAACAGCATCTCCCCGTTCTGCCTAGTGACAGTGTCACTGATCTCTCCTCCCTGTCATCGGAGCAGAGATCAGTGTACTGACACACACAGCCCATCCCCCCTACAGTTAGAAAACATTCCCTAGTACTGACTTAACCCCTCCCCGCCCCTTAGTGGTTAACCCCTTCACTGCCAGTGTCATTTACACAGGAATCAGTGCATTTTTATAGCAATGATTGCTGTATAAATGACAATGGTCCCAAAAATGTGTAAAAAATGTCCGATGTTTCCGCCATAATGTCGCAGTCACAATAAAAATCGCTGAGCGCCGCCATTACTAGTAAAAAAAAATTATTAATAAAAATGCCATAAAACTATCCCCTATTTGTAAACGCTATAACTTTTGCGCAAACCAATCAATAAACGCTTATTGCGATTTTTTTTTACCAAAAATATGTAGAAGAATACGTATCGGCCTAAACTGAGGAAAAAAATAGTTTTTTTAATTATTTTTGGGGATATTTATTATAGCAAAAAGTAAAAAAAAATGCGTCTTTTTCAAAAGTGTCTCTATTTTTTTGTTTATAGTGCAAAAAATAAAAACTACAGAGGTGATCAAATACCACCAAAAGAAAGCTCTATTTGTGGGAAAAAAAAGGACGTCAATTTTGTTCGGGAGCCATGTCGCACGACTGCGCAATTGTCAGTTAAAATGACGCAGCCCCCCCCCCCTTTTTCTTACCTGAGCCAGGTCCGATCCAGTGATGTGCATGGACCCTCTCTCCTCATTGGACAGATTGAGCCAATGGCTCCTGCTTCTGTCAATCAAATCCTGTGACATGGAAGCGGGGGACGGGGTTGAATCCCGCTGTCTGTTTTCAGCAGCGGGACTCGGAAGCGGCTTTCCGTGGGGGCACCCGATGAAGAGGAACCTGGAGCGTCATGGGGACCCCATAAGACCCCATTCTTATGGGGTATGGGGACCCCATAAGAAGAGGATCAGGGCTACTCTGTGCAAAAGCAATGGCAGGTATGTATAGACATTTTGTTATTTTACTACAACAAAAAAAAACCTTTACAACCACTTTTTGCTGGGTTCACATCTAAGCCACATGTGGCTCAATAGGGGTCCAGTGCGTCCCTGTTCACTGTTTCAGATCCAATTTCAGCTCAAATTTTTGGTTGAATTCGGACCTGAAATGGACCAAAAGATGCACAGGACTGGTGCAAATTCGCACTGGAGCTGCAGCGGAGATATGTGAACTGGCTCCATAGAGAGCTGGTTACAATCTCCTGCTGTGCGAATTGGATGTGAGGAACCCACATCCAATTTGCACTAGTGTGAACCCAGCCTTAACCACTTGCTTACTGGGCACTTAAACCCCCCTCCTGCCCAGACCGATTTTCAGCTTTCAGCACTGACGCACTTTAAATGACAATTACGCGGTCATACAACACTGTACCCAAATGAAATTTTTATCATTTTTTCCCCACAAATAGAGCTTTCTTTTGGTGGTATTTAATCACTGCTGGGATTTTTGTTTTTTGCTAAACAAACAAAAAAAGATGGAAAATTTTGAAAAAAAAAATCATGTTTCATAGTTTGTTATAAAATTTTGCAAACAGGTAATTTTTCTCCTTCATTGATATGCGCTGATGGGGCGGCACTGGTGGGCACTGATAGGCTGCACTGATGGGCACGGATAGGCACATTTAAGGCGGCACTGATAGGCACAGATAAGGCGGCACTGATGGGGACAGATAAGGAGGCACTGATGGCCACTGATGGGTGGCACGGGTGGGTGGCACTGATGGGTACCACTGATAGGTGGCACTGATGGGCACTGATGGGCACTGGTAGGTGACACTGATGGGCACTGATAGGTGGCACTGATGTGCAGCACTGTTGTTGAGGCACTGATTGTTGGCACTGATAGGTGGCACTGTGGGCACTGATGGGTGGCATTGTGGGCACTGATGGGTGGCGCTGGTGGGCACTGGTAGGTGGCACTGCTGCCTATTGCTAGGTGGCACTGGCAGAGGGCACAGGTGGGCACTGAGTATCTGGTGGCGCTTACCGTGATCGGGACTGATGTCCCTCTCACGGCCGCTGGTAATCGTCTTTTTTTTCCTCCTCATGCTGTCAGCGTGAGGAGAAAAAATAGCCGATCACCGGCTCTGTTGATGTCACATGATCAGCTGTCATTGGCTAACAGCTGATCATGTGGTAAGGGATCGGGATCGACCCCTTACTCCGATCTGTGATCAGCGAGTCTCATAGACTCGCTGATCACAGAGCGCGCCCTGCAGGGGACGCGCAGGCCACTCGTGCACGGGACGATGTCAATGGACGTAGTCCCGGCAAAGCAGGTCCGCGCTGTAGCTGTCATTCGGCTATAGCGCGGATCTCTAGTGGTTAAGCAGTGGTTCTCAACCCCTGTCCTCAGGGCCCACTAACAGGCCAGATTTTAAGTATTACCTTAGGGAGATGCAGACTAGAATACTGCAATCACTGAGCAGCAAATTATATCACCTGTGATGTATTTCTTAGAGAAGTTTGGGTTTGGCTTTTTCTCCCCATTCATACTTACCTAGGTGGATGCCGCATTGGTCCGATAGTGCATCTGTCCACCGGCGTCTCTGCACTGAGAACCGTGCGATCTAACATCGCCGATGGCTCAGTTCTCGCAGCTCTCTTGCTCTGCTCCTGGAGCGCTGAGCTGTGGAGGGGCGGGGAGCAGCCATCTCATCTGCTCGCCGAGAGGCTGAGACAGCCATCAGTCCAGGCACCTGGCGGATCCAGATTCCCAGAGTCGGAATGACGCGGTGCCTGGACTGACCTGTGTGACGTCAGTAGAGAGTGGACTTAAGACCGCTCTCTGCTAAAAACGGGTCACAGGAGTGCAAAACAAATTGCACTCATGTGACCCATAGGAGAAGCCCAGTGAAACAAGCCCAGGATGGACTTCTCCTTTAAGTTATCTTGCAAATCTGGACTGTTAGTGGGTTCGGAGGACAGGAGTTGAGAACCACTGACTTTAAAGGGGTTGTAAAGGTATACATTTTTTCACCTTAATGCATTCTATGCATTAAGGTGAAAAAACTTTTGATAATACCGCCGCCCCCAGCCCCCCGTTTTACTTACCTGACACCTCAAAAACTCGCCTACTCGTTCCCGACCTCCATTCAGCCGATCAGCTTGGTCGCTGATTGGCTATAGTGGATGGATTGAAAGCAGCGCAGCCATTGGCTCGCGCTGCTGTCAATCACATCCAATGACGTGGCGCGCCGGGGGGCGGGGCCGAGTGATACAGCGAGCGGCTATAGCCGCCGGCTGTATCACGGGAGCGCGCCCGCAATAACTAACCACCATGCGAGGGAGCTCGCATTAAGGTGGTTAGTTATTGCGGGGAGGAGCTGAGACAGCCGCCGAGGGACCCCAGAAAAGCAGGTTCGGGGCCACTCTGTGCAGAACGAGCTGCACAATGAAGGTAAGTATAACATGTTTGTTATTTTTAAAGAAAAAAAAAATTACCTTTACAACCCCTTTAAGGATGCCTGAGCTCATTGCTATTATTAAAAGAGAAGTTTGGGATTTTTTATTTTAACGATCGTACTTACCTAGGTGGATGCAGCATTGATCTGATGATGCATCTGTTCCCTTCCGTCTCTAAGACTGAGAACCGAGCGTTCAAAGACCACTGATCGCTTTGTTCTCAGTGATGCGTGAGCAAAGAGCTGGTGACTTCCAGTCACTGGCTCTCTGCTCTGCCCCCCCGTGCTCACTGGAGTGCTAAACTGTAGAGGGGGTGGGAGCTGCCAGCTCAGGCTCTCAGCCGGCTTCAGCCTGCTGTCAGCTGAAAAGGTTCACAGGAGTGCAGGACTAACTGAACTCCTGTGATCCAAAAGAGATGTACAGCCAAAGAAGCGTTGGCTGTACTTCTCCTTTAAAGTGTACATCTACCCTCTCCATGAACTCATTCCTTCACAGTTATACACTTTTATATTCCTTGACCCTCCCTTTTATATAGTAAGCTCTTATGAGCAGGGCCTTCTGAACACTCTTGTATTCAATTTTATTTTTCCTTTATGTTTTAAAGCACTGGGCAAACTGTTGGTGCAACATAAATCCTCTATAAAAATAATTTGCACCTGTAAACGTCCATATGCATGAGCCCATACACTTTGAAGTGGTTGTAAGAGTGGGGGGGGGGGGGGGGGGGCAAGCCACGGCTCTATGTGTCTTATGGATGCATAGAGCAGGGCTCGGGAGCAGGCGTGCACCAGTGCCTCCGTAAGAAACCGCTTGCTATTGAGGGCACTAGTCAAGGGGGAGGAGCCAGGAGTGCTAGTGGGGGGACCCGAGAAGAGGAGGATCGGTGCTGCTCTGTACAAAACTATTGCACAGAGCAGGTAAGCATGATATGTTTGGTTTTTATTTTTTAGGCCCTGTTCACACTGATGCGGTGTGGAATTCGGGGGGAAATTCAGTGCGGTTTCCGCGCCACATCAAAATTGCACCCCATTCGCGTTAATCGCTGCGGGTGTGTATGTCAACGACAAACCGAAATTGGTTCGCAGTTTGCAGTATTGGATTGCATGGGTGTTCACAACCTTGCGATTCTGGAAAAAAAAGGGTCCTGTGCGATTTGAACCATATAGAATGAATGGCTCAAATCGCACTGCTGCTGCAGAATCGCATGTGATTTGAACAGGAATACAGCACGGTATGCATACGGTCCCGCACCGCATCCAGTGTGAACGGGGCCTAAATATCAATGTAGTGCAAGGGCCTGCCTGATTGCTTTAAAGTGTTTAGGTTTGACCTCCTATTTGGTAAATCTGAATGAAAATTGTTTAATGTATGGCTAGCCTTATACCTAATTCAGCTTAAATTGTGTATAACTATGTTTTTTTTTTATAGTTTGGGATGAATTAGCAGCAATGTCTTGGAAAAGAACTGGTTTCCTTTTACAGCTGGTAGCCACATGGCTGGAGCAGGAGGCAGACAAATATAGAGCACCTAGCAATAACTTAGAGCTGTCACCGGAGTCAGGTGATCAGGAGGAGCGCGCTCTCGCCCCGCACACACATACACACACACACACACACTGACAGCTGCGATGACAGCTGGGCGCATGCGCGCCTCGGGCCGTCCTGAACGAAGCCAGGCGCGCTCCCCGGAATGGGCGGGGCACGTGGACGTGCAGTGTTTGTAAGTAAATAAACGCTCCCGTGTTGCTCTGCTCGGTGCACGCGCTTCGGACACTTAGTGACAGAGGAGTACATAGGCTGACCTGGGTGTGACACAGCGGCTGAAGCTGATTCGTTGGTGGTCGAGGCTGGTTGTGGTGAAGTGGGTGCTGTGTGCAGTCCTTGTTTGCCAGGCCCCTGTATGTGTCATTGGTGTCCTCCCTCTTCCCTGTATGTGTGGAGACCACAAGGCCAGCACCTGTGTATGAGTGTTGTAGAGACCAGGCTCAGCACCCACCTACCTACTGTACAGCCCATACACTCAGCCCTGAACTCCAAACATGGCAGCTGAGGTGCACCAGGCAGCCCCTGTCAGGGAGGTGGAGAGAGGTGAAGGCCAGGACTCCATAGAGCCCAAGGCTCAGGGACACAACAAGGAGAACGACCAGCACACACCCTCCCAGGTCAAAGCTATGGAGGCCCCGCTACCAAAGGTCAACCCCTGGATGAAGAAGAACACCGGGCCCTCCCTAGGCAACGTGTACGGGGCCCCGGGGCATGCAGGTACGTCATGTGTGTTACCATATGCTGTACTCTACTGTTAGAATGTCTGTCTTGTCACAGCTGATGATTATACTGGTATTCCAGCCACATCTAGAGATGTAATACATATGGGATTTGTAAGAGATAAAGGCGTATCCCTCTATAGCAGGGGTCCCAAACTGGCCGCCCTCCAGCTGTTGTGAAACTAAAAGTCCCATAAGGCATTGCAAGGCTTGACAGTTACAAGCATGACTCCCCCCAGGCAGAGGCATTGTGGGACTTGTAGTTTCACAACAGCTGGAGGGCCTCAAGTTTGAGATCCCTGTTAAGTGTGTACCTATCTCACTAAGGCCTCTTTCACACATTAATGTCCGTTTTCGTGGATTCTGCTTGCTCGGCGGGGATCGATCTGTTGATCCCCGCCGAGCCGGCGGATGACAGGTCCATCTCTGCTCACTGTGCAGGGACGGACCTGTCAGAGTCCCGCTCTCCTCCTATGGGGGATCGGATGAAAACGGACCGGCTGTTTGTTTTCTTCCGATCCGTCAGAGGGATGGGAAAACAGGGTTTCAATCCGTCTGCATTTAGTGGATGTGGATATCGGCGGACATGTCACAGCTGACATCTGTCGCTCCATAGAGGTACATGGAGCATCTGTTCAGGTCCGTCTGAAAAACTAACAGGCGGACCTGAACCGGTCCGTATGTGTGAAAGGGACCTAAGTGTCATTTCTGTCTGCTTCTTCGTTCCTCTCCTAGCTGCATGAGTCACTTCTGACAAGTTTTCCTGATGCCAAGATGTGACAGGGGAGGGACCTCCAGCACACAGCCTGTGATGGACAGCCTTAGCTCTGTTCCTGTCTGCTGTATGAAGGGGGGCATGTCACTTCACTCCAATCAGCTGTCAGCTTCCCAATCCCCCCCACCCCCCGGACTCAGCTCCCGGAACTGTTTTCTAAAAGCTCAGACAAGCTGCATAAATTCTGCACTTTGAACGGATGTAGAGAAGAGAGGGCCGAAGATGACCAGTTATAACTTTGTGTAGGATGGTTTGTTTTCATCTCCATGTATCACCTAAGGCCAGTCATTTCACTTGGTTTATGTGATGGTTTACAACCACTTTAACCCTTTCACGCTGATCACCTCCTGGCCCTTTAAGTGTTATAAAAGCCGAGAGGCGAGCATTCGGGTCATGTGACCGAATCAGAAAGCTCCCGATCGCAAGTATGCATTGGGAGCTTACCTATCCACGCTAGCTATCGTTCTGGTATCCATCCCCTATTAGCTAATCAAAACAGCCGAAGACCCGGCACCCGAAGGAACCCAGTGACGTTCCCAGTGCTGATGAGGAAGCAGGCATTGGACCATTGAAACTCCAGTAAGTATTTGTGCCTTTTTAGTACTGCTTTAAAGCAGAATTAAACCCTCTTATCCATTACAGCCAAGAAAGCTGCCACCTTGTTGCCATGGTGCTGCACATGTGTTCAGTTATGACACTAGTCATTTGATGGCTTGACGGTTTGGTTGAGAATATAAGCACCTGTGACAGTTTTAATTTACAGCATGCATCAAATGTATCTGTTTTGGGGACCTGTTACTAAAAAATAAAATCAGCATACACCTCTGTATACTTACATGCAATCATCTTCCATTCTTTAAAGTGGGTGGTTGTAAAGGCTCCAAGTTTTTTACCTTCATGCAATCTATGCATGAAAGTAAAAAAAAGCCCCCCGTCCCACTAATACTTGCCTCCATCACGATACAGCGATGTGCACAAGATCCTCGGCTCTCGACCACAGCCAGTGAGCCAATGAGGAGAGAGAGAGAGGGAGTGGGGCCGAGCTGCGGCTCTTTGTGTGAATGGACACACAGAGCCGTGGCTTGGGTGCCCTTATTGCAAGCTGCTTGCTGTGGGGGCACTTGGCAGGAGGGAGGGGCCAGGAGACCAAAGAAGGGGAGGATCTGGGCTGCTCTGTGCAAAACCACTGCACAGAGCAGGTAAGTTTGACATGTTGGTTATTTGAAAAAAAAAAATAAATAAAAATTGACCTTAAGGCCCCTTTCACACGATCGGACCGTTCAGGTCCGCTTGTCAGTTTTGACGGCGGACCTGAACGGGCGATCCATGTTAGCCTATGGAGCGTCGGATGTCAGCGGAGACATGTCCGCTGACATCCGACCCCGTCCGATCCGCTAAAAGCAGACTGATGGCCCTATGTCCAGGTCCGTTGCTATCGGATCGGGTGAGATCTTCCGATCCCTCCATAGGCGGCAGCGGCGCCTGACAAGCCCCTCCCTGCTCAGTTAGAAACGGAGTCCGCCTCGTGTGAAAGGGGGCTTATACCTCTTTAATAAACAAACATTTTTTGCTTTTACTTACAATTACTGGTTTTCAACTTCTGGTTTCTTGAGGCATTGGTGATGTAACCCAGGCCTCACAGCTACATTCTGGGAAGTTTCTGTCCTATGCTGCATAGAGATTGATTCATCTGCTGGTTTGGAAAAGAGAATTATGGTATGCAAAAAATAAAAAGCCTGCAATAATCTATAAGTATCTGTTTGAAGATTGCCATTACTAAACATTTTTAAAGGTGCTTTTGTTGTAATTTTATAAGATAAGGCTGAAGATCCTCTTTAAAGTAGGGGTCCACCAAATGGAAATTTTGGTACCGAAAATGAAGGATGCACTGGGCTGAAAACCGATACCGAAAATGACAGTTAAAAAAAAAAAAATATATATATTCTTAAATACAATTTTATATTTGACTTTTTAATATCATCAATTTAAATTAATATAATTTATTGTTGGCCATTATTGGCACCTTTTTAGTGCAAGAGAAGCTCAAGAAAAATGCAGTCTGCAGCCTCTAACCATCTCTTGTATCATGTCTGCAATCTCTTACTTAAACTTGAAGGCCCCTTTCACACTGGGGTGGTGGGGGCGTCGGCGGTAAAACGGCGATATTTTCAGCGCCACTTTACCGTCGTTTTAGCGGCGGTATTCGGCCGCTAGCGGTGCGGTTTTAACCCCCGCTGGTGGCCGAAGAAGGGTTAAAACCGCTCGCATAGTGCCGCTACAGCAGTGGTATAGCCACGCTGCCCCATTGATTTCAATGGGCTGAAGCGGTTTAGGAGCGGTGAATACACCGCTCCAAAGATGCTGTTTGCTGGAGGTTTTTTTTTCTCTCCTGCCAGCGCACTGATTCAGTGTGAAAGCCCTCGGGCTTTCACACTGGAGAAACAGTAGCGGCAGTTTTAGGTCGGTTTGCAGGCTCTATTTTTAGCGCAATATCGCCTGCAAACCGCCCCAGTGTGAAAGGGGCCATTGCTAATAGTATCAGCAAAATTTCTCCCTTCGTCTTTCAGGACAGCACCTGGAGAGAGAGAGAGCGTAGCTCCACCCACTTTCCCAGGAAACACTGCAGTCAGTTTTCTTTAAAGACCGGACACTTCCACCATGGCCTCAGTTGTAGTGTTTCCTCCGCCATGTTGGAAGCACTGCAGGGAACCAGGGGTGTGCTATGCTTTCTCCAGGTGGAGAGAGTATGGGGCATACCTGTAAATTTGTTTTATCCGCAGGCCTGCCCAGCATCCTCCCTTACGTGAGGTGGATGCTCCGGCGTCTCCTCCTCGTCAGGCTGCTGGGGGTCCCCGCTCCTTTAGACCGGCGGCACAGGCTAAAGGGAGGAATGGCATGTATTTCTCCATCCCCAAGCCTCCATGCCTTCCAGGTTCTGATGGCGAGTGCGTCATTATGACCGGGGGCGGGACTTCCGGCGACGCAGCTTCCGGTTCCGGCCGCTGGAATGCAGGACGAGGGTGCGGCCTCTTCTGGCTGACGTAATTTCCATCTCTCGCAGCGGAGAGCGGATCGGGAAATTCAAACAAAAAGCAGCAGAATGCCGGTGGCAGGAGCCACTCACGTCAGCCAGGCCCAGGTAAGCAGGGACAGTGGTCTCTGTTCATTACTCTATGGGCCATGTGCGATTTCCCTCCCTTATTTCCATGGGGGAGTGAGGGAGCCTGCAACACTTCTTGCATTTCTGTGTACTTGGAAGAATGGTGTTTGTCTATTAGAAAAGTGTCTGTTGGGGGATTCACTAGCTGTGATTTCAAACACAGGAGCTAAAGAGTTAGCTCCTCTATTTGGCAGCATATTAAGTTTTACAATGTTTGTGACACATGTTAATTGAGGACTGTTTTTTTGGTGTAGAGTAGACCAAACATTCCTCCCCTCCTACTAAGAGGAAATGTCCGTCATGTACAAAGAGTCCTGGACCAAGGTGTTATGCAGGTCCTGTATTGCAGATTTAGTTAAGGAGGAAACCTCCCCAGCTACAACTGCGACTCAGCAAGGAGAATTAAAGTGGTTTTCCGGCCGAAATTATACTTTTTAAATAAAAATACCCCTATAATACACAAGCTTAATGTATTCTAGTAAAGTTAGTCTGTAAACTAAGGTCTGTTTTGTTAGTTTATAGCAGTAGTTTGTTATTTTATAAACTTACAGCAGGCCGTGGCCATCTTAAGTCTGGGCATCTGAAGCCAGACTGCATTTCTTCCTGGATCTCATCCTTGCAGATCTCGCACATGCTCAGTGCAGCACAAGCAGTGTAATAGGTTTCAGGTCAGGTTTCCATAGCAACGGCAGTTTCAGAGGAAGTTGCCGCCCCTTCCCAGAAGGCATTGCAAACAGGAAATGATGCGATGGGCCGCGGCCAGGGAGGAGGAAGTGAAAAATGAATACAGCAGATATATAGTAGGTGCTGAGAAAAAAAATGAAAAAATATCCAATTCGTTTACAGTGCACAGTTTAGTGAGGGATGCTGAAGAGTTGTAAAAGTGGGTGGAACTCCACTTTAAGCTTCTTCCGGAAGGAACTGGCGGACACATTTGAGGCGTTCCGGTCCTATCTGGATAAACTCCCAGCTGCACAACCCAGTACAGTACCTCGTTCTCGTTCATCTGTTTGTGCATCCAGAGGGGGCAGTGACTCAGAGGATGAAGAGCGAAGTGTTTCCCCAGACTCTGAGGAAGAAGTGGATGAAGAGAGAGATTTATTCTTCTTCACGCTATAAATTATCCTTGGAGGATGTGGATGATGTTTTAAAGACTATCCACACAACTCTGAACATCACAGAGGATAAAACCCAGTTGTCATAACATGACAACAAAGTCAGGAGTACTGTTTCGCCCCCCTACCCAAAACACAAAAAAACCAGTGACTATCCTTCGACTGTGGGAGCAAGGTTACAAACCTTCTTTCCACAGTGCAAGACGATAACGACCAGTCCGTTTATCCTCAAAACAATATTAGAGGGTTACAGACTGGAATTCTCTCAACCTCCACCAATTCGATTATATGTAACCCAGGCTCCCTCGAGACCTAGAGAAATCTGTAGCAATGACATCCATCCTACAGGAATTGATCCAACAGAGGGTGATCATAAATGTTCCCCCCCAAAGAGGAAGGACAGGGGTGCTATTCACACATATTCCTTGTAAAGAAGCCTTCAGGGAAGTTCAGATCGATCTGTTTGATTCTGAACCTGAAGATACTAATCAGGTACAAGAAATTCAGAATGGACACACAATCTTTTCAGTGAAGGCTCTCATGACCCCAGGCTGTTTTTTGGCATCCATAGATTTGAGGGAAGCGTATCTCCATGTGCCTATAGCACCAGTATTGCAGAAACACCTAAGGTTTGCGGTCAAGATGGGAGATTCAATCTCACATCTTCAGTTCAGAGCTCTTCCTTTTCGGGCTGTCCTCCTCGTCGAGGATATTCATGAAGATTGTAGCAGAGGCCTTAGCTCCCCTCAGAGTAAAAGGAATATTGATTGTCCCATATTTAGACGATCTCCTAATATTTGCCAAAACAAGGGATCTATTATTGAAAGATCTGAAGGAGACAGACACTTGGATGGTCTCGGCTGCATAATAAACAAGGAGAGATCAAACATGATTCCGTCTCGGACAATAACATTTCTGGGATATACCATCAATTCCATACAGGAGATAATCTTTCTCCCGGAGGAAAAGATAGAGAAGGTCCAAAATTCAGTAAAAAAGACCCAGACAAACCTGCCAATTTCTATCAGGGCAGCTATGTCAGTATTGGGACTCCTCACTGTATCAATACCAGCAGTACAAAGGGCACGTCTCCATGCAAGGGATCTCCAACAGGCAATTGTGAGAAATTGGTCCTGTGGGAGGATCTGAAAAAATTGATCAGAATGCCCCCTCAAGTTCAGAGGAAGCTCTGGTGGTGGAGGAGTCGCTCAAACCTGGACAGGGGCCTGCTCTGATGTTTTCCTGTAGAGAGGAAGTTAACAACAGATGCAAGTTCTTGGGGTTGGGGCGCCCATCTGGAAAGACAGATGGCTCAAGGAAATTGGACAAACAGGGAAGCCAAGAGATCCTCCAATTGGAGAGAGCTAAGGGCTATTCTTCTAGGACTATTGGCCTTAGAGGATCTAGTCCAGGGTCACCATGTTCAAGTGTTGTCGGACAACGCCACAGCAGTGGCCTATTTTACAAGGCAAGGAGGCACGAGAAGCAGGGTGGTGTTCGCCTCCTTTAGATTCTGTCCTGGGCAGAAAGCAACTTGAGGTCCCTAACAGCGGTGCACCTAAAGGGAGGCCTGAATCTAGTAGCAGATTTTCTGAGCAGAGGAAGGATACTAGAATCAGAATGGAGTCTGAACTCAGAGATATTCCAGAGACTAATAGAAAAATGGGGAACTCCTCAGATTTATTCATCCCGAACCAACACAAAGGTGGGGGCTTAGTTTTCACTAAACGTGCAAGATCAAGCGAGCGGATTGGACACACCAGCACAGCCCTGGAAATTCTGCTAGTGCTACCCCCCCCCCCCCTTCAATCAATCCCATTGGTACTGAAGAAACTTCAAAGCGAGACCACAAGTATGATTCTAGTGGCTCCCTTTTGGCCCAAGAGGGCCTGGTTTTCAACTGTGCAGAGAACAGTGGAACCTCAGTGGGTACTTCCACTGCGGAAAGATCTCCTAACTCAGGGACCCCTTCAACATCCCAATATTGAGCACCTCAACCTTGACAGGCTGGTTTCTGAGGAGCAGATCCTAAAAAAAATAAAGGCTTGTCAGACAAGTTGGTCTCAACCCTTTATAAGTAGCCGAAAAAAGGTTACCAGAGCAATTTCAAAACATGGAAGCTTTTTAATTCCTGGTGCACAACTAAGATGTTTTCACCACAGGAAATTGTTTCGGTGTTAGAATTCCTCCATGAGGGAATGGAGATGGGGTTGGCAGCTAGTATCCTGCAGGTCCAAGTGGCCGCCTTATCGTTTTTTTTTTTTCTTGAGAGTCTGCTAACTCAGGAGCCGCTTATTAGATTTTTTTTTAAGGCATTGGCCAGAGCTAGGCCAATACCTTTTTTTATTTTTTTCCAAAATGGGACCTATCATTGGTATTACAAGGTTTGATTAAAAAACCTTTTGAACCCCCAGAGGAAGCGACAATCAAATTTTGGTCACTCAAACTACCCTGTTTCCCCGAAAATAAGACCTAGCATGATTGTCGGTGATGGCTGCAATATAAGCCCTACCCCCCAAATAAGCCCTAGTTAAAGTCCTTGTAGGTCTTATTTTCAGGGTAGGGCTTATTTGGGGGGTAGGGCTTATATTAAAGCCATCACCGACAATCACGATGGGTCTTATTTTCGGGGAAACAGGGTAGTTCTTTTAGTGGCAGTTACATCCGCTAGGAGGGTGAGCGAGTTGCAAGCCCTGTCTATAGTAGAACCTTTCTTTTGCATATTTCCAGACCGGGTAGTGCTAAAAACTGACCCGGGTTTTCTGCCAAAAGTTTCAACAGCGTTTCATAGGGCACAAGAAATAATTTTCCCTACCTTTTTTGCCCTATACCATCCAGCTCTAGGGAGAAGTCTTTCCATAGCCTGGACGTGAGGAGGTGTTTACTACACTATCTAGAAGTCACGAGAGAATTCAGAAAATCAAATTCACTCTTTTCTGTTCTCAGGGCCACGTAAAGGGTACAGTGCTTTTAAAAACACTATAGGAAGATGGCTGCGAATGGCCATCAGTGAAGCCTATGAAGCTTCAGGGACAGATCCTCCCACAAGGGTAGTGGCCCATTCAACAAGGGCAGTAGCAACGTCCTAGGCGGAACGAGCAGGGGCTTCTCCGGGTCGGATCTGTAAAGAGGCCACGTGGACGAGTTTTTCCACCTTTACCTTCCACTACAGGTTGGACTTGCTATCAGCATCGGAACAATCGTTTGGCAGGAAAGTCCTGCAGGCGGTGGTCCCACCCTAGAGTAAGTACTCTCTTATCTCCAGGTGCTGTCCTGAAAGACGAAGGGAGAAAACCTTAGTTAGACTTACCGGTAACGGTATTTCTACGAGTCTTTCAGGACAGTGCCGATGACCTGCCCTAATTGTATTATAAAATGTGGTGTTATTGCCATGTTCTGCTTATCTAATTTCAGCATGGCTGGAGGTGCTCTATGAACAACTGAAGCCATGGTGGAAGCGTCCAGTCTTTAAAGAAAACTGACTGCAGTGTTTCCTGGGAAAGTGGGTGGTGCTACGCTCGCTCTCCAGGTGCTGTCCTGAAAGACTCGTAGAAATACCGTTACCGGTAAGTCTAACTAAGGTTTTCTATTCGGTGCACCTCTAGCAGACATGATACAGGAGATCGATGCAGCCTGCCAGTGCCCAGATCAGAGCGGCAATCTCCGTGTGTCACGGAGCTGTATTTGAATTGCCAGAGTTACAGTAACAATGTCCCGCCTCCTGTGATCACGTCACACTGATTCATAGTCCCACCATTGTATCCGTGTGCCGTCTGTCACAGGAGGCGGGACATTGTTACTGCAGTCTGTGCAATTCAGCTCCGTGACACACTGGGATCGCCGCTCTGTGGGAGGAGGGAGGGGAGGACTGGGGCGCGCCAGGATGACACCCCTGCAATGGGTGGCACCAGGGGTGGGGCCCGGCTCCATTATTTGCAACATTTTCCTTTCGGCAATGTGCCGAAAACACAATTTTCGGCAGTTTTTTTGTATTTTTTTTTATGGCCGCCAAAATTTTGGTGCATCTCTACTTTAAAGAGTACAACTTTTATGTTTGGAGGGTGCCCGAGCTCCTCTCTAGTATTAATATACCTCCAGTTCTGAGATTTAGGCCCCTTTTCACACATATGGCAAAGTGCCGGTTAAATCAGGGGGTCAATCCGGTCGACTGCACACCTAAAAGCCTATCATGGCAGCTGGAGGGGGTGGTACGTGGTACACATGCGATTGCAAATCTCGGCTTGTCAAGTTTGACAGGAGACACTGGTTGTCAAACACGGCCATTGAGGTAAGCTTAAAAGAGGGGTGGTTTTTTTTTTTTTTTTTTTTTTTTTCAGAATCCTAGATCCTGGATGCAGCATTGGTCCCCCGCTGGCTCTAAGACTTGGAACTGAGTGATTAAACAATGCCAATCGCTCGGTTCCCAGGGCTTCCTGACAGTCAGCAGCTCTCTGCTCTGCCCCCTCCTCGCTCACTGGATGGTGGGCTGTGGAGGGGGCGAGGGAGGCTTGCTCAGGCTCTCAGCGGTTTGCTGAGCCGGGTGCCGGTCCAGGCATATGGGCAGATCCCAATATCCTTGTCTCCTTGTCGCGATCACCACTTCTAAGCCTCGACCAGCTCTGTGATGTTTGCTGAAAGCAGGTCACAGGAGTGCAGAACGAACTGCATTCCTGTCATCCACAGGAGAAGTAGCTTTGGCTATACTTCTCCTTTTCACTGTGCTACAACAGGAGGAGAAATGCTGGGTTCATGGTTGTGGCACAGTATTTAAATACAACCCCCCCCCCCCTTTGGATTGGAGCAGGCGATTCTGTGGGGGTGGGGGGGTTAGACAGCACAAAAAATAATTCCTGGAAGCCGCTGCTCTATCACATTCGGAAAACAAGTCCACTGCAGATCACTTTTCATCGAGTGATGGTGACTGCTGCCCATGTGGAAAAGGCCTTGGTCAACTCGGACAGGCAGAAGACGCCACTTTCCCTGTTAGTTAGACCCGGTTCACATATAAGAGCTGTGGGAAACGTGCAGCGAATCCTGGGCGTTTCCTGCACAACATTCATGCTAACCTGGTCTGAATGTTATTGACACCCCAAAACTGTTTGCAAAATAAAGTCCGTTTGACAGAATGGGATCGCATAGGTGTTAATACCCATGCGATCAAATTCCAGTGCAGGTAAAAAAAAGTGTCCCGCACAATTTATTTATTTTTTTTTTAACAATTTGAGCCATACAAATGAATGGCTCAAATCATACCGCACAGGAATGCTGTGTGATTCCTGGGCGATTCACATATTATCTCTCTCTCTCTCTCCCCTCACATTTTTTAAATATTTAATTATCTTTTGATGTGACAACACTGAAGAAATGACACTTTGCTACAATGTAAAGTAGTGAGTGTACAGCTTGTATAACAGTGTAAATTTGCTGTCCCCTCAAAATAACTCAAAACACAGCCATTAATGTCTAAACCGCTGGCAACAAAAGTGAGTACACCCCTAAGTGAAAATGTCCAAATTGGGCCCAAATAGCCATTTTCCCTCCCCGGTGTCATGTGATCTGTTAGTGTTACAAGGTCTCAGGTGTGAATGGGGAGCAGGTTGTTAAATTTGGTGTTATCGCTCTCACTCTCTCATATTGGTCACAGAAAGTTCAACATGGATGGCACCTCATGGCAAAGAACTCTGAGGAGCTGAAAAAAGAATTTTTGCTCTACATAAAGATGGCCTAGGCTATAAGTGAGTACACCCCTAAGTGAAAATGTTCAAATTAGGCCCAAAGTGTCATGATTTTGTGTGGCCACCATTATTTTCCAGCACTGCCTTAACCCTCTTGGGCATGGAGTTCACCAGAGCTTTACAGGTTGCCACTGGAGTCCTCTTCCACTCCTCCATGACGACATCACGGAACTGGTGTATGTTAGAGACCTTGCACTCCTCCCACCTTCCATTTGAGGATGCCCCACAGATGCTCAATAGGTTTTAGGTCTGGAGACGTGCTTGGCCAGTCCATCACCCTCAGCTTCTTTAGCAAGGCAGTTGTCGTCTTGGAGGTGTGTTTGGGATCGTTATGTTGAAATACTGCCCTGCGGCCCAGTCTCCGAAGGGAGGGGCTTATGCTCTGCTTCAGTATGTCACAGTACATGTTGGCATTCATGGTTCCCTCAATGACTT
This sequence comes from Lithobates septentrionalis, assembly GCA_037952835.1. Lineage (NCBI taxonomy): Eukaryota > Metazoa > Chordata > Amphibia > Anura > Ranidae > Lithobates > Lithobates septentrionalis. The sequence continues at coordinate 10,399 of JBBDGP010000082.1, read as the reverse complement.
GTAGCTCCCCAGTGCCGGCAGCACTCGTGCAGCCCAAAACCATGACACTCCCACCATCACGCTTGACTGTAGGCAAGACACACTTGTCTTTGTACTCCTCACCTGGTTGCCGCCAAACACGTTAGACACCATCTGAACCAACTAAGTTTATCTTGGTCTCTTCAGACCACAGGACATGGTTCCAGTAATCCGTGTCCTTAGTCTGCTTGTCTTCAGCAAACTGTTTGCAGGCTTTCTTGTGCATCATCTTTAGAAGAGGCTTCCTTCTGAGATGAGAGCCATGCAGACCAATTTGATGCAGTGTGCGAGGTATGGTCTGGGTACTGACAGGCTGACCCCACCACCCCTTCAACCTCTGCAGCAATGCTGGCAGCACTCATACGTCTATTTCCCAAAGACAACCTCTGGATATGACACTGAGCACGTGCACTCAACTTCTTTAGTCGACCATGGCGAGGACTGTTCTGAGTGGAATATGTCCTGTTAAACCACTGTATGGTCTTGGCCACCGTTCTGCAGCTCCGTTTCAGGGTCTTGGCAATTTTCTTATAGCCTTGGCCATCTTTATGTAGAGCGACAATTCTTTTTTCAGATCCTCAGAGTTCTTTGCCATGAGGTGCCATGTTGAACTTCCAGTGACCAATATGAGAGAGTAAGAGTGATAACACCAAATTTAACACACCTGCTCCCCATTCACACCTGAGACCTTGTAACACTAACAAGTCACATGACACTGGGGAGGTGAAAATGGCTAATTGGGCCCAGTTTGGACATTTTCACTTAGGGGTGTACTCACTTTTGTTGGCGGCGGTTTAGACATTAATGGCTGTGTGTTGAGTTATTTTGAGGGGACAGCAAATTTACACTGTTATACAAGCTGTACACTCACTACTTTACATTGTAGCAAAGTTGTCATTTCTTCAGTATTGTCACATGAATGAAAATATATATATATATAATATATGAGCAGCAGCAGACAAATGAGGTCATCCATCTGCTCACTTCTATCCGCATGTTCCATATCAACCTGTTTGCATGCAGCACACTTGATTGGCTCCCAGTATTGCTGTACAGGATATTGGAAGAGGCTGATAACCAAGGTAAATTACTCTACACTTGTTTCTTAAAAATAAATATAAATCTATAGATTTTGATAATGAATACCTAGCTGTCCTTTTTTACATTTAACTAGAATTCAGCTTTAAATCACTTGGGGTACATTCACACCAGGTGCAGTGGGAATGCTTTGAGCTAGTATTTTTAGCGCAGTCCCTCCTGAAGTAAGCTGTTATACAGCACATATATTTATAAATGACATGCACTGCGGAGCTTACTGTGATATATCAGAGGGAACTGTAGGGGGGGGGGGAAGTTTTTAGAGCAGGAGGGGAACCGACACTCAATGGGGGGGGGGGGGGAGAGGACAAGGGGAGACACAGGAGAGCAGGCTGCGGATGATGGAGACACGTACGCTGACTCTGGTGTCTGATCAGGTCCACCTGTCAGTTTTTCTAGCGGACCTGATTGGACCCTCCATTCACCCCTATGGAGCAGTGGATGTCAGCGGCGACATGTCTGCTGACATTCGCCGCTATCTGATCAGATCCTGCAAAATCCAGACTGATGGATGGTGGTCCTATTTTCCATCCGTCGATCGAATTGGATGAAAACGGACAGGTGGTTTGTTTTCACCTGATTCTCTCATAGAGGAGAGCGGGACTGTGTCTGCTTCCACTCTGCACAGTGAGCGGAAACGGACCTGTCATCTGCCTGCTCAGCCGGGATCCCCCGCTGAGCAAGTGGATTCTGTTCCACGGAGGTGCCTGTGTGAAAGGGGTCTAAGACCTGAAAGATAGGTCGTGCTATGTGTATGTTTCCTTTGGTTAGGCTACAGTAGTAGAAGTGGGTATTGCATGTACAGTAACTTTGAAAAAGTATTTATACCCCTTTGAATTTTCCACATTTTTGTCATGTTACAACCAAAAACTTAAATATTTTCTATTGGGATTTTATGTGATAGACTAACACAAAGTGGCACGTAATTGTGAAGTGGAAGGAAAACGATAAATGTTTTCAACATTTTCACATATTTATTTGTAAAAAAAAAAAAAAAAAAAAAGTGTGGCGTGCATTTGTATTCAGCCCCCCTGAGTCAATACTTTGTAGAACCACCTTTTCACTGCAATTACAGCTGCATGTCCTTTTTTTTGCGTATGTCTCTACAAGCTTGGCACAACTAGACATTTTTGCCCAGCAGCAGTCCCACAGGCATGAAATCTGCATACTTAAATTAGTCTAAGCTAGACTAATGTAGCTATGCAATTAAAACTATAGCTGGAGTTCAGCTTTACAATGGTTGTAAAGTCAGAAGGTTTTTTACTTGCAATGCATTAATGTAAAAAACCTTCTGAATGCAGCCCCCCCCCCCTTATACTTAACTGAGCCTGATCTTGATCCAGCAGTGTGCACGAGAGTAGAGGCTGTCTCCTCTCTCTCTCCCCACTGGCTCAGAGACAGCAGCGGGAGCCATTGGCTTTCTATGGGGATGTGAATCGCAGCCAGTGACAAGGCAGCAGAGGAAGGGGCGGGAGTGAGCTCACACGAGTGCTACCATAGCAAGCGTCTTTCTATGGGGCACTCGGTGGGGGAGGAGCTAGGGGTGTCGGGGAGGATATGGGCTGCTCTGTGCAAAACTATTCCACAGAGCAGAAAAGTATGACATGTATGTTATTTTATTTTAAAGAAGGAAATAATATTTTTAGAATCACTTTAAGTACAGTATATGAAACAAATCCTGCAGCTTGAGAAAGTCCAAGTCACTGACCCAGAACAAGTGCTCAGATCAGGAATTCAAAGTATTAAAGTCACAAGGTCAGCTCCATAGCCAAAAAACTAACATTTTCAGTAAGAAGGTCATCAGTGGCAGCCTACATACTGTCTTATATTGCCTACATAATTCAACAATCACTTTACCATTTAACGTTTGGTTAGTGAAAATGAATAATCCGTCATTAAGCCGCTATCCTGGTGTACAAATTGCTGTTCTTACAGTGCCTTGCAAAAGTATTGAACCCCCCTGGAATTTTTCGTGTTTTGTTGCCTTACAACCTGGAATTAACATGGATTGTTTGAGGATTTAATTTGCAGAACATGCCCACAACTTTGAAGGTGTGGTTTTTTTTTTTTTTTTTTTTTTTTTTTTTTTATTGTGAATCAAACAACAAATAGGACAAAATAACATAAAAAGTCAATGTGCATAACTACTCACCCCCATACTTTGTAGAGCCACCTTTTGCGGCTTTTGCAGCTCCAAGTGGCTTTGGATAAGTCTCTATGATCTTGCCACTGGGATTTTTGCCCATTCCTCCTTGCAAAACTGCTCCAGCTCCTTCAAGTTGGATGGTTTGCACTTTTGAACAGCAATCTAAGTCTGACCACAGATTTTCTATTAGATTGAGGTCTGGGCTTTGACTAGGCCATTCCAACACATTTACATGTTTCCCCTTAAACCACTCAAGTGTTTTAGCAGTGTGTTTGGAGTCATTGTCCTGCTGGAAGGTGAACCTCCGGTCTAGGCTCAAATCACACACAGAGTGGTACAGGTCTTGCTCAAGAATATCCCTGTATTTAGCACCATCCATCTTTCCCTCAACTCTGACCAGTTTCCTAGTCCCGACTGCTGAAAACATCCCCACAGCATGATGCTGCCACCACCATGTTTCACTGTGGGGATGGTGTTTGGGTGATGTGATGTGTTGGGTTTGCGCTAGACATAGCGTTTTCTTTTGATGGCCAAAAAGTTCAATTTTAGTCTCATCAGACCAGAGCACCTTCCTCCATACATTTTGGGGGTCTCCCACATGCCTTTTCACAAACTCAAAACGCGCCATTTTGTTTTTTTGCTGAAAGTAATGGCTTTCTTCTGGCCACTCTGCCATAAAGCCCAACTCTATGGAGCGTACGGCTTATTGTCATCCTATGTACAGATACTCCAGTCTCTGCTGTGGAACTCTGCAGCTCCTCCAGGGTTACCTTAGGTCTCTGCCTTTCTGATTAATGCCCTCCTTGCCCAGTCCGTGAGTTTTGGTGTGCGGCCGTCTCTTGGCAGGTTTGCTGTTGTGCCATGTTCTTTCCATTTGATTATGATAGATTTGATGGTGCTCCTAGGGATCATCAAAGATTTGGATATTTTTTTTTTTATAACCTAAACCTGACTTGTACTTCTCAACAACATTGTCCCTTACTTGTTTGGAGAGTTCCTTGGTCTTCATGGCAGTGTTTGGTTAGTGGTGCCTCTTAGGTGTTGCAGCCTCTGGGGCCTTTCAAAAAGGTGTGTACATGTAATGACAGATCATGTGACACTTAGGTTGCGCACAGGTGGACATCATTTCACTAATTATGTGACTTCTGAAGGTAATTGGTTGCACCAGAGCTTTTTATAAGCGTCATAACAAAGGGGGTGAATACATACGCACATGCAAATTATCAGTTTTTTTTTATTTCTGAAAATTTGTTTTATGTATATATTTTTCTAATTTTACTTCCCCAGCTTAGACTATTGTGTTCTGATCCATCACATATAATTTAGTTCAATGTTTTTGTTTTTTTTTTAATCTGAAGGCCGTAATGTAACAAAATGGGTAAAAAGCCAAGGGGAGTGAATACTTTTGCAAGGCACTGTACATATAACAAGAGTGTCATTTATGTCAAATGAAAGGGCAACAACAACGTCCATCAATAGTGATACTTTGATCCAGATGACCTGGGTTGTTGTTTCTGTTCTTTACTATTAGGCCTGTACAAGCTGCCTAATCTGTCCGTTGTGTTCTGTTAGACGTTGTCCAGAGATTCATTACTTTCACTTGGACTGTCTGGTCTTGCATAATTATTGTACTGAAAATTTATGTCTGGAGTATCATTGTTGGTACCTGTATTGTAATTACACAATGTACTAAAAAAAAGATTGGGCATACTGTTTTGTTACAAATAAATGTCTGTTCATTTTAGACCTGCCATGTCACACAAAGATTGTAAGAGCTGCAAAACCCGTGTCTAAAAAGGTACAGAAATTTCTGTTGTGTATACATATTCCTTCTTCATACCTTGAGTGTGGATGTTTTAATAGGTTGCAAGTCTCCCAAGTAGAACAAGTTTGATTGCTTACTGCTGAATGTTTCGCTCTCATGTGGATTCATGTTCTTGAGCTGCTCACATCATTTAAAGGGACAAGCCCATCATTAGTTTAGTAGTGTTTGGGAGGTTCATAGAGGGCTATATTGCCAGTTAGAACGCATTTAAACCTTTTGCTGCTAGAGCAATCCCCCCCCCCCCCCCTTTTTTTTTAACAGATATTTAAGTGTATGTTGGCTTAGAAATGTACTAAAGAGCACCAAAATGAAACTAGAATAATAAGATCTCAATTCTATGTTTCACAAGACATTTGCCTACATATTTTTATTTTTTTTTAAACTCTATTTTTGGTAAATATGTATATAAGCGATGTGTTTTTTTTTATTGCAAACCAATAATGTCTCAAGGATCTTTTTAGACCCTTGAGATGCTCCCCCAGCTACAATCCTATGCAGAAAAACCCAAATTTCACCCTTCCCCAGCCACCCCAACCGATCTGCATGTTAATTAGCTACCACTGATGTACTAAAGTTCTGAACCTGGACAAGCTATGGGCCATACACAGGCTAGAAGGGAATTAAAATCTAACCAGTTCTTACATCTTCCACTGCAGCTATTTTCTGACTGCCAGTGGTTAGAATACCTGAACAGCGGCTGCATCTGATTGGATGCAGCTGCTTACAATTTTCTGTACAGCTGCTTTTGATTTCTAAGTGCTTACATGGTGATCGCATGGGTTTTGTTACAAAACCATGTGAGGTGGTTTTTATTTATTTTATTTATTTATCTTTGAGCAGGCTGCATTGACAGCATTGAGTTACTTTTGCCACAATTGTTCACTGTATTGCAAAATATCATATCAGCAGTGGAAAATCTGAGTCATTGCACTAGGCCACCGAGAACTCACCGAAAATTGGTCATCTACAAATCTGTTTCTTTAAATATTACAAGAAAGGAAGAACAAGCTTGAAAAAGTGTGACAATCAGGGGTGACTTTAAAGTGTTACTAAACCCAGGACCCTGCATTCGCTATATCTGGTCTTCCACAGAACATGGAAATGCAATTATTTTAGTAAATATAAACAGCTAAATACCTTTCTCATTAGCAGCATATAGCAGTCTTGTGACTTCTATCAGTGTCCGGCTGAGCACTGGTTACAACTAGTAGGGGAGTTTTCATTCTCCTCTGACTGTCCTATGAGGCTGCATGACTTCTGACCCTCTGTCTGGACAGTGCTGATTGGCCCTGTGCTGATCATGTGCATCTTCCCAAAAGAAAATCTCTAGCAATACACACCAAACTGAGCATGTGCAGAGTGCACCCAAGGCGCTGCACTATCAGGAGATGGATTGAGGACAGTAAAAGGGGAGGATCAGAAGACAGCCTTAAACGGCCCTTTTTATACAATGCGCAGGTTTAACACCTTAGATTCCACAGTGAGTCATTCTTTACTACATATAGACACCAATTTTACTGTTGTTGGTTTAGTAACACTTTTAAGGTACCTAATACAATAATAACTCCAAAAATATGTCTTCAAGTTCAAGAAATTCGATTCTAGGTTCTGAAGCGCGTCTATCGCCTCTTATGATTGGCTTGCTTGATGCAAAGATGCTAATAGACAATAGCAATGCGAGCTACAAATCATCGAACGGCACCCTAAAAATTGAATGGCACAAATGTTTTAGGTGCAGTTAGAAAGGTTTAAAATAAAACCCATACTCCTTTTTTTTTTTTTTTATTTTTTTATTTATTTTTTTTTTTTTTCCTCCTGTTTGGGGAGTCTTCTGCTACCTGTAAAGATGGGGTACAAGCATTCTCTAAATGTAGTTGCTGGAATTTGTATGTGTGCTGGCAGCAAATACACTGCTTTCTATGTGTTAAGTTAATACAGCACAGGTGGTTCAATAAAGTGAATATTGTATTTCCTTTTGTTTTATCCTTTCTCTAGGCTAGCGACTTCAGTGACATCACTAACTGGCCAACACCGAGTGAAACTGCCAACCATGTGGTATGTATCTCTACCCTATTGAAAAGCATAGGATCTTTTTTAAGAGAATGTGGTTGACCATAGGAGAGTGACATCAACTGCCCCTAAAATATTATTATTATTATTATTATTATTATACAGGTTTTATAATAGCGCCACCTGTGTGCGCAGGGCTTTACAACATGAGGGCAGACAGTACAATTTACAGTACAATTCGATACAGGAGAAATCAGAGGGCCCTGCTCGCTAGAGTTTGCAATCTAGAAGGGAGGGTCGAGCGATACAAAAGGCAATCACTGTGGGTGATGGAGAAAATAGAAGTACAGTTATTAGGTGTGCGCAAGATGTGTTTCTCTGAAGAGAGATGTTTTCGGGGATCGTCTAAAAGTGGATAGAGTTGGACATAGTCGGACAGATTGGGGTAGGAAATTCCAAAGGATGGGAGAGGCTCGAGAGAAGTCCTGGAGGTGAGCATGGGGGGAGGTGACAAGGGAACTAGCGAGCAAGGGGGTCTTGGGAGGAACAAAGAGAATGATTTGGTTGGTATTTTGAGACTAGGTTAGTGATGTAGTTTGTGGGGGGGGGGGGGAGCGCGTGTTGTGGATGGCTTTGTTAGTATTTTGAATTTAATTAGTTGGGTAAGTGGCGGCTAATAGAGGGATTGGCAGAGTAGCAGACATTAAGCCGTTTGTAAGGTGGATGAGTCTGGCAGCAGCATTCATAATGTACTGAATAGGGGGTAGCCTATTTAAAAGTAAGCCAATGAGGAGGGAATTGCAGTAGTTGATGTATGAAATAACCAGGGAGTGGATTAGGAGTTTTGTGGTGTCATTGGTTAGGAAGGGGCAGATTTTGGAGATGTTGAGGCGGCAGGTGGGTTGCTGGTTGATGAGAAATTAGGGCAAGGGGCACGTGGGAGAGGAAATATTATGAGTTCGGTTTTGGACAGGTTGAGGAGGTCCAAGAACAGAATCTTGGGGGACCCCGACGGAGAAAGGAGGAGGAATTAGAATTGTAAGCGACACTGTAGGTGCGGTGGGATAGGTAGGATGAGAGCTAACTAAGAGCACAGTCACGGAGACCAAAGGAGTGGAATTTTTTGAAGAGGAGGGGGTGGTCAGCTATATCAAAGGCAGCTGAAAGGTCCAGAAGTAGAAGTACAGGGTAGTGCCCATTTTTTTTTTTTTTTTTTTTTGCTGTTAGTAAGTTGTTTGAGTAGTTTCTGTGGAGTGTTGAGGGTCAATTTCAGACTGAAGGGGATCAAGAAGGTTATTCTTAGTGAAGTGGTCACTCAGTTGGTTGTAGGCCAGGCGTTCAAAGAGTTTGGAGGAAAAGGGGAGCTAGGATATGGGGAGTAGGTTGTTAAGATTGGTGGGGTCCAAGGAAAGCCTTTTAAGTATTGGGGTGACAAGTGCATGCTTTAGCGAGTAGGGGAAGATCCCAGATAAGAGGGAGAGATTGATGATGTGGATTAAAGAGTGTAGCATAGAGTCAGAGGGTGGCCGCAGTATTTGAGAGGGAACTGGGTCTAGGGGACAGACAGTTAGGTGGGCCTTAGAAATAACTTCAGCAACCTTGTTTATAGTAGCAGGGTTAAATAAGGGAAGTGTTGATTGTACCTGTGGACATGGAGGGGGTCAGGAGTGCCGGCGAGGGACCTGAGAAGAGGAGGATCTGGGCTGCTCTGTGCAAAGCCACTGCACAGATTAGGTGAATATAACATGTTTGTTATTAAAAAAAAAAAAAAAAAAAAAAAAAAAGACAGACTTTGGGATCACTTTAATTGAATAAACTGAAGTTAGAAGCTGGCTACCATGCACAGCTGAACCAGATTTTGCACTTTCCAGTTTTAATAAATCGCCCCCTATGAGTGCAGGATAGCAAGATGTGCACGCCCCATTATGCTGTCCTGCCCTGTACGTCCTAATCCATGAGAACCGCCAACTTCCAGGTAAACACCTAAAAGGACGAGAAACCTGATACATCCTCCTTTTTATTATGGCTTCACTATCTAGTGAGCCACTTGCCTGGAACAAACTTTAGACTGGAGCTCATATTTTGTAATTTCACTGGCTGCATGCTTGCTCTGGGTCACTAAATTAGTATGTAATTAATGACATCAGGATGACAGCTGTGGAGTCTGCACCTTTTTTAAAAATAAGCTTCATCAGCTCTTATTTCTGTCCTTACAGTTTTACTGTAAATTGCTGACAGCAGCATCCTATGTTATGTATCATAATTGGATTATGTTGTAATATGTGGCTAGGTAACTATTTGCAGCATAAATGTAATACAGGCAAAGTTGTTAATATGTTCCTAATGGTTTTTGTTTTGCTTGGTGTGTTACAGTACCAGCCGAACCTTATAACTCCCCCCAACAAAAACTCCTATTCTAAAAAGGAGAAAAAAAGCAACAGTAAACCTGAGTGGAAAAGTAACCCTGAAAGCAAAGAGAACTGCGAGGTTGTCACTCCTGGCCAAAGCGAGGAAGGGCCTACAGCGGCTGCAAAGAAAAAGAGTATGTATGGCTGTCACATTTCAGGTATTGGTGGAAATGTGTTGCATTATCCCACTTTAAATGTCTGTACAGCCAAAAATCTAATTTGTGCACTTGCTACTGCCCTTGTAAGCAGGTCTTCCCCTTCTTACTCTATTAATTTAATGTACATGATATAAATTAATTGAGACAACCCCTGCTGCGTAACTTTTTTTCTTTCTCGAACATCACGGGACACAGAGCCTCAGTAATTACTGATGGGTTATATAGGTATCACTAGGTGATTGGACACTGGCACACCCTAACCATTTCAAAGTGTCTAGGCTGAATTGGATGGTACCCAGGCCTCGTGTCCGAAGAAACGAGGTTTTACCTGTAACGCTTCTCTTTTTAGAGAGCTGGACCCCGCATATCAGAAAATGGTTTTCTATCCTTATTTCTGGCCGGGTGCTTTACAGGCCAGAACTGTGGATCCCCCTATTCGTAGGGGGCCCCGCTCTCTGAAGGTTTTTTCAAACGGAGCCCACCGTGAGAGGCGAAGATTGGGTCTGTGCAACAGAACCCTGCGGCTGGATAAGGTAAGAGGAGATTCCACAGAATTTTTTAATTCTAGTAGGTTTCTCCTTTAAGGTAAATGCATGCTATGCCTATTGTCGCCACCGGGGGCTGCCAAGAGCACATACCTTTTCATGCTGATGTCGGTCTCAGTGTTTCCACGCTGCACAAGCTCCTCCGGCCGGCTCAGGTAGGATGGGATGGGGGGCTCTCCTTAGGGATATCT